>WAAE01001592.1:15752-135200 GCA_013400495.1 Nicator chloris | reverse complement strand
CAGCTGCTCCTCACAGGGCTTGTACTCCAGACCTTCTCCAGCTCCACTGCCCTTGTCTGGACACTCTCCAGAACCTCCGTGCTTTCTTGTACTGTGGGCCCCAAAACTGAACACAGGCTTTGAGGTGAGGCCTCACCAATGCTGAGTACAGTGAGATGTACACTGCCCTGGTCCTGCATGTTTCTCAAAACATGGCCATATAAATATTTCAGTCTGTACACAGAAAAGGTCAACAAAATTAGTACGGGTGGTGTCTAAAAATAGACTCAACCAATGGCAGACTGTGATAAGCTAGACTGCATTTTGTAAAGAAAGCATTGCCAGCTGTGATCAGATTATCTTAGACATCCTATTTTCTTACCTAAAATGTGTATGTTAGGGCAGATTAATGATTAACTGGATTTTTAATTGGTATGTAGCTAGCCTACTGGAGCCTAGACAGTCTGCAGATGTTCCACTATAATCCCTTTTGACACATAAATGGAAAACAGTAATCTGCTATGCCTTTACTGACCTGAGCATAATTTCGGATGGCATCATGATCTTCATCTGCAAAAAATACACAGTGGTTGGTCATCTTGGTCTTGTCATTGTCATCTATGCGTGTGCCTCCAGGAGCTATAAGAAAGGAAGAAAAAAAAAGGCAAGGAATTATTTCTTAATTTAAAGAATGTAAGATTTATTAAGTCTAGTAAGTCTTACATTAATATCACTGAGGCAAAAGGCCACAGTAACAGTTAGCAGGGGACAGGGAGAAACAGAGACAGAGACCAAGCTTTGCTAAGACGTGGTGGCACCTGACAGAAGGGACAGCTGGCAGATATGTTGCACCGTAGATCACAGAGTCCTCACAGGACTGAGTCATTCAGTTCACCCTAAGGAATCTCAGCTGGTCTTGAGAGCACTGAGAGTGATCAAGTAAGTATGGGTTGGAGCACAACCCTTACACATTACTTTAACTCTTACTTTAAACACCATAATAATGTAAATCCTTCCCAAAGAGAAAAGTATTAGCATTGTGTTAGTAATCTGAGCACTTGGAACATCCTGCTAACGCCTCTAATACTTACCAGGCTCATGTAAACATTCAAAACACTGGCTTATTTTGTTGAGAGCTTTTTTCCTAGGTGTTTCTACTAGCTGTTGTTTCCTGCAATACCTGAAGTCTTACAAAACCATCTTTTCTTCTTACATACCAAAGAGCAGGAAGCAGGCGTCAAAGCAACATGACCAGTAAAAGGAGGTAACTTACTCAAAATAAAGAGTAAAGTATGTTTTTGCCAGAAGCTGCCACTGATACTGATAGAAATGTCCCATGAACATCCATAGACTACACCTCATTATCCTCCACTTCCCTGAGCTACCTTTTGTTGCAACATCTACAAAGCAAGATTTGCAGCAGCTCTTAACCTGGAGTGCACCTTTTTATGCTAATAAATCCTTCTGGTTCCCCTAGTTAGCATCACTTTCATTCTCTTTGCTGTTGCAATTATATGCTGCTTTAGCTCAGACTGAAGGCTTCTCAGAGCAGTATCCAGAAAGCACTGAGGTGTTACTGCACAACAAACAGTTCTATGGTATGAGATGTTAGCAGTGAAACTGTAATACAGCTTATCATTTCCACTGTAGAGGAAGATAGCATCTTAAAAGAAGCAAGCAAGGCTGATCAAAATTCTGCAAGATACTCTGCAGGTTACCTAACATGCTGCCAGCTACCAAAATATCAAAGAGTGTGTCAGCATAGCGGCGATAATCAAGGCGTGAGCCTGCTGCATCCAGAAACTTGGCTATAGCCTCCAAGTCATTCCCAGCTTCATTGAGGCCTTGGACAATCGTATCCCTGAAGACTGTGGGTTCAAATTTCTCCTTTTCATCTGAAACAGAGAGAAAGAAGAAGGAGAAAGAGAGAGAGTGTCAGTTTTTAAACTTCTTAAAATCCTGTATCAGCCAGCAACTGAAAGGACCATGGCACCTAATATATTCTTCTCATTCTAGTCAACACACCAAAAGTGTGTTTGGCTTCTATAATTTCTGGAAATTCTGCAGCGTTTACCCTTAATTCCCCTCTCCTCCTCATCTCTCAACACCAAAACACATACAAACATACAGGAATAAATAAACAGAGAAAAAGCAACCATTGAAACTGTTTTCAAACTTCATATTCTTCTCTTGCTGAGGATATTATCCCATGTGTGTGGCACTGTGCATTGCTAAATCTGACAGGAGAATCAAAGGAATACCAAGCTATGAGTACATAATCTCACTGTATGAACATTTCACTTTGTGTCTCTTGCTATTTTTCTTTTAGTAACTATGGTCACATAACTGTTTTCAAAAAGACGAGTCTTCAGGAAAGAAAAGGAGATTGAGTTATTAATAAAACTAGTTTTTGAATAAACACTTAAGGCAACACAATGTAACCAAGAATTTATCTTTTATATTCACAGACCTATGCAGCACTAGGAACACAGCACTCACACGGCATTTTCCAGAGCTGTCCCTTGTTGTGTTCAATTAAGGCATAGCCTGACCAACCCCCAGACAATGTCTCTGTGTCAAGGTCATTGGTCACAACAGGAACAACTGCAACCTCCAGATAACTCTGATGTAGATTTACCCGTACCTCCTGCTGCCTTTAGCGCATGCAGTTAACAGCTTACCGTGGCCACTTGGAGCTTCTTAAGAAAACTTGCCCTGGCTCTATGTAAGGGCACAAATGAAATGCCTGTTACTGTTAAAGTAACTTTGAACTTCAGAAACAAAATTGCAAGCTGTTCTGTGCACTCAAACCCAGGGTTGCTATCACCTGCTGACACTGATACAAGTTCTTGAAAAACTGGAAAATATTATATGCAGAGGATAAATCCAAAGATTTTTACTTACTAAGCTAAATGAGACTTGGTTAAATTTCTGTCTAAACATGTGCTAATGCAGTCTGAAACATGCCAGCTGCATCTCTTGCAGGCTTTTTGTGACAAGAGGTTCTGGCCTTTATGCATCCTCTGGCTGCAGGTTTCTGCTCCCTGCTACGCATAGTGCAGCTTTGCATCCCATGCCTTAAACAAGAGACCTTGCTTTTTAACACCCTCTCTTCCCTGATCTCTTCCCTCTTGCCACAGTACTTTCATAGCAATTAAATAATTATTTTACAGACAATTCTTACTTTTGATAGCTTTTCTATTTCTCATACAGAAAAGTTCCCTCTCCTCTGCTGCATGTACCCGGGGTGCACTCATTCTAGCTTCTTCAGTACATCACTTGCACATTCTCCTCCACTTCCAAAGCATGCCCTTCTTCCACAGCAATTGTACCTGGAAAGCATAAGGCAGTGCCTTCCACCTGGTGTCCCACGCCACTGGGAAGCTCAGGGGACTAGTCCACTTGTCCTTCCAAGGAGTCTGGCAGCACAGAGCCAGCTACAGTTCAAGGGCTGTCTCTCAAGCACTAAGCACTAGAAAACTGTAGCATCCCCTTATTTTCCAGACATCCCCTGCTATGCCTAGCTTTTCATCACTTATTGAGTCTACTACCCATCTCCACATGGATTGCTTCCCCATCCCCCGAATCTGACCTCCTCAGATCAAAACTGAGACAACTCCATGGACACCCATATATATTCTCATGCAACCATCTGATCCCAACTCTGGCTCATCCTGAAGTGATGCACACAAACATAGGGCCAACCTAGATTCTCCACTACCATGCTCTCACCACCCAATGCACTACTCAAATGACTTCTTCCCAGGCTTTTAGTTCACACCAGACCTTGCAGATCTTTAGGCGCTCAGTCATCAGTTACCTGGACTTTGACTGTGATAAAAACCTGGAGTCTGTGTTTTGAGGACCACCTCTCCCAGCTGCAGGGCACGGCCATCAGGGACAAACCAGAAGGTTGAGAGGGGAATTGAAGTACGTGCCTTTGCTCCAGGGAAAAGCCCACAGAGAAGCATACTACTGGAATCCCATCCAAGCCACCAGATCTGTTACCAAACACTCAGTTGCAGCCCTCCTCCAACTTGAAGTACAAAACCCAACCCAAAACAAAGAACACACCAGCCAAGCGACCCACAAACAAACCAGCCTTTTACTGAAATAAGTACTTCAGTATGTGTACTTCGGGCAGTTTTACTTGTGCACAAGAAACACAGTTCCACCCATAAACAAGCATCTGAGTACAATTATTCTCTTTGGATTGCCAAATAATTATGTATTATTTGAAGAGTAAAAAAAAAATGTTTGATGACACATCAACCAGCAAGAAGACAGACTTTTGTCTTAAGAGTTAAAACGAAATCCTGTTTTACTTTTTCAGATGCAGTTTGCCTAAAAATTTAAGATGTTCCCATCTAAACTGGAAGGTATTATATGCTTGGTATCATGAGTACACAGTGCTCAGGACAAACACAAATACAATGATTAATATTTCTTAGCTATTTTAAATAGATTCTTCCCCTACCCCAGAAGTCCTCCTCTCATCTGTAGCACCCTCCTATTTTCTTGTCTATCAAAATCTAAAAATTTACACAGGAACAGAAGGTGAATTCATTGCATGAAAGACGATTTATAATTTTATTGAAACATTTCCCTACCAAGCTAATGTATTGAAGAGGAATATGCTGATGTAGTGCAAGAGTGAGTAAGAAGCCATCACCAACAAGGGGTGACAGTGTGTTGAGCTGTCAAGTGCTCAATTACTAAACAAGCACAGCTCCAATCATGGGTTGGCAGAGGCAGGTGTAGCTTGCAGATGTGATGCACACAATATCCACTGCAGCAGTGCTAGACGCAGCTTTTCATTTTCAGCATGTTCCCAGATCCCTATTTCCTATCTTTTGCTTCCAAGAAAATCACAAAGCACATTCATAGCCCTATCCTTAATTATTACTTTAACAGAAGGCCCACAACTGTAATTCCGTGGAAGAAAAAAGGTAACATGAAGTAAGAAGAGGGGCCAAACAAGGTAACATAAAGGTGTTAATATTGACTTTTTATTACATAATTTTCTTATCTCCACAACTATAGCTCCATAAACACAAGTACTGGCCAGACACCAACTAATGCTGACCCTCACTGAAAAAGGAATATACAACAGGCACAAAGATTATACCAAGAACTAACAACTATTTTATTTGCCTAGATTGATAGGAACTGTGAGATGTCTCCTTCCCTTGGAAGGTTCTTCCCTTAACAGCATATTTTTCTTCCCTCAAATCTTTTTAAAGTGATTTGAATGTTTGCCACTACATATGCTGCATGCAAGGCTTATTTCTTTCATTAGGTTAATCAATATAACTAAAATGAGTTAAATGAGATTTACAAGCTCCTCCTTCATGGTTCTCTCTAAAAGGTATTTTACACACTAAGCATACTTTCAAACTTTAAATTGAAAAACATTGTATTATTCTTTTTTGCTCTCTGAAAGCTCAGAAGTTGTTCACAACCAGAGATGAGGTGCAGCTAGCTGACCAGCAACAAGAGTTCACATATGCAATTAATTTTATTAGATGCCTGACTGCAGTGTCACACCTTGTTGAGATGACAGTGCTCCAGGGATCTGCAGAAGGGAAAAAGCAGTATCGTGGGATACAAACGGGGGAAAACAAGCAGCTCACTGTCCCCAGCATGTGCATATTTTAGACCCTCTACCTGCCTGCCTGTTACACACCACAGTACAGTCTCCAAAAACTGAAATGTCATGGTCAAACCACAGCTGCTGCACTTTGTCCTACCTGGGTGTCACTTCAGGACTCCCAATATAGTGAAACTCAGCATAAAAAACCTTAATATATCGTTTAATCTTAGGTCAAAGATGTAACAACCTGTGACACTGCTGTGATACAAAAATACATGTAAACCTAAGGGAATAAACTTGGAAGCCATTTCTCTTCCCCAAACACTCTGCCTCCAGAAAGAACCAAGTATCTACAAATTTCGAAGCAGGTTATTAAAATCTTAACACAACCAGGATGACACCACCTTTGAAGAAGAGATTTTATGCTTGGAGTACAACAAGTGTTTGCATGTTAAAATTTCTCTATTAAAGCCATTTCAAATTTACAGTCCCATTTAAGTAACCTCTCTCAAAAGAAAAACCCCAACCAATCTTTCAGACCACCCCCCATGTCTTTTCTTTCTTCCATGCAGTCAGCAGGTCACCGAGGGCTACTTCCAATCACTAAACAGAAATCCAAGGGATAGGCACAGAACTGCCAGTTAAATATCTTTATTTATACTAATTATTGCTTGCATTAAATAGGAGTCAAAACCCAAATCTGTATTAGGACAGATTATACCAAACTCAGTGGAAAACATAAGGTGAAAGTCTCTATGAGAGAGAGAGAGAGAAAGAATATTTTCTAAGACAAGTTTAACAAATAACATTTACCACAACTGACTGACCTTGACTGAAAAATACATGGGATCAATCCAGCAGTGTGCATGTCTGAGTGCTTTTACTGGCTGATCTGACAGACGGATTTCTTTAGGGATTGTTAATTCCACTCCTCTGGCTACATCAATATGGTTGTGAGTTAATGCAACATATAGCTCCCACTGCATAATGCTCTCAACCACAGTGATAGAAAGTTAATCCCACTAATTACTGAAGCACCATGATATTTAATAACAAACAATACTGGGGTTTTTTTTAATTAGTTATCCTTACAAACGTTGTATGTGCACCATAGGAAAGACATTTTGCATTTAAGAGACTGTACTAGTGAAACAAATTGAAGAAGTGCTGGGTGCAAGGGAGGAAAGACAAGAGAAAGCTGGCACTGATTTTTAACATGACTGAAACCAAACTATTTTTGTTTCTCTCATCCACACTAAGAAAATGCTCATATTTACATTTTCTGTCACAAGACGTTTAGATAAGGTGTTAGCTTTTGACCAGAAACAGGAAAGTCAAGATGGAAAAGTCTGTTTCATGACAGATAGGAAGTCCACCTGTGTCTGCTGTAATAATCTACTATTGTACCACAAAAAAATGTGATTCTTCTTTTCACAAACCAGACTTTTGGTTTTGTTTTTTTTTTGGTGGGGGAGCAGGAAGGGAATAAAATAACTAATTACATATACTTTGTCTCTCTGCCTCAAATTTTTGGGCATTTATCCCAGCCACCTGAACTGCAACAAATGAATTCTGAGTATAGTACGATGTTAGGATAACACCTACTGTGCCAGAATACCTGAATGGTCAATACAATCAGCACAGCTCAGCTTTCTTTAAAAATTGATGCTCTACAGTACTTAATGAAACAAAGTGTTGGTCATGTTTACAGAAAATCAGTATCACAATGACTAAGTCAGAACTCACATGATTGTTTTAATAATTAAAAAAAAGCCTACACTAACACAGGAGAAATAAATATTTGTGAAAAAGGAAGCTTCTGACCTCCTTCTGACCTGAAAGCAGGGCCAGTGAGATGATCTGACCATCTCATGGAGAAGGAAGGTGAGAAAATTCCTTTTTAGATATGAAAGGTTCACTTACAGACATGGCATTGATTTGAGTCAAAGAAGTAAAAATGAAAATCAAACCAAAAAAGCTCAGATAATTTTCTTTACACAACCTTTAAATAAAAGCTCATATTTTGCTCTCTTAGTTGAAAAGGACATTTTAAGAAACACCCAAACCAAACATCTAATAAGTTTTCTTTTACGTATGTAAATATACAATAAATTCATTTAACATCTAATCTTTAACTGAAGCCTCCACAGGACTTCATAGCTAATAAACTCAATTTTTAAATGAAGTCCTAGGGCATACAGTGAAAATAATACAATTCATAGAGCTTAGTTAAAAGTAACATCTTCAATCTTAACATGGCTGAAAAAAAGGGGAGAAAAATCCTTTAGCTGAACTTTCAACTATTCCACCTGCTCTGTTTGTAGTCATTCTAATAAAGAAGAAAATTACACAAAAAATGTAATGCAACCTACCCCTCTTCCTAGTTTTGAACCGCTGGCCTGTTAGCACCGGCTTCTGATTCTTATTCATAAAATTTCTGGAGAAAGAAAAAAAGGGGAAAAATATTTATACTCTAGCATTTACAGCAACAGTTTAATCTAAAATCAAAACAAAGACTCAGTGTAGCAAAATCCCAACATATGAAAGGTAAAGGAAGTTCTTAACACATATTCCAAGACTGATTCACATTATCTTTAAGATGAAGAGCACGACAATCCAAGGATAACTTCAGTGAGACGTGTTTGTCTTAAAACCTGGCTGTTGGCATCTCTGTAAAAAAAGTGAGGATTCAAAACTGACCAGGAATGTGATGGAGTCACTGTCCTTACTCCTGGGGCAGGGCTACAGCACCACTGTCTATGCAGCTCATGGGGATGCTGAGGGCACAGAAGCCACGAAGGCAGAGGACTGGGAACCATGCTGGTGAGGCTCAGCATGGCACAGGTCTCACCCTCTGGCACGGTCACCAGGCAGATGGATGCCCAGGGTTACACACTGTCCAGCTCAAGGCAAGATTTTGTGGTCTAACCATAAAGACAGTGCTTTAGCCATCAAATTCTAATCAAACATTTCTTACAAGCATCACTGTATCTTAGCAACTTTTAGTTCTGAAAAGCACATGGGTGTTGTAAAAATAATACAAGATAAACAAATCCCTCGCCCCATCAACTCTGAGCATAAACACAGAGTTAAGGACCTACATGGCACATCATACGACAGTAAAAAATACTGGGCTTGTATTACTTCAGACCTTTACAGCAAATCTCAATGCACAATGTCAAAAAAGTTGGGAAGTGATAATACATTAATGTCATTTTATCTAAAGAAAACAAAACTATTTTTAAGTTTGGGATGCAATCAGTTTCATCGCACAAAACACAGCTTACGCAAAGAGCAGCTAAACCAAGAGCTGAAAGCAAAGAGCAGCAATTAAAAGGAAGTATTGCAGCACATAGGAATCACCACAGGTTATCACCCTGTCCAGCCCCCAGCATGTGCCAGCCCTGAGACTTAGAGGCCACCTACTTCACACCCTGCAGGCCATTAGGTCACTGTTACATACGAGTTGCTCATCTAAAATTAAGCCTTCTCATGCAAGACTTTGAGCACGTTCTTCTAAAACCTTTAGTTTTACAGAAATCTGTATTATCTGTATTTCTTCATTGTGCACTCTGCAGGTCTAGTTTAGACGTACATAGATTTGCCAATATGCTTCCTACCACAAATGAAAAAACCTCAATCTCCATGGCTGAGAAAGAATCCATCAATCACACTACTATCCAATAAGTGTTTTCTCTATCCTTGAAAGTTCATTTAACTCTCTTAACGATGCTCCAGCTATACAATATATTCCCATTCACCAGACTTCTAGTGGCAGCATCTCAAATGTTTTACTTGGCAAACCACTTCTTTCTAGTCTAGGTTTACCACTTATCCACAGTCAAAAACTCTGCATGCAGGCACATGAACTGGAAATAGCCAGTAGACTTCAGAGTCAAGACTGGGTTTGCTTCCTGTAAGTCACAAAAACACAAATACACAACAAGCACTTCAACTGAGATTGACACTCTCCACCGATATTTAAAGCTGCAGTTGCAACAGACCAAGGAGCATTTAGAAACAACTGCAACACTTAACAGCATTCTGGAAAAACTACTCATCTGCAAAGAGTTAAACACGGCAAACCGGGATATCATGGGATCCTTCAAGCACTGTAGGATCCAAGAGTGCCTTCACAGCAGAGCTCAAAAGGCTCTTTCCCCTGATGAGACAGCTCGGTGTCAGAGGAACAGAAGGTGCTTTACAAGTTAATTAGGCAGATAATCTAGCAGTCTACAGGGATAAGCAACAGCCCAGCCTCCAGATAGTGACAGGCTACATTTGACATACTTATCTGCTTTGTCTTTCTGACCTTCAGTTATTTGTAAAGAGAATGGTCTATAACATTCATTTTTGACTTGTTCTTATGTTTTGCCTGGACACCTTACAGCTCATTCTAAAAATGTTAATTTCAAAAGATGGCAACACGAGCCCAAGACGTTTGCAAAGAAAGTGTCCAGAGAGCCACACAGCAGGTAAAAACTGTAAGAATCCACTTTTCACAGCTCTTCCAGAGCACAAATATGCTGTCAGGCTGGGGTCGACAGTGCGCACTTCCTTAAGGAACGCACTGAAGCCTTCAACCCAGCACACTGGTACAGTTTCCCAGTTTCTATAAAAGACAGAAATGCATATGCTAAATTTCTAACACCAGACTTCTTTCCTTGGATGCAGTGCATTTTTAAGCTGCAAAAAAAACTTGCATGCACCTGAAGCTTGACTATGGATTTTAACTGTTACCTGTGAACATAAAATATGTCCTTTAAGACAGCTGGGAAAAAGATTTTTAAAAAAAGCAGTTAAAACAGGACTCACAACTTGTGGCAGATTTCATGACTAGAGGCTCAGTGCAACAGAAGAGACTCTTGAATAGCTAATTACTAGGAACACAGGATATGCCTTCTTCTATATTTAGCTTTAAATGTACTATGCTTTAATCTGCTCGAGTGAGGGTCTGGCTTTATGAGGCACTGCCTCAAGCACTGGCCCAGGATCCTTCATTAAGAAACAGCATCTTGAGACTGAGCAAAACCAACCCAGTGATCTATACAGCAATCCAGAACGGGATCAGCTCCCGAAAATGAGATTTTAAAGTGCTGCTGCTACCACAACAGATGTCTGGATAATAGTTTAAAATTTACAAAAGTGAATGCAATGCAAAAACTTTTTTTTTTTTTTTTTCCAAGAAGAAACCAACAACAGCACAAAAGTGGTGGCTGAAGGTTGTAAATCCAGGGTGGCAGCATATAAACTTGCACAGCACATGTGATTGCATCAGAGTGCAGCCTGCCTCCCTTACAGGTGTCAGATCGCTGTAAACCTTGAAATTATCTAAGACCTTGAACTATTACAGGTATTCTCCATTATGAAAGGTACAGCATCCAGGCGGCTCAAAGCCAATGACCAATTTTGAGATGGCAGCTAGAGAAGTCATAATGGTTTCAGTGCAGCAAGGACCTTAAGGACAGACATGGGTAGGAAGGGAATAGCCTCCAAAAGAAAATCCAAACCACCAGTCAAACTTGTATCTTGCAGCCCAACATTCTTCAGGATTCATATGAATTGTCAGCAGGAAAGCAAGCAGGAGATATGGAAATGACAGCTCACTCCTTTCACAGACTCCACTCTTCACCAGAAGATGGGAGAGGCTCAGCAACAGAAGTTTTACTCTCGATTTACTGCTCAGTACTCAAGCAGATGTCAGAGCAGTACAGAACCTCGCACCATGCTCCACAACGGGTTCATTTTCCATACAAACCACAATTACTGCTAATTACTAACTTGCAGCTACAAAATTCATCAGAAAAATAAAAAAATGCATTACTTTAAACTTTACCAAATTCTACTCTTGTTAATAGGCTTCTATAAAACAGATTTATACTTTAAAAATTCATAAATTGGTGAGTCGGCACATTCTCCTGAGACTGCTTGAAGTCCAGGAGTTAAGCTTTTTCTACAGTTACTCCTCATTTTCATGCTAAAGACCCTAAACAGTTAAAATAAAACTGAGCAACATCCACAGTTGCAGATATCCAGACATATATTATACAGCAGTTAATCTAGTCCCCCAATCCTTCTCACACAATTTATAAAAATTATAACAGTTTTAATTAATAAATCCAGCATTAATTAATAAAATTAATTTATAAAACCTGCAACAGATGAAGTAGAAGTTTCTTCACTGTTTCATCAAGTATAAACTCGCTTAATAAGTTAGAAAAATGCAGTCTTTTATCCACACCACAGGGAAATTCTTATGATGATTAACTCCTGAATTATTTAAAGCCTTGGTAAGGCTGAAGTTTCCACCATTTGCTCTTGGAAATATTTTGCTCAAATTGAAAAAAAAAAATATAAAAAAATACTGAAAACCTTTATTCAAAGCAACACTATTTTTCTAAGCATAATTTTACACTTCTTTTGACCAAAATATCAGAATCATCGGAGATTCTTCAAACATTAACATGCTTAGATGAATCTGGGAACAGTTGCTCCACAGCAGTGAAACTTCACTGCCCTAGTTACAGAGAGAAGGGAATCGATGCCAGACAACGTAAGAAAAAGAACAACATTTTAATAAAAACTACCAAGATTTTATGGCTGTGTGTGTGCAGGGCACAAAACACAGCACTCAGGACAGGCAGTGACCCTCTGGGCAGCCCACTGGATTGGGGTGGTCACGTAGCACCGCCCCACAGGATGCTGCCGCTGCTGTGGGGACTGGCGCCGATGGCAATTGACTGACGGGGCAATGGAGAGAGCTGCCAGAACACCACCAACACAGCACCACCAGCTTTCACAGGAACAGATGCTTGGCAGGAATTATTTCCATCTCCTTCCCTTGCTGAGATATCATGTAAGACAGGAGTACTCATCACAAAGGCAAACAAAATAGAAGCATAAATGGGTACAGTTGCTATGAAGGAAACATCCCAACCCACATATCAAGGGCAATCTTTTCTTACCCCCCCAAAGAATATCCAGCACTAAAAGGCTTTACTGGGTCTTTTTTATCCAGCAATGTTATTGGGTGTTTTCACTCTCTCACAGTTACAGTTCCAGGGTTGGGGTAAAGAGGGTTTTCCACCCCTTTCAGCAGCAAGCCATGAAGTTACGTTAAATGTGAATTACTGAACTTGAGCAGCATAGAGGAAGAGCTGCCCTTGCACTTTTGCCAGAGAGGAAACATGTCAGCATGCAGCCAGCAGCTGTCTCCGCTCTCTGAAAAGCAGCAGACAGCTAGATTATGAGCTAACAAAATCTGTAGGTGGAAAACTTATAAATCATTACCAGTACAGAGGAACAGAGCAATGTAAGGGCACAAGAAGACAGAGCAGGTGAAATGCAGACACAGGGTCTAACAAACCGTCATCAGGCTTCCCACTTTCCACCAGGACACTGTGCCCTTGTTCCCAAAACATAGGGATTTTTTTAAGAAGTGGCTAATAAGCTGGAGGTCTGAAAATTCAATGATGGCACAAATCACCAGCAAGTGCAGCACTGGCAACCAGGTTTATCTTGCAGACTTGCCACAGAGGCACCAGCACAGCTGCCATGTTTATGAAACCTTTAATCCAAAGGTGCTGTTCATTAGGAACAATAAAGCCAGAGCCAGACTCTTGCCACATTAAAATCCCTTCCCCTGATTTTATAGCCTCAACGGCAACATGCAGGGACAAAACAGTAACATAAGAATCTGCAAGGTAAATATAATCAACATGGGGTTTTAATGTTTACATGAAATAGGAATATTGCTGAACTACATGCCCTGTCTTTCCCTAAAAGCCTTCCAGAAGCTCTCAAGGCACTTAAATTTTTTAAAAATATTTTTTAATCATAGAACAGTATGGTCCACAGTAAAAAGTACATCTACTTCAACAAAAGTATTTGTCCCTTATTAGCATGCCTAGTGGGAGAGAGAAAACAAAGACATGAAACAAAAGGAATTGATTTAATTCTGCAGCAAGTAGAAACAAATACCTGAAGAGAATGAAACTTAACACACATTAAATAATAAATGAAAACCTGTGTTCATGGAAGATTCTTCAGGAACAAACTGGGCATGCAGCTTGTGAAGAGTTATCCTGGAGAAGGAGGGGGAAGGGAAGACCTTACTGCTCTTTGCAGCCACCTGCAAGGAGGCTGGAGCCAGGTGGGGCTGGTCTCTTCAAGGTAGCGAACAGCAAACAAGAGGAAATGGCCTCATGTTACATCAGGAGAGGTTTCAATTGGGTAGTAGGAAAATTTTCTTCACTGAAAGCATTGTGAAGCATTGGAATAGGCTGCCCAGGGAAGTGGTAGAGTCACTGTCACTGGAAGTATTTACAACACATGTAGATGGACTTGGTAGACATGCAGATGGCACTTAAGGACATAATAAATCCAGAAAAAATGAGAAGACAGAGTCATCAAAGTCTGCACCATAAATCACATCACCTAACAGCTAAACTGGGATGCACAGGAAGATGTTTCTTGAAAAACAGTCAGAAACACCCCAGTTCCTACTGCCACCAATGAATGTACAATCACACGCTGCATTAGAGATCCACCTCACTGCACTTATTTCAGGAGAGCGGGTATTTCTTAGGCTACTAACCAGGAATTTCTACAGAAGTGGCTCAGATTAGTAACACTACTGAAGCACTTTCAATGCACTTCACAGTGTCAAGAGAACTGTAAACTGAGCATTGAGACAATGGACTTCTCTGTCATGTCATCAGGAATCATATAAAAAATGTGTGAGTCATGGCACAGTCAGTGAAAGGAAAAAAAAAGAGTAAAAAATTCCTAATAATTGACAGGTAGAAATACAAGTTAAGAAAATTAAATCACACACTCACGTTGACACACAAAAAATTTTGCCTTTCAGTAACAAGATTTCTTCCAGCAACTAAAGAGGAGGAATTAGATGTAATTCTTTAAGAACAAGGTATTAGCAGGAGCTTTTCTCACTGTTGAAAGCTTTCCTTAGGTGCTGTACTCTTAACTGGAATAGGCTGCGATAATGGAGATGGTGTATTGCTACAGATCAATTAATAACCAATTAACATTCATTTTAAGGTAAAACGCCAACTCCAAGCTTGCATACCTTGCCAACAGGAAAATCTCTTAGAATAAGAAGGAGATAAAAAGGATTATGCAGAGATTGGAGTCAGATGAACTGAGAAAACAGCTGGAAGAAAGGCAGAACTCTTCCAAAGCTGACAAAGTTTTCTCCTCACCACTTTCAATGGACTGTGTAAGTGCTAAAACAGGGTTCTTGAATTCAGAGATATTGGATGTCCTGATCATTCTAAAAATTACAACTGTCTTAGCAATTGCCATAGAGATGATTTTGTTATAGAAAAAATGGTGTAGCTGAAATTCTGCAAAAACATGACTGTAAAGGTACTGCAGCAATTTAGCCCAATCCTTCATTAATGTTTGGGGGAAAACTGTAGTAGCCACTGTTCACAGTACATTTGCAAGAAATCATTAATGGAGTTACTTTATAGGGTTCCTTTGAACCAGGTCCCTAATAAACCAATAAATACAGGTACTTGGAAGAAAACATGTTAAAAAGAATACCAGAGAGGCTTCATTCCCAGGAACAAAGCTTGTAAGACACAAGACAACACAATAACAGTTCAGTAATGAAGGCAGGAAGACCAGCTTTCTCCTATAGAGCACCACTCCTCTGCTCAAGTCCATCCTGCTTCTGTTTTTCTTAATGTATCAGCCCACTGGAAGTTTTTACAATGTTGACCCTACTCATACAATCTCAGTATCAACAATAAAATCAGAAGATGTGCCTTTTCATTCTTCTTGCTACCTCAAAGCTCTGAGAAGCAGCAAAAGCACTGGACATCACTAGTGCCTCCAGGACACAGCACTGCAGCTCTTGAAAACCAATAAACTGAGAGGCTAAGGTTAAAAATAAAAAAATACAATCTGTGCATTCTCCAGAAAGCAATGCCCCCCAGATGCTAGCAGCTCACTTTTTCATGAACTAAATACAGTAAGGGGAGAAGGGATGTATTAATAGCCAGCACCTCCTACACACTTGCAATTGGTGAAGGCCTTGATTTTAATAGAACAACTGCTTTAAGCATTTAAGCAAGTTTCAATTCAGAACTCCCTAATTATTTCTTCAAAGCATGTGCAAGGAGTTCACCAAGATAATGCCTTTTTTTTTTTTTTTTTACTTGAGGGAAAGTGAATCAGCTTCCAGATATCAGCAGCGAAAATATATAACACTTCGCACCAAATCTAACATTCCAAACACACCAGCTAACACTGATTATGCTGTTAGCAGTAATCACTTGGACAGAAAAAGGAGTCTGTAACCAACTTGTGTCACTCTGCATCTCAAAATCAGTCCCATATTCCCTGTGGCTGCTTCTTCCTCCTCAGAGCAGGTGAACATTTTGACAGAACACACTAGTTTTGGTAAATAAATTCCTAGAGCGGAGAATAAAGCAGTCAATGCTTGGACTGCTTCAACCTCAAACTGTTATTTTCTAGACAATGGTGGGTTTCAGATCAAGCTAAAATAATCCCATGGCAAGAGATACTGTTTCATATCCAAGGTACTTGTTGGGGAAAGAAAAAGAACTAACGGCCACCCAAGGGGTCCCTATTCAATCAACTGTTGCGCTAGGTGAGTCAGAAAAGTAACTATTACAGACTGAGCAGATGCTATCCTACCAAATGCTTGGCAGCTCCCAGACTGGCACTCTCAGCCTTACTTCAGAACAGCATTTCTTCACCTCTGTGTGGAAACCTGAAAGCTCTAAGATTAATTCATGGAAGAATTGTCTATCAAGGGCTATTAAACATATGAATGATACAACCTTCTAAGCTTGAAAATTGCTGTGAGTTTGACAGGACATGAAAGAGAAATGTAGCACTCCCTTCTATCTATACTGGGGGGTTTTGGGTGGGTTTCGTTTTTTGTTTTTGTTGTTGTTTTTTGGGGTTTTTTTTCTTCTTTTTTTCCTCTCTCTGCTTTTCTTTTCTCAACTACCAACACGACAGGCCACTTACAGAGATGAGACTATAGACCCAAGGCAAATTTCTCACAGTAAACCAAGCTTTGGTATGAGACGGATATCCCTTAAACCACAAACACACAAGACAAGCATTACCTACCCATGACAGCATACTCCACCCAAGAGTATTATGACAACAGCACTGAGAGCTGGGTGGCACCTGAGTAAGGTCAGGTTAGGAGGAAAAGTAAACAAAAAAATCCCAAGAGGACTATCCTGAGTCAGCTTGTTGTATTAATAATTTTGCAGAACTTTAGTTGGTTTTTGTAAGATAAGGAAAAACATTCAAACCAGTTTTCTTCAAAGAGAAAAAAATCTTTGAGACATATTGTGATTCAAGCCATGTATTTCTTCCCAAAACCTGGGGGTGCCCAGAGAGAATATTGTCAAGACTGGTAATGGGAATCACATTGGTATTGTGATTGAATTGTGTATTGCAACTGCTTCACTTTGTTACTCGTCATTTACAACTGTATGACATTCTTTGTATAATTTGTATTACTCTGCTAAATCAGAAATCCCACGCAATATCCACTATCTTCAGGTGGGGAAATTAGATATTAAACATCATACTCTCCACATGTGGGATATCTAAAAGATGCTGATCAGAGAGTATTGGACTCTGACTATTCACATATCAGAACGGGGAGATCAGTTTTGGTTTGGTAACCCAAAGCTCCAATGCCAAGCAATAATGTATGGCAAAGTTTCCTTTATTTTGGAATAGCATACACAGACACAGTCCTGCAAATTCTCAAAGCACTGCACCTTCTCTCAATTTTGACATTTTAACTTTGCTTTTCTTAATCTTCTTCCACCCTGTATCTAAACATAAATGACATTAAATGCAAGACTTATCTGAAAATATAAACGCATAAAACCAAGAATATGTCTTTGATGTTAATCTATATTCAGGAGACTTTGAAATACATCAAATTGAACCCAAAGAATTCAGTCTATCTACAAGCACAGCACTGCAAGTCATGGCTATTATGAATGCTTCTTAAGTCTTGCTTCTCAAAAAGTGGTAATTATATGCAATTTTGATCTTAATTGCAATCAGAGGAAAACTTGGTTCTCGAAAATGCATTTATATACACAGGTGGCCAGAATCTCAGAACTAAGAAACACTGCCACAAAAGGAAGTCAAATAAAGCAACAATATAAATCACTCGAGGTAGAAAAAAAATAGAGTAACTAGCCTGTTGTGTCACTAATTTGTATCTATTTTCCAGTATTAGCGTCATCTCCTAGCAGCTTATTCACATTACAAGAAGCTAGTAGAAGTTATTGAGACATCTGTTGCACTCAGATGTAGATCAGAGCAGGTATATAATATTTTACCCCACTCCACCACAGAGGCAGCAGGCAATGCTGAATATGCTGCACTGCTTTGTGCCCAGGCACTGGTAATGGAAGCACAGAGAGCTGTCAGTCAGCTCAGTTCAATGCAAAACCCAGCAATTTAATTGATGCTACTGGTTCTGAGGACCACTCCCTGTTTCGCTGTTGATCATTTTTGAAGGCAATCAGCTAAGCCAAAACCCCTATCGACTTTTCTTGACTAAACAGCCAACTGTCAGAACCTAAATATGGGGTGCATTTGACTTGCCTTTAAAAATGAATGATGACACCTAGTCTGACCCCGCGATTCTTGCCTATTTTCACCATAAGGAGAAACAAACATTTCCAGAAAATAGCTTATCTAAAATAGTCTGCTTGCCCATTTTAAGAGTGAGATGGGTGAACAGCTTCACAGCTTCAGATTTAAGGCACTTCTTAGGTATCTGAATCAGATCAAACTTCACACCTGCAGATTGGCCATCTGTGTGAAAGTCTATAGCTCAGTGACACCTATAAACATCTCAGAGTTAGGAATTTAGTTACCCACCCAAAATTAACATTAAGGCAATTGCTATTTGTATACTAATCAGTTCTACAGTTAATTCACTAGACCTGCTTGTTTATCTTTCTGAAATAATTCACAGAACTTTCATTGTTGGCTGAGAAGTTTCAAAATCCAGCACACCACAAATATGTAGAGAGCATAGTCTCAGCATCAGACCACAGCCATCCACCCACTCCCAACCCAGTTTCTGAAGCCAAGCATTACTGCAGGAGTTATGGATTTCTAACCAGAATATGTTTAGTATCTTTTTTAAAGGGCATAAAGCATCACTATGCCAGACAGCCTTGCTTCCTTCAGAGAAAGCATGCATCCACTTTGTGGTTGGTTGGCCTATGTCAACGTCAGCTCGGCACAATATTGGACACTATTAATAGGGAAATCTATTTTCTTGTTTACAACATCACTGTTCATGCACTGGAAAGACCAATATCAGCATCCTACTTCTGCAGATAACCTAATAAGGTTTCCATGGAATGTGTATCTGTAGGTGTATACATATGTACAAGAGAGCAAAAACAGCAGTGAAAGCTACATTAAATTTCTACAACTCAATTCCTATGAAGAACTTAAAAGGGGTTACTAATGAGGCAGCTAAAGGAATTTTTTTTTTGCTGGACTGAGGAACCACAATGAAAGGCTTGGCTGCTCCCTCTGAGGCTTCAAAAAGACACGGCAGTTAACCTAGCTAAATCCTAAAACGCAGAACTGTTCAGTTATTGGATACAGCCAAACTCTCCAAGTCAGTAAACTGACTGCCGAAGGCCATGCAAACCAACACAGTTGTATCCCACCTCAAATGTGCTCTGCATAGTTTGATACACTCTGTAGAGCTGAATAACTAGTAAAGTCAGCATATGTTCTTTGCTAAGGGAGAATAAAAATGCAAAGGTAGAAGTGACAACCTACCTTTATAGGTAGGTTAATTTTGTCAATTAACAAACCTTTGTAGGTTTGTTAATTGACAAAAATAATTTTTTTTTCGATTCTAAAACAGAAGAGAGCAGTAATTCAACATGACTCTCAGTTGGGGGCTTTGCAATAACTGGGTTTTTTTGCTATTCTTGACAATGCTTCAAAAATAAAGTTGATATTTCAGATAAAAATGTCAATATGAACCTTTACTAACCAAGTGTTAGGAACATGAATTAAGGTACTTTACTCAGTAATTTAGTAGCCTAGCTTTCAACATAAATTAAGTAATTTATCTTGGGATTACAAAAAACAAGTATGTTGCAAACCATACATGGGAACATAGCCTACAGTTCTTGCCCCCATCACCAAGATATTGTTCTCCCTCAGCTTCAAAAGACTTTATGTTGTCGCCTCATACCATAACACTGCTTTTGCAGTGCTGATACCTACTAAAAAGGTCAACAATTGTTTAAACTGACAGGACAAAGGAAAATGGGGAAGGAATGAGGCCTTCCTATACCGCAACAAAATACAGCTTAGGGAGAGCACTAAGGTACTAATCCTAATCCTAAACTAATCC
Source organism: Nicator chloris (assembly GCA_013400495.1). NCBI lineage: Eukaryota > Metazoa > Chordata > Aves > Passeriformes > Pycnonotidae > Nicator > Nicator chloris. The sequence goes on along the minus strand of WAAE01001592.1, from coordinate 115,197 downwards.
TAGCAGCAAACAGGCTACCCATGAAATGCTTTGGCTTGACACATTTGGCTTCAGTAAGCTGGGAACCACCACTCACAGATAAAAATTCAAAAACTGCACAACTTCCTCACAGGAGAGACCTGAGAATCTGATGCCTTGACCCGTTAGCAGTTTGAATCACCAACCAACCAGCCCACTGTCACCACGAAGAATCTTGGAGGCACAACAGCAATGCAAATTGACATACTGATGGCAGAGTACATTGGGAAAAAGGCCCTTTTCAGCATACACCAAGAAACAATTTAACAGGAATAAAACAACTAGCAAAATAAAGCCCTTCCCTTGGCCCTTCTAGAGAATTATGTGCATCCTTTCCTTCTAATTCAAGAAGCCTTTTAATGAGGTCCCACAAAACAAGACAGCCAAATTCAAAACCAAAGCAAAAGACCTCAAAAGCATGTGCTTGAGCATAGAAGCACGTGTTTCCGCATGCTGGGAAGGGAGCTGAGAGGCATGGGCAAGATGATAAATTTGAAAGGCAGAGCTAAGGAGTCACATGGCCCTGGGGGCACACTGACTGGGGCCTCTTTTCATACAAAATGTAGAGAAAGAAACCCACAAACATCTCGGCAGAATATGGTATTCAAAAGCACAACACTGGGTTTCCACAGCACTGGCTGATCTTGGGATCCTCAGGTCACAGCCACGAGAAACCACACATTATGAAAACATAGCCAAAGCAGACCTAAGACAACAGGGACTTAAAACAGGCTTCAGAAAGGTACAGAGGCATGGAAAAAACCAGCAACCAGACTCAAACCAAACTCACATCAATACTGGTGCATACAAAGAAGGTTGTAGATTGAAAAGAAACCCACCATGCCCTCTTCTAAAGGGCTGACTTCTCCACAAGCATTTAAAAGAAATAATATACTTTATTTTTCTAATTTCCTGTTGCTTAATGCATGAAATGGTAGTGAAAATAAATGACAAGCCCTGTACCTAACGCTCAGTAGTATCTTCCCAAGATTTCACCCTGTGTCTTTATCAAAAGAAAATGACTAATGTGTAACTTGAATGCACTGAATGTATCTTCCCTCTTAAAAACATATCTAGAGAACTAGAGGATTTTATTTATGGAAACAAAACCTAAAATGAAAGGATCACTTTAGCTTGCAAATTACAAGCCGTTGAACTGCTTAGACTTCTTTTCTGCATGAAAACACATTGAAGGAAAACACATGAGACAGTAGTTATTACAAGCAAGTACAACCCCACAGCCATATTTAATTGCTCTACCTGCAGTAGCTGAAGGAATTGTAGAAGGGTGTAACTTGTTGAGATTCAAGACACCACAGATGTTTCCTTTCAATGTCCCTGGCCAACCTCTGTCCCAGACTGTGTCTAGCATTTCCTATGCCTGACCTTAGCCCTAATTCTCACTAGAGGTAATCCGTCGTCTTACAGGCTGAATAAAAGCAGTAATCTTTGTCTGCCACTGTGAGTCTGCAAAAACTCTAAGTGATCTCTGCACAAAACTTCTCCATCCAACCTGAGAATAGCTCAGATTTTGCTGAGCAAATCCTTATACAGAATGCCAAAACATGCATACGTATGAAGGACTCAGTGAATTTTAAAATTCACTCTCTAGTTTCTGTAGTAGAAAAAACCCACATTTCTAATTTCAAAAGCTCTTAGACACATAGCAACTAAAAGCTATCACAGACAATGTAGGAATCACTATTGATTTATTTCCTAGAAGTATTTTCCTGACTCGCTGTAATTTAAAAACCAAACCAAGTAATCCAACATTGATTATTTTGTTTTATACGGCACACGTAAGGAAGACTTTTTACTTTATTAAAACTAGCTTAGCCAACAAAAATGTGTCTAAAGATGGAGTGAGAACAATCCTGCAATCTGACCTACATGAGCTGCCACACTTGGACTTAACCATCCCCATCACAAACAGCAATCTAAGTTGAAACTTTTACCAGCAAATGGTTACAGACATATGAGTTCCCTGTATTGTGCTTGCACCATACAAACACATTTTACAGAAGACCAAAGCTGTTAAACCCTGAAACTCAAGTGTTTCATTCTGCTCTCAGCAGTACAGCATGCAAGAATGGTAAAGAGCACTACAGTGCAGTAAAATGGCCACCACACCACTGCACGCGGGTACTGGACTCTTTATTTTGACTTTTGCAGCCTCTTACAAGATCTACAGCTACATGGTACAGCAAGTTCAAGAGGGTTTTCAGGCATGGCAGAGTATTATTGCACTTCACAGACTTCTCTCTAGGGAGAAAAATGAGATTTTTTCCATTTGTCAATTTTCCTCTCACACATCAGCATTACCTCTGAGTGATCCTTGAGTATTTTATTTACCTTTGAACAGATAGTTACTGCTTTAACATGTAAGTACTGTTGCAGTTAAAGGGAAGAGTCATTTTTAATCAACATTGGATCACACAGAAAAAGAAACCGTTTCAGAAACCAAATCTACAGTTTAATGGGCAACTATGGCAGTTCACAGGTGATTTACTGCTCATAAAATATCAAAATGGAATTACTTCGCCTGTAAGCTCAGGCAGAGAGACAGATGTGGGTGACAGCCTATTGCCTTATGATCAGTATAGACACAGAATTCTTGAATTTGCACAGGAGGAATGAGGACAGAAAATGAGATGAGGAATAAAAGATGATGTCTCTTAAAGCAATCTGAATTTAACAGCACACATCCATTCAATGCAGGATCTAATTCTTCTGTCCTAAACAATAACCTTAAGCCTACAAAGAGGTACATATATCTGCACATGACTCTATGCAGAGTTTAAATAATCCTGTCTGGAGGTTAAAAAAATTACTCACTAATTAGATCTAATTACATGTTTAACCCAAGTGCCTCCACCATTCTTCACCAAAAAAAGGTTTGATTGTCACCGACTAAATGCTGCTAACACTTTTTTTCCCAGTACTGCATTCATGAATCCCCCAAATCAGTACAAATTCTGTATGTGCTGTAGTTTTTCAATCTCCTTCTACACACAGATCTATTTCCCTAGCAGCTTTATGTAATTTTATTTGCTTTATATCTCTGAAATTTTGAATTTATTTTAGGAACAGCTGTCTGAAAAGCCACTGCAAATCAACTCTTACAGAAGCTAATGCATTACTGGGTTATTGCTACCACCTGCAAAGCTTAAGTGGGAAAGAACTTAGCCTTGCAAAGGAGCTCAGGCATACTCTGACACACGTTGCTCTGCTGCCACTAAACATATCTCAGCCTTTAACAGCAAAAAGCTGCTTGCATGCCACCTCTTCCAAAAAATGCAGGTACCTACCTACGTGGGATTCATAGGCATGAAACAATTTGTTTAAAGCTAAGATTTCTTTTAATTCAATAAAACCACAATGACTTAGAGCTACACATGAAAAGCACAAGACATGTATTGTCTGAGCAAGCTGCTCATACTAGAACCACCTAGAACAAACAATTAAGAGAATGTGAACTCAACCTGCAAAAGAGCAATTTATTTTTTTTCCTATGGTGGGTATATAAAAGAAGAAATATATACACATATCTGATTTTGTTGTGAAAGCAATGCTGACTTTTTCAAAGGAAGCTTTTAACCAGGTAGTACAAATGCACATTCATTTAAGGACCTTACATTGCCCATGATCATCATCACAATACCTGAGCACCTCGAAATTTCTTCTTTGCTCTGTTAATCCTCACTCCCTGCGGGAAGATTCTGGTTGCCCTGGCGTGATTAGCAGTTAGAGACACAAAAAAAAAAAGGCATATGCTCAAAAATGCACTTCGCAACATATATCAATAAACCTGTGAACAGTTTTCTTAGAATAAAATTCCATAGGTGACTGCTATTCTGGATGTATTTTAGGTGCAAAACCACCAAGGCTGGCTCTGCTCAAGGAGGTCAAGTCTTGCAGCAAACCAATACCCAGGTTAAATCAGACTACTAAGCCCAGACAGGAATTCCTTACCATTATACAGACATTCAAGCCCCAAACTGGTAGTTTCACACTGCTCTGACCTGTATTTCCTGCCAGAGAGCACTGCTCACCTCAACCGTGCCCATCCTATAGTCTGGATCAGACAATCTTTTGCAAAACACTTTGGTGTCCTGTCCCATATATGTAAGAATCCTTCAAGTCAGGATTTCAACAGATGACCAAAGCAGCACGAGCCTCATCTTGCCAGACTTTGGATACAGCTAGAGTCAAGTCTTGGGATTTGCTCCTAAAGTTCCACGTGTAGAGAAAGCCTAACTTTGTGCAAGGTCTCACAAGGAATTGGTAGCAGGTGGATCCCTCTATCGAGGTCTCAGATTACCATTTTAGCTACAGGAATACCTTGTGTGTAGCTACTGTGGATACACCAACTGTGTTCAAAAACACGTATCGGTGCTCACCAGTTTCAGTTCTTTTTCTGTGGTTTTATAATCTACCCTCTGGTACAAAACAGGCCTGAGCAATGTTGACAGATCACAACAAAGACCAAGTGGCTGCCCTGAGATCCAGAAACAGATGAAAGTTAAAAAAACATCCCTTACAATAAAATAAAAGCACTGAAAGAAGTCGAAGAGTTATACAGTGCCAATCAATGGGGTTGGGGGGGGCGGTGCCCAGAAGTAACTTATCCACAAATAGATTACTATTTGTGAGATCTGAGAGGAAAAAACAGAGGATATTTCTAGCAATAAAAACCTTGCATGAACTTGAATTGATCTAAATGAATAATCCTATTAGATCCTCTTAACTTTGGCCAGGATATAATTATAAGGATTGGAGACAGCAGGACCAAAACCCAGTGGGGGTCTGTCTGCAAAGCTCAGCTCCACTTGACTGAGATTTCCTATTGCCCAGGGCATGCAGGAAGACAGAGCTAGTTTACAAAAACGCACTTGCAAACAATATGAAATGGATTTTACATAGGAATGACTCAATACACCTAAGACTTCAGCTCGGCAAAAAACAACGGCAGGGGAGTCCACAGGTCTGTCAAGGCATGATTTCACATCAAGGCTGAACAGGAACCAATTCCTCATCAGCTTCCAAAACAGAAACTGGGGGCTGGGGATTGAACAAAACCATGAAGCAGCAGGTTCAAAAACAGGAAAGAAGTAGTCCTCTTTCAAGCAGTCACGAAAGTTATGACCATGGGATGTGCATACACACAATTTACCTAAATTTAAAAAGCCTGCCAACCTACTTTAGGCTGTCAAATATAAAGGTAAACACAAAGACACCACTTCTTGCTGAGGAAATCCCTAGCTGAACCAGTGAGATCAGAGCTAGGAAATAAGTCATAGAACTGTGCATACTTGTTTGACCTACTATTTTATTTTCCCCTAGACAAAAGGTAGTGGGTCAGACAGGTTTCAGACCCTGCCAGGCCCAGGCACGGAAAGAGACCACGAGATCTTTGACCTCTGCAGAGTACATGCCCAGAATTCAGGCAACCCTCCAAGACAGAAGTGAAGGCAAGTCATTTGAGAGAAAACAGTGAAACCAGTTCAGCATTTCCTTTCCCTCTCTTCCATGTCCAAAGACTGAGAATTCCATGTTGCACTCTCCAAGGCATAGAGCAGTCTCTTCTCTCCAAATTGACCCAAGAAAAAGGTTATTGCTCTGTACATTCTCTCAAAACAAATGTTACTTAATTAAAGAAATCCTTGTTATCTTCTTGCATGAATCTTACTCCTGAAATTGCACACAGGCACTTAGGATCACCTAGACATTGCTAACAATATCTATCACAAATCCCCATGAGCACACCTCCCAGCAGTAAAACCAGCAAACGGCTGGGGAAAAATGTCACCACTGGTTCCTGCTTCACAAATCACAAGTACCAGATGTACCACCTGATGAGGAAATAGGGAATTTTTAATATGTAAACATAGAATTTAAAATCTAAAAAATATTCTGAATCACAGTGAGGTTAACATTTCCTTCTCCCTTTGTAATACCCAAAATATAAACTATTAATTACCAAGCAGTAGTACACACATCTTAAAAATGTGCAACAAACAGATGCAGCAGATAGAAGAAAATGCATTAAGGGGCAAGACACAAAGGCACAGAACCCACATTTTCATGTTCCAGTTGCCTGCCCTGACACCAACTCCCTACCCTGCCTTGGAAAAAAATCACTTGTTGCCTCCATGCTTCAAATTCTGTTCATAAAATGGAGGCAATGCCACTTCATCACGATCTCACAAGGATAAAGTGAAGATTGTGAAATGTCTGCATATTACAGGATTAAAGGTCATACAGAAGCTGGGTGAGAGTGAGAAACATGTTTTAACTAGCACTGAAAGTATTATATTACCCTTGCAGATCGAGCACTCCTGTAGTCTTAGTCACCAAGTGAGATCCAGTGAGGCTGCCAAGGAAAAACTGTGTGTGCCTGTTCACTCTGTGAACAAAGGTGGAATGGCAATAATGACATTCTCATACTAAAGAAAAGGAATGTAATATGCATACTTTGGTGTGCGGAATGCTGGATAGGTGTAGGGTGTTTTTTTCTTAATGCAAAAGGAAGCTTGAAGGCTCTTGCTATTTAAGTGCCACAGAGATTATCAGGGCACTGTAGTATCACAAAATTTGTTCACAGCAGGTAAAATTCACACCCTGCAGAGAACCAACAAAAGACCACTTAAACCCTAATTTCAGCCTTCATGGTTGAGCCAGTGACATACTTCTGTTAGCACTACATGGGGATTGCTTTCTGGATCAGAATATTAAAAGCACTTGTGCGTCAACGGCATTTCCTTCAAGACATTTTTGGTTTCCCACAAAAAACATCAAGAGAATCTGTTATAATCTGAAGTCCAAACCAATTTCTCTTATTCACACTTGTTGATACAAGTAAAACTAGATGGTGGTATACCCCAGTATTTCCATGATTTTTAAAATCATGGAAACATACACAATTTAGCTGTTTCGTTAATACAATATTATATCACATTTTGGCTTTTTTACCCAAATAGTTACGAAGATACACTAAATTCAGAAAGCATTCTCTTGTATGAGAGAGGCTTCACCACTTCTGAAAGTCAGTCAACAAGTTATCAACACGTATCAAAATAGAGAACAAGATTAGTATTAGAAAGAGAAATTTCAATACATAAGTAAACATGAGATGACCTGCAAGCACTAAGGAAAGGAAAAATTCGGCTTTCTGATAAACCCATGCCTTCAAAAATCAGTTACAGGAAAAAAATGGGTTCCTTAAAAGGAAGGATACAAAAAACATACATTGAAGAGTAGGGCAAAGGAGGGTAAAAGTCAGCACTAAGTACCGGGCTCCTGCTCTTTTCACTGGTATAAACACAGCCAAAAATCAAGGATGTTAAACCTCAGTCTCTGTCCCTTGGAGGGAACCTGCAGGATCGTCCCTGCGCCTACCGAGCTTCCGCTGGAATAGTGGAAAGTTGGATCTGTAACAAAGATTATTTTTCCACCAACAGTTTAATTTTAGAAAGGCGCCAACAAAAGGCACCGCTCTGAACACCCTGAGCGCGTTCCTTCCCCTCCCGATCCATCAGCGCCCGTTTCCTCCTGGAGACACGATGCCGTGACACAAGCACGACTCCATTCGGCCGCTTTAGCCAAACAAAACGCTCTTCCTGCCTGGAAAAAATAAAACAACAAAAAGCCCAACCACCCAACCAACCGATGCCATAAAAAGGCAGGAAAGCGGGAGCACGGAAGGAAGGGCCAGCGTGCACAAGAGCCCGCACCGCCGCCCTCCCGCAGCGGACCTGGACCACCGGTACTCCGCAAACCCGCGAACGGCGGCATTTCCGAACCCGGGGTCCAGCACCGACACCAGGGCTGCGACGCCGCCGCCCGCCCTGCCCCGCCATGGCCGCCGCGCCCGCCCGCCCGGCCAGAGCTGCCTCACAGCAGCCGCGGTCGCTCGGGCAGGGCGGCCACGGGGCTCTAGCGGGGCTCCGGCACAGTTCCCGCCCGGCGCTCTCCCCGTCCCGGCCGCACCTGTCGGGTGGTTGCGCGGTCCGGGGCGGGGAAGGCGAGCGAGCGCGACGACGGCAGCGACGGCGGGAGACAATGGAGGAGTGAAGGACGGACACATTGACACACGGGCGCCTCCGCCCGCCCGTACCACTCCCGGCATCTCTCCGGGGGGGAGAAACGAAGGAGCCGCGGAGAAGCCAAAAAGGTGACACAAAAGAAAAGCGGAACGCATTTCTCAACTTGAAAACAAGGGTCAAGAGCGGATAGGCTCCTTCTCACCGGCAGCACCGGCAGGGGAGCTGGCTGAGGGCGAGAGACCGGCACGCGGTGACCCCCCCATCCCCGGGCAGGAATGGTTCGCCCCGCAGCCGGCCCCGGCAGGGCGGGGCTGCGGACGGAAGGCTCCGTGAGGATCGGGGTGGGGGCGGTGCCGTGGGCGGGGGAGCTGCCGGCGCCGTCCCGGGCTGATCCCGCCTTACCGTGCGCGGGGGCCGCGATGGCTCCCCCCAGGAAAGGCGACCTGAGCGCGGAGGAGAAGGACTTGCTGGCAGTGATCGCCACAGGTGAGCCCTCCCGGCCCACGCCCCTCGCGGCCCCGGGCCGCAGCTCCCACGGGCCCCGCTGGCCGTGCCCCGGGAGGGACTTCGTGTCCCCACACGTTGGGGGTGGCGGGTGAGGCGCCGTTACCGGCCGCTCGCCGCGGGCTCCCCTCGCCCCCGGCCGCGCTCCTCAGGTCACGGCGCTGAGGGCCGCCTGCCTTCCCGCCCCGCCTTCGGGCCGTCACTCTTCTCCCTGCCGGGGAGAGTGGCTGTTCCCATGGTTTACGTCCCTCTCGGGCAGGCCGACGTCACCCCGGGAGTGCCGTCGGGGCGCGTTGCGGTGCAGTCGGGGGAAGCTCAACTGGGCGGGTCTAATTCTGCCAAGGAAAGCTTGTATCTTATTGGCAATGTCTGTTGATATTTACCTAATTACTGGTGTTAATGTCCACTGCCAAAAAAAAAAAAAAAAGTTTTCTTGGAGGTAATCCAGTCTTCTAGCGTGCTGTAAGGTTTTCCCCATGTGCTGTTGCCAGACCAGGGCATCTCCGCAGACATATTATTCTCACATTGCCAGAACTTGTGTTTGTTTGGGGTGTTGTGAACCTCTTATCTCTTGTAATGTTCTTTTTTACTATACCTTATACTACCTTATACTGTCCTCTTAGAGAAAGTAGAGGGGATCAATGTCTTTCTGAAGGAAGGGTGTCAGGATGATGGAGCCAGGCTCTTCCCCGTGGTGCCAAGCAAGAGGACACGAGGCAATGGGCAGAAACTGCTGCACAGAAAATTACACCTGAATAAGAGGAAGAACTTCTTTACTGTGCAGTTGACAGCACAATGGAACAGATTAACTAGAGAAGTGGAGTCTCCCTCACTGGAGGGAGGGATACTCAAGAACTGTCTGGATGCAATTCTGTGCCATGTGCTCTAGGATGAGCCTGCTTGAGCAGGGAGGTTGGACAAGATAACCAGACATTAGATTGTGGGCCCTTCTAACCTGACCCATTCTGTGATTTTGCATTTCATTTGAGTGTCGCAGTTTCATCAGACTGTGTCGCACACTTGCTTGTTGCCACGGGACCCTTCTGCCAGTTGGGCTTCCTGGTCCAGCAATGTGAATTTCATAATCCTGACTAAATAGTTACCCTCCAACTGGTATTTTGAAAATCATGAGCAATATTCTTTAGTTGGAGGCAAACTAAAACCACTTTGTGTTCTATGCATTTCTAGTGTCACTTCCAGGCAACTTGAACCCATGAAAGTTTTACTACAGTTTTGGTGCTTCACTCTCTGTTGTATTAAGATGTTCTTCTGTGTCAGAGACACAAGTGAAGGACAGTCAGCAGTGAATTTATTGTGGACCAGAACCAGTTTCATTGACTCATTTTAATAAGAGTTTCAGACCTTGGTCTTGCAGACATCTCTGTCTAACTTTCCTGATGCTTCTGATTAGGGTCATGGGATAATTCAGGTTGGAAGAGGCCTCAGGAGGTCTCTAGGCCTCCTGCTCAGGGCTTTATCCCATCACATCTTGAGAACTTCCAAGAAGAAAGGCTGCACAATGTCTTTGGGCAACCTCTTTGCCTTACTGGGTTCATAGTGAAAGTGTTTTTCCTTGTATCCAGTCTGAAGCTTCCCTTTATTTCAGCTTCTGCCTATTACCTCTTGGCTTCCTACCATGCCACCACTATGAGGAGCCTGGCTCCAACTTTTAGCTCTGGCCAATCCTAGAAGTCTGACTTTCATCAGTTTAATGTCTTGTTTTAAAATCCTTCAGTGTTTCGTCGTACAGAACTCTGAGTTTGTAAATGCAACTTTGCTTTGCTTGTATTAAAATTTATTTGAAGATCACTTCTTGAAGACTTTCTCTTACTGATGTTTGTTCTTTGGCTGGGATATTCTTCGGAAAACTGATCCAGTTCTTAAGAAGCTTCTAACATGTTTAGAACATATGTGTGTATGGGGGAGTAAGTTAGTTGATGGTTCCCTGACTGTCAGTCAGGGGTCTTTATCAAGTATGTGAGATGACTCAGGTGATTGGTTTTTTTCCCTGAAATTAATGAATTAAAAGAAAAATGCCCCTGTGATGTAGTTAAACTATACCAAAAAGCCTTATGAAAAGAAATTATTTCTAGTACTTTAATGGGATTTTCAGCCAACACTAAAATTGCAAGAGCTGTTTTGCTGAAAGACTGCTGGATGACCACCTCCTTCTGAAAGAGTGAAGATAAACATGGAAAACATTAAAATAAGGGATGCAGGGCTTATTTTTATTAAGCACATTACTGCTGAAAGAGCTTTGCTTATGATTGAATCGGTAATTAGAAATCTCTGTTGATTTGCCATAAATATTCTCCAAACTCAGACTCTTGCTTTAAATCAGGTTCTTAGACGTGTGGCTTAGCCAAAAGGATTTTGGTAAGGAATTGAAAAATAGTAGGACAGTAGAATTGAAAAACAGGTGCAGCCTGTTTTTCCTGACAGATTTTTTTTTTTAGACTTCAGTCCACTTATGCATTTCAGAATTTTTAGAAGTGTCAAGGATCAAGCTACCTGGTCCTTGTCCCTTCTATCTTTATTCTCTATAACAAAAGCAAATCCATTCTACTCCTGTGAATGTGATATGTTGTAAATTTCAAATTGAAACAGGAAAAATTAGGTGAGTAAATGATAAAGCATGTTTCATTCAAACCAAAAAGTCTTTGAAGTAAGGTCTTTCCTCTTTTGAGAATGTAGACAGCTCTTTTAGACAAATGATGCTCCAAAAGAGATGAAAGTACAAAATGTGTTAAAATGCTCAGTATCATTATACTCATTCAGAGCTGTTCATGTGCTGTTTATGATGAGACATACGAGTGTCCCGTTCTTGTGTGTGTAGGTCAGTTACATGACAAAAAAATGGATGTTTACTCATAGTTCATGCTTTCCAACTGCTCTTTGATGTTGTGAGTTCTTGGGTTTTAGCTTCTAGAACATAACACTGCTCATTCCTAAGCCTCTTCACTAAATGCAGTTAATTTATTGGTGATTAATCTACATCCCAAGCAGTTAATATACGAAGATTTTGATTCTAATGAGAAATGGAAATTACCATTTTCCTTCAGATTCTCAGTTTATTCTATTTCTCACTCCCTTTTCTCTCTGTGTCTTTTTATTTTTAATGAAAGGAAACACTGAGGAGGCTGGAAGGCTACTGGGGAGCAAGAATGTCCGTGTCAATTGCCTGGATGAGGTACTGCAAAACTGTGCAAGCATTATGCTGAGTTTAATAAGGAAAATGCTAGGTCTGAAGGCCTTCATGTTGTTAAATAACATTTCTCTAACAGCAATTGTTATAGCCCTGAAAATCAGAGTTACTCTCAAGATATTTCTAGCCTGCAGCTGAATAATGAACCTCGGAAGAGTTCTTACTGTTTTTTTAAGAAAGTTTAAAGATTAATGTTACTTAAAGTACTGCACTGTATTTTGTCTGAAGTTCCAGCATGAGCTTTGTCTGTGAGATAAACACTGCAGCAGAACACATGGGGCGCTCCCTGACTCCCTGTCACCTTCACAAGCAGTAGTCCCTTTGCTTAGTCCCTCTGTGGCAGACACAGAACCTGTTCCCCCGTGCTTGGGTCTCATTGCCCAAAGCCCTGTCTTTGCCAAACCATAAACATACTTGTAGAGTGAGTAGCTTGGTCAGAAATGGAACCACAGCCTTTTATACAGGTGGGTGTGGTAAACATGTAGAAGATTAAATCCTTAAATGCTACCTGAAGATGGGAATAAGTTTGTGGAGAAAGGAACCTTCTGTGATGTTCATGTTTCCTCTTCTTTTTCTTTTTACATTTTCTAAAGCATGCAACTGTCGCAGTAGGACACAAAATGAAGAGATGCAGACTCTGTGAAATGTCCAAGGCAAAAAGGAGGGATTTATTTACAGACCTCGATATTTATAGATTTCCAAAAGTGACCATGGATTGGAGGGTGAAATTGCCACCTCTCAAACCACACTGGTCAAGACAGATGTCCATCAAAGGATTCCTTCCTCTAAGAAGGAATGAAAACAAAGATAAAACTAACACACACAAGTCTCTTATTTACAGCAAAACCCATGAGAAAGGAATTTCAAAATTGAAAACATCAGAAGGCTGAAAAACCAGGGTGACATGCAACATTAATACGAAATGTAACGTGCAAGCAAAACTAATTCCCCATCATGCATGTTAAATCCATGTGTAATTTATCAATTTAAATGTTAATTTGTGGGTTTTTTCTCAGCTTTATAATTTCATAGGAATCACTGGGAAAATCTGGGAATGTATCTAGTTCAACCTCTGTCTCAAAGCAGCTTCAGCTCCAGGGTCAGATGAGATTGCTCTGAATTTTGACCTGTCTGGCCTTGTAAATCTCTAAGGATGGAGACTGCACAATATTTCTGGGCAACTTGTTCTATTCTCTTAACTGTGATTTCAGTGAAAAAGTGTTTCACTTATGTCTGAACCTCAGCTTAGGCTCAGTGTCTCTTGCCCTCCTGCCACCATAAGTGAAGAGTTTGTCCTCTCAATGATCTGCCTGTCAGCTCTGGCAGGCTGCTGTTGTGTCCCACCAAAGCCATTTCTTCTCCAGGCTGGGCAAGTCCAGCTCCTGGAGCCTCTCTTCACTGCCCAAGTGCTCAGGTTCCTACTGTGTAGTGGTGGTACTCCATTGATTTTGTTGCAGTTTATCCATGTCTTTGTTGCATTGGAAGGCTCAAAATGGGATGTAGATAATTGTAGATCTGGTCTCATGAATGCTGAATGGAGAAAAATTGCCACTTCTTCTACCAGATATCTTCATGGAATATTGTTAACCTTCTTTTCTGATTGTTCTTAAGTTAAATACTAAACCTGAATTTCTATTGTATGAATTTCAACAAGTTTCTGTAGAACTAGTCAAACTAAGCTTTACAGTGAACTTTAGGAACCCAAGACACAATATAAGTAAGCTTGCAAGTGTGCTTTATTGTATGAACCTCAGAAGGTTTTCCTTAAGTGTAATTGTTGAAGTCATGCTGCTTGATGGCAGCCTTGCTGCAGTATTAGTGCAACATCCAGGCTTAGTGTTGAGAGGATATGGCTTATTCAAAGAAACCATATCTGAGTTATGCCTCGGGCTATTGTTGTAGAAGAAATAGTATTAACAGTATTTGCCTAAGGCTCACATCTGACTAAATACACATAAAACCCATAAACTTTAAAAGTTTATGCAGTGGTCTTCTTGCAGACTCCTTTTTATCCCCAAGAAAGGTGTGTAATCATGCATATTAAACAGGAGAGGGTTCAGGTTTGTTTAGATTTCTTAAATCTGTCAGCCATGTCAGCTTTACAATTTTTCTTTTATAACCCATTTTCGCTCCAATGTGTTGTTCTGATATCTATACATAAGTAAGAGTGTGTGAAATCCCAGTTAAAGGTCAGCTTCATCTGTTATTCATTGTTGCCACAACTGGAGACTGCTCTCAGTGTATCAGGTCTTATTTTTTTCTTTGTTGCCTTAGTTGCTTATCCTGAAATCCACATTTATATTACTACTATTACTTATTAATGTTAAGAAGTAAGGAAGCCCTGAAGATAGAATGCTTAGGTACTGAAGTGGGAGCTCAATTCAGTTAGGAACTCATTTCCATCCTTAAAGACTTCTTTTACGTGAGTGAATCCACAAAATGAGCACAGGTTTAATGTAATTCTGTCTTCTAGCTGTGGTACAGCAAGCATGCAATCACAATTTAATAATTTCAGGCTGAAGAACTCACCGCATCCAGAAGAAGGCTGTTACATTGTGCACTTCCTAATTTAAAAAAACAAACAAACAAACCACATATTCCTTTCATTTTTGGTTTGACCATATGTTCTAACTGCTTGGATCTGCCTTCTTGTAGTTTAAAAACTACTAAAAATCAGCTGTCTTTTCTCTGTGTATCTTTAGACAAGGACCAAGTCACATTTTAACATCTTCCAGATGCAGTGACCTTTTAAGTATCTAAAGTTATGTTTCTGCAGCAAGTGATCTATAATTGTGGCTCTTTTTCAAATCCTTTCCAGTTGTTTCAGCTTCTTACTGTAAAAACGTACATATGAGCTGGATGCAATATTTCAGCATTGATTCTGCTGTTGGTACATGTATTTAAAAATAAAAAATTGCTCCTCTAAGTCTACTTACTTTTCCTGCCCTTGTTCCAAGACTCTCTCACACCCTTCACCTCCTGCGGTCTGCCGAGCTCTGCTGGGAGTGTCAGCACAGAGTAAGATCCCTTCACTCAAATGAGTTTCCCAGATGCCCATCTTCCAGAAGGTTGCAGATACCCAGCAGATACAGTCCTGTTTTTTCTCAGCACCCTTTCTGACCAAATAAATTGTTTTGTTGTGTCTTTGTGGATTTAGGTGGATGAAGAAAGGAAGGATATTTAGGCTTAATCTCTGTCTTTATGAAAACAAAGAAATTCAGCATTTTTTTCACAAATCTGGTCTTTAACAGTTTGGCAACTTTAAAACTTCAGGGACATTTAAGTTCAGGTGTCCTCAAACATTAGGACAAATAGATGGGCTGTAGAAATGGATGTAAAATAAACACAACTATATTTAACTTAAAAGCACACTGCTTAGTAATTTTTTGTCCCATTTTAAACACAGTGGTTGCTAATTTGGGAATTTAGTATGGGAGAAAGTGTTCAGGACTTTTCTTTCCCCTAAGGGTGTAGAGCTTGTAAATTTTGTGACTTTTTGTCAGCAGTTTGCTGACTTGAACTCCGCCTGCAGCATGGGGCTAAAATATTTCAGATTGTTATAGAAAGGCAGGCTCAAGGAAGCACATGGGCTTTCCAACTGTGGAAGTTTCCTCTGGTCATGTTGGTAGTTAAGGTTGCAAAGGAGCACTGTAGTACTATATCCCGTATTTTCTGCGGATCAAGCCAACAGACTTGACCTGAAAAGTACAAAATTTTTCTCTGTTTAAAATAACTGTAAGGTTGTTCATAATCTTCTTACATACAGAACTATCATCTGGCATTAGTGGCATTACATTTTTCCTCTAGTTTGGTAATTCAGCTGTTCAGTTCAGTAATACATGATTTAGAAAGAGTCCCCTTCTCTATGCTACAGAACCGAACACTTCCTGGGAATAACAGCAGCAGCCTGCTTATTCATGGCTGAGATGTGTGTAGCTTCACTTATACTATGTTCAAGGGGGGATTCTTCAGATAATCTATCTTGCTATTCTAATATGAACATCCTGTGCTAGCAGAAAATGCCCAGGTCCTTGGCCTTTGTTGAGGAGGAAGAGTTTTGTCTCTTGAAGTTTTTTACATAGTACTTCAAAATACACAAACCAAAGAAAATTCCACTGCTAGTAAGAATTATCTGGTTTCAATTCAGGTTGCTGATTGATGTAGGCTTTAACTTTTCATCACTGCAGATGAACTGCAAGATCATCAGAGGAATCTAATGCATTACATATGTGAACCTAACAGCTGAGCAGGATGACTATAAAGGAGAACTATAGCTGTGATCGACACTTACTGAACAGTATTTCATATTCTAATTAGTCCATACTTTAGCTACGGCTAAAATTATTTGTGCATGTAACTGTTGACCTCCTTCCAAGTCCTGCTTTTAGGAAATTTAAGATGTGTAAGGGCAATCTTATTCAAAAGCTTGAAGGGCGAAATTTCTAAAGGCTTTCATCCAGTCAAGAGTCAAGTTGTACTTCTACACTAGCAGCATTCAGTACCAGAGAGCTGATTTTGAAGATATACAAGTATTTCTGCCTTGTAGCACCTGTTCTTTTTACATCATTTTTAGTAATGACCCCAATACTGTCTCAAGTAAAAGCCAAACCTAGAATTGAGTGTTTTGTCTATAATTTTCTGAATTGAACTGTTGCCTGAATCTAAAGGGTAAAATAAGACACTCTTTCTTTGTTCATATAGGGCTGGGTTCCTCATTGGAAAATGAGCTGGGAAAGGGAGAGGTGAATGCTTTAATATTGCTGGCATACAAGTGTTTACAGCAGTTATTCAGCTAAGATTTTGACAGCCCTTTCCCTTTTTTTTTTTTTTTTACTTTTCCCACTCTATTTAAATAGCTGGTACTCATATGTGCAATGTCTTAGTGTACCCCAGCATCTGCTGAGGGACTGCTCCAGTGTGATCCAGCCTATATGCCACACCTTGACAAGGTTCCATGGTGGAGAAGAAGAGTGAAGTGAGCATGGGAATGTTGGGAGCACTTGAATTGTGGTTTTCACTCAAGTAACCCAGGTTTATGTGGCTGTTTGAGTGGTGAATTGTCATCATGTTATCCACAAAACAATACAGATGTGATGTTGGTGTTCCTACACAGTCAGTGTAAGGGTTTAAATGTTCACAAAATGGAGAGGTTTAGCGCCAAATATGCACGTCACTGGAGTGGGAGATAGTTTGTGTAATTTTTGTTTGTTTGTTTTCCACTTCTTGTTCTCTAGCTGTCCTTTGTTTCCCCATTCCTCCGGTTGATGAAGGTTGAGCAGGAGTTTTGTTGAAAACTTCCTTTGTAGTTCCTAGGAGGCAGAAGGTTGCTTTTCTAGTTTATTGTCTTTATTTGTTTTTATTCATTCCGTTGAAGCGCACCTCAGCTGGATGCTGAAGAGAGATTGACCTGCTTTCTTCTTCCTCTGTGTCTGGTGGTGGAGTCCAACCCCTCCCCAGTTCTGGTACTCATCTGCCTGCCCCTCCACTGACCCCATAGTTTGTTGTTTAGGTTTTTTTCATCAATGGACTTGCCCACCATGGCAGCAGTTCTTGGAATCTCATTCCTCAGTTTGCTTTTGGGTTATTTTCAACATGAGGAACTGGGAAGGATGGTCTGTAGTGTCCAGGCTGGCTGTGCCATGAGCCCTATTGTGCCAGGGAGGCCATGTTGGTTGGTGAGCTGGAGAACCCAGTCAAGAGAAGTGCCAGGTAATTTTTAGAGGCGATGCAAACTATTCTTCTTGTATGGTGAGACATACAGGGAATACTTACAGCCCTGCAGAAGAGAAGAGATGTTACCATATAACATACCTGCAAAAAAAGGAAAACTGGAAGGATTCATTTTTGTCCTGGGGAATAAGATTAAAAAGCGTGATTTTTTTGGTCAGAAGAGTGTTGCATGGTAACAGCTAGAAAAAGGATCCTTCATGTGATGTTTTGTAGTGGAACAAAAATTTGTTTCATCTGTATGCTTAATAAACCATCTGCTAGTTTTGTCTTTTAAGGATGTTGTATTGACAATCCAAATGTCATCTGTGAGAAAACAGACTGTTGCTGGACCTATCTTTGACATTCAGGCTGAGAAAAGTCTTTGCAGTCAAGCCAGTTTCAGTGTAGGAATATAATACAGGATACCAAGCACTTCCAGATGAACTGGTGTCTAGCCTGACCCCCTTTCATTTGCTATTAATGTGAATTTAAATCCGATTTTATAACAACTGGCCACAAATTTTCTGCCTGATATGTTTTTTTTTGATTCACACCACAACCTGACACTTCGAAAATTTAATCAGAGGATTTTAAGAACAGTTTTCTGGGAGGAGAGGATAAAACAAACCCAGTTCTTTACTTTGTCATATAATCTTCAGATCTTAATTGAAAAAACTGGCTTTCAAGATGTAACCAAACTTAAAAGTCATTGTTTTCTATAAATTCTGTCTCACATCAAAAACCATGCTGTGTTTATATTCCCTTACTGCAGTACTTCTCTGTGCTGCTAAAGGAGACAAATCCCTACTGTGACTCCAGACTGGGAATGGCCTGTAAAATTTCTTTTGATGTAACATTATGAAATGCAATATAGTAAAATGTATTTTATATAGTAGGACAGAAAGTCTTTATTCAACATTTGTGACACCTCAGATGAAATGTAGCAAAAGCAGTCTGTTTCATATTCATGAATTGATCTCTTCAGGTATTTTGTTTCTTCAATAACAGTTTATATTGCAGTTTACCAAAATATGTGGGTTATTAAAACATAATGCATCAAGTAAGCACTTTTTATTATTTTCAGTTTAGGATAGAGAGTAATGAAACTGTAATACCTTAAAATTATTATACTTTTAACTTTCCAATTTCCCTCACCTTTAGAAAATTTTTGAAAATTGTGCTGGTAAATTAAACTTACTTGGGTTTCACTCAGTCATAAATTGAAACAAGAAATACGTTAAGGCTCAAACTGACAATTACATTATTTCAGAGTATCCCATCACCAGGCATTTACAGAGCTGCAGTCATGGTGTACATGAATGTACTCAAGCACACAGCCTTGACTGGCAAAGAAAGGAACACAATGCCATTTTGATTTTCTTCAGGGACAAACTAAAGCACTCTGCCTGGTATGCAGTGTTGGAGGGTGTTCTTGGGCAATTAAGGTGTCCTGGCTGATGACATGAATCCTGACCTGATGTTAAGTGAAAATAAACAGCATATTGGAAAAAGCATACTATATTCTGAAAATGGAGTGTCATGGAGTTTTCTCAAACAGCAGCATGCTTCTCCCTGCCCTTGAAGAGGAAGAGAGCTTGCGCTAACAGTTCACCCTAGTTCTGAAAATTTCCTCTGGAGTTTGCCCAGCTTTACATTTCACACCTCAGTCCTCCCGTGCTGAAACAAATCCTTTTTGTACTGGGACAGTTGATGGAACCAGCCACATTTGTTAAAGTCTGACAGGGCTTTCAGAGCTCTGGCTGGTCACAGACACAATGCCAAAAGGTTGGAGAAGTGGGAGAGAGATGAATGGCGATAACCAGTAATCATAACTAAAAATGAGCAAGATGGGTTTCAGAGACTGCAAATCTTTGTAATGTTTAAAACAACAACAGCCTATTTCTAATTTTCTTGCTGCTTATCATATAAGCCACAGCAGGGTAGAAAAGAATAACGTAGGAAGCTAACAAGTTTTCTAAACCAAGCTTTTCCAGCTAGCAGAAACGTTAGTTGTCTTCAACACTAATGTCTTACATAAAAGGACAATGCTAAATTGACTGTAAATGGTTTTTATTTGTTCAACACTGCTCTGTTTTCAAATCTATAGCACAGCTTAATCAGAAACTTGACATGGAAATCTGCTGCATGTTAGTAACCATATTTTTTCATGAAGATTTTGTAAGGTTTTTTGTAAATAAAATGCTGTGTAAAGCTCTGGTAGTTTTATTGAATATGTATGGCCAAGTAAAAATGATCCGTGGTATGAAGATCAAGAGATGCATCATTCTTTTTTGTGTGCTACTTGCTTCTCCTTTCTTTTGCCAGCATGGCATGACCCCTCTGATGCACGCAGCTTACAAAGGGAAGGTGGACATGTGCAGATTGCTCTTGAGACATGGAGCTGATGTAAACTGCAATGAACATGAGCATGGGTACACTGCCTTGATGTTTGCTGGACTTTCAGGTAACTTCTTACTAAACTCAGATCACTGATTTTTATGACATCAATGGGTAGAATTTGCCATAAGTTAATAATTTAATAGTAAGTGTTGACATACTTTTATTATTCAGGTTTGCTGTTATTTATGTGAACCATGCAACTATGTCATGACCAGTAGTATCCTGTGGGCGGTGCAACAGGAGAGCCTCTGTTCAGGCTCATATAAAAATGGATTTTGTTCAGCATTTTGAGGCATACAGTCTACTTGTCCTGTACCTACTTTGTCCTGCTTTTTAGAGATCTCAATGTTAACTTTCCTGTGACAGTTTTCTTGTGCAGTGGGATACATTCTGTTTACTTAGACTGTGTTACCCTGAAAATTATGCTGCACCAGTAGCTTTTGGTACTATTTGAGGCTTCTTAATCCGGTATTTTTCAAATTTTGTCTTTCTCCTACATTATTTTTCCCACTATTGTGTGGGCTTTTAAAAATGTATTAAGTAAGTTTTAAAACGGTGTTTTCCCACAATAATTTTCACTCTCCTCTTACATTTTTTTTTCATGAGAGTGCTTATAGCTGTATATATCTTCTCCTGTCTTAAGTGGTGGTTTGCAGCTTTCCTCTTGCTATTCTTTTTCCCTGATGGCAGGAACAGTAATTTCCTTGAGTGAGAAAAAGATACTACATTAAAACATTGTTCCTTCTGAGGAAAAGATTCGATTTGGGAATATTAGGTTAAGTATCTTCTTCACTAGGCTACTTATGTCTTCCAAAAAAATGAGATTCTAGGGGAGTCAGGTTCCTTAGCAGGTAGAGTTTAAACTGCCTTCTTTCATCATAAGTATTAAAAAAAAAGGCTTATGTGTGTATGTGAACCTTAACTAGATCATCAGATTGTTTTCAGCTACAACTTAGGTAAAAAGATTTGGGAAATTCCAGTGTTCTGTGGTATTGAGCAGTATCACAGCTGCAGCAGATAGATGAGAACAAACTCTTAGAGGCTGTTAAATGACTGCAGCTTTATGGAAAATGCTGGATTTTTACCATTTCCTCACAGCTGAGCTTTTAACCTGTCATCCTGGGTGTGAAAGCTTCTGAATGTTAACTTTACAGTCTGTTACCTGTGAGCACAAAAGGTACACGAGCACTACTGACGCAGTGCCTTTGTTTTTAAACATTCATTTTCATCCACCATCCCCTTTTTGTATTCACTTTTCTGTACTTAGCATCTGCACAAAAACTGATAAAGTAAGAATACCTTTGAAAGCAGAACCAGCAGGAGTGGTAACAAATGTCCTTTTTTAGTCTCTAAAGGGCATCAATTAAGTCATCTAATCTTCCCATCAAATTTTAGCTTCATTTTACTTGGTATTTAGCCCAGTCTGAACACCCAGTTCCCACTGTGGAGAAAGGAACAATCTGTTCTGTTCACTGTGTTCCTGCTACATCATAGTCCTGAATGTGTTTTTCTTCTTAGAATAGCAAATGTAGTTGAACTGTTAAACTAGATTAGTAGAATTTCCCTCTATACTGCTCTCCAGAGGGACCAGTGTAGACCAGTGTAGACCAAGCTCTAGTGTAGCTACATGAGTATGACTCCCATAGGCTCCATGGGAAGCTGAATGTGCATTGCAGAGAGCAGAGTTACACCTGCTGGAACTCTAAATAAGCACATGCCTTTCTCTTAATCCATGCATAAAATAACAACATTAAGAACATTCATTTTCCTTAGTGTTGTTCCTGGTCTTTAAGAAATTCAGTACATATTTTTCTGAAACATAGAGAATTACAAGTTCTGATTGTCCTTGTAATTCAGTACATATTTTTCTGAAACATAGAGAATTACAAGTTCTGATTGTCCTTGCTCATTCCCCATATCTTTCCTGCGAATTCAGGAAATAAAGAAATCACCTGGATGATGTTGGAGGCTGGAGCAGAAACTGATGTTGTCAACTCTGTGGGAAGGACAGCAGCTCAGATGGCTGCTTTTGTGGGTAAGATGAAAATTATTATCATTTCCTAAACTCCTAAAGAAGTGTTAGATTCTGTTGCTTTATGTTGGAGAGACATTATTTAATTACTTGTTCTGAATTGACACATTGTTGAGCTTTGTTTTCCACATCTCATCATGTAAGAGTCAATTTGTGTTCTGTTCCCATGTTTGATTTCCTAAAAACACAGATGATCTTACCTGTGAAAACAGGTGCTACTGTTCAAGTGTGTAAGTTTTTGCAATGTCACCACTTTGGAAATAGTAAGAGGAAGATGGTTACGTTGGAGGGGTCTGAAGTGCAGCACCAAGTGCTAATTGGAGCTTTCCTTGTGGGAAAGGACAACCGTAGTGCCAGGAGTCAGGAGCTCAGCTGAGCTTTGTGTGCTGGCAGCAAGCCACCCCCTGCCCTTCTCCCTGGCTTCTGGGACGGGGGAAAGTCTTGGAACCTCTTCTGATGTAGTCACTACTTACTGACCTGAACTTCACTAGAATAAGATAGATTTGTCATTCCAGCATGCGGAATTATCCCTGGCAAAACATGCAACAGGCTTTTTTGCTGTTGTGTTTCTTTTTTTTTGGTCTTTTGTAGTTTGTTTTTATAAGCCCTTTTTATATTTTTTACCTTCCTTGACAGTACTAGGTTCCTGGCTTAATGTTCCACTTTTTCCTATAGCAAGGAAAATTGATAAAGTATTATGAGGTTAAGAGGAGTAATTTTCAATGGCACAGCTACTGCTTCCCAAAAACCAAAAATGAGGACCTGTATCTTCTTTCAAACACAACCCTCTCATGGTGTTTAAACGCCTGAGAATTCCCTTTCAAGTCCTTTTGGTGTTGTGAATTCAAACCTACTTTGCCATTTAAATTTACTTCCTTGAATAGTGATTAATTGCTACGTTTCAATTTCTGTTTTATCTCATTCTGCAGTTTTAAAGAAGAAAAGGTTGACGTTGCTCACTTGAGGTTTGAGCAGCAAAACCTTAACTATTCACTTAATGTATCAGAGAAGTCTACTCCTGTTAATTATCCTTTGGGTTTGGAGAGTCTTTTCCAATGAGATACTGAATGAAGTGAATGGGGAATATTATCTCCAACATAATTTTTGAGAATTCTTGTTTAAAATCTCATCACATCACCAAGGTAGCATAAATATTTTCAGGCATACTGAGATACACTACTCTGTAAAAGTCTGCACATTGGAATATATTCCTGTTCCTTTTTTATTCTTTGTCCAATCAACATTAATTCATCTGCCTGTGTGTGGGAAGTGAGGATACTTCTTCCCCTGTCATTTGTCTTACACTGTGCTCTATTAGCTCAGAACTGTCTCTTCTAAAACAGTGGAGGATTATAAATGCTGGAATTTGGTTGGCTGTGTCTTCTACTGATTATAGGATTAGTGCCAAGACAAATCAATCAATTTAAAGAATGCAGTCCTGAACTAGGAAAGATAAGTTTTACTTTCCCTTTAGTTGAGTAATCCATTGTATTGTCAGCTGTAGAAAACAAGAGGGTGTAACTTTTCTCCTCTTGTTACTTTCATTACAGTCCTATTATTTTTGGTAAACTTAAAGCATGTTCTGTTCTTATAACTTCCTCCACCTTAGGTTAACACAGTAATATCTGCTTCAGGTCTGAGAACTTATGAGTCTCAATGCAAATGTCATTAATTTTGAAAGTACAAATTGGAAAAATCTTATCTTGAGAAATTGTAACACCAGTATGAGACTACTAACTAATACAGTATAATTTGGGGGAAAAATAACTATTCTTTTAGTTGTGGCTTACCAGGGAAGGAGGATGCAGGAAGGGGACAGGATATTCAAAATGAATTTTCATGAGGCCATTCCCTGCTGGGAGTCAGTAAGCTAATAACACTGAAGATTAAAGCTACACACAAGAGAATGACAAGAGTTGCCTCTTTGCAGTGCATAATACATCATGAAAAGCTCCTTTGCATGTGGATAATTCTCACTTGTATTGCTTGTATTAGATTTGGGTTTAGGGTTGGTTGGTTGGTTGGGGTTTTGGGGGTTTGTTTTTGTTATTATTTCACTGGTGATTTTTTGCTTGTGTGTCTCTAGGTCAACATGACTGTGTGACTGTCATCAACAACTTCTTTTCACGTGAAAGGCTGGACTACTATACTAAACCACAAGGCTTAGACAAAGAACCAAAACTGCCAGTAAAATTAGCTGGGCCTCTGCATAAAATTATTACTACTACCAACATGCATCCTGTCAAGGTGGAGTAACATGTAAATTGTATGTGTTTGTTGTGGTGGGAGCTGTTTCTTTGTGTCAGAAAGCATTCGGCTCTTCTGCAAGTTCAACTGAGATCAAAAACATTACCTGCTAATTCAGCTACTAATGAAAATGAGGAAGAATCAGGCTCAACATTTAGATGTGATTAAAAAAATTATTTCACTGTTTGTATATACCAGAATCCTGAACTAACACCTTTAAGTGGAGAG
The DNA here is from genome assembly GCA_013400495.1 of Nicator chloris. NCBI lineage: Eukaryota > Metazoa > Chordata > Aves > Passeriformes > Pycnonotidae > Nicator > Nicator chloris. The sequence continues at coordinate 90,809 of WAAE01001592.1, read as the reverse complement.
ATTCTTACTTCTTATAGCAGTAACCATAAATAGCTGTCTTTTTTGGCTTTGTTTCTCAGCCCTACTTGAGGTGGAAACATAGAACAATTTCCAATTTTAGCAACATCTCATTGTTCTCTCAATGCTTTTCTCAGCATGTATCTTCCTACCTTCATTACTGGTTCGCCACAGTGGCATCTACCACTGCTGCTGTTTCTGAAAGTATGTGCAAGAGAAGGTTTGTTTTACTTCCCAGGATATTGCTGACAATAATGTCTTTTATGGTTTGCTCCTCCAGTGTAGTTCAGAGAAATGAATACACCTAAATTCAAATACAAATTCCTTGGGCTTGCCAATCAAAGTCCAGAATTTGTTAACAGTTTCCAGCCAGGTGTCTGCAGTACACAGAGACAGTAGTGCACCAGTGGCAGCTAACTGAGTGACTAGAGCATAGAGTTTCCTCTTAGAACATTTTATTCAGTGCTTTACTAGGCTACAGAAAGTACTCCACAATTATGTGAGGTTGATGTGTTCTGTGAAACTGCTTAAATCATACAACTCCAGTTTATTTTAGGGTTCAAAAGGAAAGAGATTTGAGGATAGTGTATGGTAATTTCTATAACTTTCTTTAGAAGTAGTTTTGGTTCTTCAGGTTCTTATTCTAAAAAAAAAAATAAAAACAAACACTTGCTATTTTTAATACCAGTCTTAGTTTTAAATGTTTTCTTCTATGGAAACTGTGAATTACAGTACACTGAATCATAATGCTGAATAATGACTGGAAAAACAAAGGGAAGACTACATAAGGAGGAAGTAGAAGAATATCAGAAACTCCACTGAAATTTAGCTGCAATGAGCTATATAAACTTTAATGCCAATGCACAAGTCTTAACTGGATTACATTTTCTTCAATCTTTCTCCTAGATCGTGTTGCTAGTGAAAGAGAACCCTCTGTTGGCCGAAGTAGAAGCACTGCAGAAATGTTACAGGGTTCTGGATCTCATTTGTGAGAAATGCATGAAGCAAAAAGACATGAATGAAGTTCTTGCAATGAAAATGCACTACATTAGTTGCATCTTCCAGAAATGCATTACATTTTTAAAAGAGCGAGAAGATAAACTAGATGGGTTCATCAAAAGGTGAGTATTTCTACAGAGAGGTCTGAAAGCACATGTATGCCCTGGTGTTGCTGATACCAGGAAAAAGACAACTGAAGGAATAGATTGGATTGGCTTGCATAAAGGCTATGACAGATAACTTGTTGAATAATCCCAGCTGCATTTACTTCAGGGTGGCACTGATCTCCTTTTTTCTGTGTCTGAAGTGACACTGTCCTGTCCTGGGTACATAGGAAACATTCCTAGAACTTCAGCTCTGCTGGAACTGGTTAGAACTTGGCGTTTACATATACACCAGGAAGCAGCAGACAGCCATGTGTGATGGAAAAAAAGGGGAGTGATAGGCTTGAAAAAAGAATTTCTCAGTGTCCAATATGGTTCATCTGGGCACATTTCTTCTGCCGTTTTCTCTCCAGCAGTCATGCAGGTTGAGATTTTTCTTCCAAAAACATTTAAGTAAGTGAGAACTGCAAATCCCACAGACTCTGGATGAGACTTAGACTCTTAAATCACTTAGATCTTCAAAATCTACTGAGTTACAAACAGCTGCCTGATCCTATGTATCAAAGTAAGTGACCTGGCTTTTAGAAGGATCATGTTCCTTGTACACCTCTGTGGATTTTTACTGAAATCCTCTGTAAGACTAAAAATAAATTATGAAGTCAGCTTTCACATAATGAAATCGAATAGTTCATCAGTGATCCATATAAAAATAGTAGTCAAAGAGGTGTAAAGACTATAACATATTATTAAACATAATAAAAGTGGAATTTGTGTTTTAAGGTACTGTTCGTTTATCAATGTTATTATTACAATGATCATTTTTAAACAGCACAGAGCATTTTGATATTTTAGTCAGATGTAGACAGTAGATAGTTCACCTATAAATGATTGCTTTTCTCTGTGGCTGAATTAGAAAGTCCTGGTTTCAGAGCATACATTGTGTTTCATAATGATTGTGCATTAGAATAAAAACACTTTCATTTGCATTTTAACATGAACTTAACATATGAAGTTGCCAAATTATTATGAATTCTTCTCTAAAACCTGAAAGGGGACAGAGTATAGCATGCTGTATGTGTTTGTTCTTGAATCTTTACTATGTGATTTCTTATTTTGCATGCATTTTTAAAAAATTAGCCTCTTGAAAGGGAGAGAGAAAGATGGTTTCCCTGTGTATCAAGAGAAGCTGATTCGAGAAAGTATCCGCAAGTTTCCTTACTGTGAAGCTACATTGCTCCAGCAGCTTGTGAGAAGTATTGCTCCTGTTGAAATTGTAAGTTTTTCCTATCAAGAAAATCCTTTCTCAGTAACTTGCGTAGTAAATCCAGATTGAGACATCTTTCTGTCCTCAGCTTCTGCAACATATTATCTTGAGCAAAGGGTTTTGATGTCCCTAAAGTCTCTGGAGCTGGATTTTACGTATTGCAGGAAAATGCTCTAAAATACTTCAGTAGTATTTTTTTCATGTGGCCATAACAAATGCTTAAACTCGTCAGCTTTTAAAGAAAACTGATGTGTTTTTTTCTTGTCTCTGAGCTTTCTTTTCCTCCTCTGGGATGTCTGTTCAGTTTTTCTATGCCAGTTCACCTATTGAAATGGTCGATTCAGACAAAAATAAAGCTTAATTTGCACTCTGTTTTCACAATGCCTAAATTCAGTTTAAGATTGAATAATTTCCAAGATTTGATGCATTCATTTGTTCTATTGTACGCAAGAAATTGGTAATATATGATGGTAGAAAAAGGAGAAATGTTCTGTGAGGTTCCTTTTGTCACAGAGAGGGAGAGGCAAGATGATGCAATGTGCAGCAAAATTAGGAAATCAAAATTACAAGTTAAAAATATAACCTCAGTTGTCCTCTTATGTCTTTGCTAACACACTCTTCATTTTAGGACTATTTGTTGCTTCGTAATAAATTTTACAGGAGAGTGGCTGTTCTTTTTTAAGCACGTCCTCTCTGGTGTCTCAGAGCAAGATGTTGAACGCACAAACACCAGGGGATTGGAACAATCTTGTGACGTGTTTGGATTATTCAGAGCCAATTAAAAATAGCCTCCATCTTAAGTGGCTCCAGGTCTGCTGAAATGTCCTGAAGCTTAGTGCAATCTCTACTGTTCGTCTAAGCCAGGAAGATAAACACAGTGTGAAAACATAAGTCATTGTGATGCATTACAACTTGCCTTAATGTAAACATTTTCCTTCCTGTTGTTTTTTTTTTTCTTAGGAGAGCCTGCAGTCTTTTCTGCCTTTAAAGCAATGATGGTTTATTCCATTGGATTTCTGTCCATTATACAGAACTGGAAAGGAGGAGATGCTATAATTTTTATTTATGTGGAAACCTTTGACCTTTGTCATTGCACAATTACTTGGATTCAGTCTGGGCATCTCAGTGTTGTCATAGTAGTTATGATTGTACATATTCCATGGTAGTCTAACAGTTTAAGGAATTACTTACAGCCAGAACAAGTTGGCATTTTTTCTTCAAATATTTACATCATTGCCCAAAATAATAGTTTTAATGTATGGTTACCTAAACCTTACTGCTTGCATTGCATGGGCAGGATGCTGCAAATAACATCTAAATAGTAATATGCAAATAATTGAAAATTTCAAGTTCTGACTATTTGCTCTATAGCACCTGCATGCACTGAGCACAAGAGTGACAAATGAGACCTTTTTTTGTGTGCCAGCACAGAGACTGAGCTGCACAAATCTGCTGCATGGGATCTACAGATGTAAAGAACATGGAGTTTATTAATAACTTACAGAGGAAATACTACAGAAGCTCAGGGCTTAAGTTAGCTTCATATACAAAAGTTTATCTAAAGATAAATCTTCAATTGTGCATGTTAGTTGAAGTTCTGTGATTTGGTTTTATGTTTTTACTGCTGCAGCAGCTTCAGTGAGACCAATGCTTGAGTTAATCATTGCTGGTCTTCCCTTGTGCATCCCTTTCTGCAACAGTGCTGGGTTTTAATCTCATGACCACCTCTTGTCTTTCAGGGCTCTGACCCCACAGCTTTTTCTGTGCTTACACAAGCAATTACTGGCCAAGTGGGTTTTGTGGATGCTGAATTCTGTACAACTTGTGGGGGAAAGGGAGCAGACAAAAGATGCTCAGTATGTAAAATGGTAAGAATAAAAAAAAAAAAATAGTTCCACTGAGGTGCTGAGGATTTTAAATGCTTCCCTGTTTACTCTGTAGACTTAGGAGGAATGGCATGCATGCCTGCACTGAACACATTCAAACCATCTTCTTCTGGGAAAGATGCCTGAAATTCACAAGCAGGAAAGAGTACTTGGATTTCCAAGTGTGTACACTTAAGAATGAAGAAAGAGTAAAATTTCTGTATGTTTACAGTTGATAAAAAACTGCTCTTTAGATTCTTATGTAGGTTAGAATCACTCCATATGACCTTACAAATTGCTTAAAAATACCATTAAGTGCTATACATAGACACTTAACTTGCTGCACTAAGAAATGCAAGGAAATTGTCTATGCTTTTAGTACATGAAAATGAATTCATAACTCTGGTAACTTGCAGGTGATGTACTGTGACCAGAACTGCCAGAAAATACACTGGTTTACCCACAAAAAAGTCTGCAAGAACCTGAAGGAAATCCATGAGAAACAAGAACTAGAAGCTGCCAAAGAGAAAAGGAAACAAGAAAAGAAGCAAAAGAAAGGTTAGGATCTGTTTTTCCTTTGCTGAAACGAATGCTGTTTTAACTGCATCACAAAGAGCATTTTAACAGGTCTTAAAACTGTAACAGCTGAGGTTGGGAGAAAAATCTTGAAACAACAGCAAAGCTGAGTTTGTTGGGATTCTGGCCTTTTGATTTAGAAATGCTGTATACTTTCCAAATGTGGTTTTTAATGATGCAGTTACACAGATATCTACAGTGAAAGCATTCTGATTTACACTGCACTGTTTCATAATCCAGATCTTTAATCAAGCTGATGCAGAACTTTACTGCTGCTCTAAGTTTTGTTGGAGGTGTTAGGACAAGGTGGATAATGAGCAAGCAGCCTGCTCCTTCCAGTTGCAAAGGTTAATGTAGATGTTCAATCTCCCATAATACTTCTCTTCATAATCACAGTATCACGTTGTGTTGTGTGCTTTGAATGTGAGGAAAGCAAGCAGTGGTCTCTAAACTGCTCAGGGTGGTTTTCTCCCTTTGAGAAACAAGTAATTAAAACATAATAACTGAACTGTATTGCCCCTTCCCATGTTTCTCCAAGTGAAGTAATAGGAAAAGAGGGGATGAAATCACCTTTTCTCTTTTACAACTTAATGGATTTCCCTTCCTTTGTTTTAAGGATTGTAGAAGTGCACTGCACAGCTCATGGTTGCCTTACAATGGTAATGTTCAGTTCAGCTGTATTCGAAATAGCAGGATATAAACCAGTAATAAATCAGTAATAATTGAAGTTTCCTCTGTTGATCTTGTTACAAGAGCTGCTGTTGCATGGGATCAGGATGACTGTGGAAGTTGGAGGCAAGGATATTAGAAATCCCTGGATATATTGCATACCAGCACAACAAAACATAGTGAGCTGTGAGCAGTGATGCCTTACACTGGTGCCAAACACACACCCTTGCTGGTTCATATTTATTGAAGGATTCAGTAGCCAGGTGCTGTCCTTTTCAGAGGGAGAGGTAGGATCTTGGTGCATGGCTCTTCTCCCTCCCTGCCTAAAAAGGGAAGCTAACATTTTCTGTTATGTTTCTACTCCACTATCTACGTGTTAATCTTCATTAACTGATTCAGGTACATGGCCAGCACGGCCAGACCTTATCAAATTATGCACTGTTAGCAAGACAGTGAAGTCATCTGAGCTTCAGGTCACCTTGTGAATGGTGTTGTATCAGAGCATTTCATATCAACAGCAGTTTTATTTCAGAAAGTTAGTAATACCCCCTACAAGTCCTCTACATTAGAAAAGTAAGAATTAAAAAAACAAATGCAACAGCTGCAGCTACAAGCAAACACAAGAGTTGAAGCATTTCCTCTGTACAGGGGTGAGTGTCAAAGAAGTCCACATTTCAGCCTGTGCTGAAGGCTGTTAGCTCACTGCCATGTAAGACCTTGGCAGGGCTTTGGCAGGGTTATGGCTGGATAGCTGTGACTGGTTTGGGCTGGCTGTCAATCAACAACAGAGAACAAGAAACCAAGATTTGACTACTGCTCCCAATTAGGCTTTCCCCTCCTTTTTAGAATTCCTAGCATGCAAGCCCAACTTAGTAGAATCAGGGGGAAAAAAAGCTATTTAACAACTTTTTTTCTCAGAATGCATTGCTTGAAGAGTAAAGGTGCAGTAGCTGATTCTGTTCCATGCAGTCAAGTTACAAATTTTAGGAGGACTCATTTCAACCAAAGTTCATTGTTTTTATGCACATAATTTCTTCAGTCTGTTTTATGCAGAAATGCTTCCTATGTAGTCAGGTCCATACCTTTTTGATTTAAAACAAACCTCACCTGTATTTGGTTTTTAACTGGCTTGCAGCCATTCTTTGAAAAGCTGGTGATAAGAATAGTGTCAATAAAGCATGTTTGAATTGAAAGTTAAAATAACTGTAGTGACCTACTCTGCTCCTCTCTATAATAATAAAAAAAAAGTCTGGCAAAATGGAAGATAAATTAACGAGAGCTTTGTATAGGGTTAGTTCCAGAGCGACCTTATACCAACTTAAGCAAAGCTTTAGTGTTTTGGGTTTTTTCAATGAAGATTTTCTAAATGAATCACTTCTGTAATTGATGCAAAGTATCCTAGTGTTACTGCTCTTCAACAATAAAAATGTTTGCTTGCAAAAGAGTTCAGTGTTTATTAATTGTGTGATTTCTCTTTTGTTTAGATGAAATGCAACTAGTAGAGGGTAGTTCTACAAGTGAACAACAGTCAGATCCTGGTCCAGATCCTACAAAAGAAGTGGATCCAAATTATCCTTCTGGTGGAACAGAAGAACCTGAATTTGCTAAAGAGATGGAGGCACTAGCCCTGCAACCTGAACATCCACTGGAAAGTGAAACTGCCTTAGATGACATTGATCTTCAAAAAATTCAAGATTCTGAGGAGTAAGAAGAGGGTAGGAAGGGACTGAGAGTTCTCAAGGGTACTAAAGAATTTTTTATCCTGACCATGTCTGAATTCTTGGAGCATGGCTTATGCAAGACTTCCTTTAAAAGACAGAATGTCTCTGTTCATCAAGAGGTAGAATACTGGCTTGTCTATAAATGCTCCAGGTTTTGTTGTAAATTGTCAAGATAGGTGTTTATTATTGGCTAAAAATTAGTGGCATAGATCCATCTGTATGTATACCAACAATAAGGCCAGTGAAACTCTGAGTTTCTGTGGTTCATGAACCAGTTAGAAAAAAATGAGCAGCATTTGATTTGGATTATTCATATTTTCCAAACTCAAAACTTATTTTAATCATAATTTAAATATTTTTTTTCTGCAAGTACATAGACCTGTAGGTAAAAGCACTGGAAGTCCAACTGTTAAATTGCTTTTTTTTTCAGCACTTTATGAAGCTTTATATGAAGGAATTCAGTAGCAATTAAGTTTCTGAAGATACTCATCTGAACTCTCAACTTTCCATGACATTACTGTAAATATTTTTGACTAATGAGAGCACAACAATAATGTCTTTTTTGTGGCAATTGTAGTAAATGAAACTGCTGTTTCAGGTGTCTCAAGCTGATGGTGAAATGTGTATTTCACTACTGGTTTGGTCAGAAATACTCCAAACTCTAATAAAGGGAAGACCAGAACAACTCAAAATATTTTGACTGACAAGAATAATTCATTCTAAATCATTTTTCAGGTAAAGATGCCTTAGAGCACAGTGGGATGTTGCTTATGAATTATTTCATAAACAAAAAATGCTTAATATTTGTCATGCTGAACTGGTCACAGTGAATTAGATGAGAAAATTCAGTGTGCATTGATACGACTGGGATTTCACTTCAGCTTTCAGCTAAATACCAGATCTAGAAAACAGCTTCCCTCAACTTTGTTTTTCACTCAGGTTTATTTTTGTGTCTCATGAAATCAGTGGGAATGCCACAACTGAAAATACGCAGTTGCCTGTATAAGGATGGCAAAATTGGAGACTGTCCTATTGTCAGCTGAATCACTGGTGTTTTAAACATGGCAATATTCTTCTAATTAGAGGAGTAAGGACCATCCTCAAAACAGAGGGAAAACTATTAATTTTTTTACTATGTAATATGTTGAAAGTTTTTGTTTAAAATTCTGAAAATTGTAAGAGTGAGGATACATAAGTGCACCTGTGCAGGGAATGTACCCGTGTTTTAATTTCAAAGATTAGTAGATTGTGAAGAATAAAGGGAAATTTTTTTGAAGAAGGGGCTATGTGGCAATTCTGTTTCCTGTGTCTGTAACAGGGTGACATTCTCATGTGACATGCAGGGGCCTCCTGTAGCTTGAGTATACAAGTTTAACTTCATGACAATTGGCAAGCAAGAGATGCCTGCCTGGAACTCAGATCTGTAGTCATGCTGTAGTCACCCTCCACTCTGAGGTCTGGGAATGCGGAAGTGCTGCTGCCTCCCTGTTCCACTCATAGCATTTGGGGCTCACAGGGCTTTGTTGCTCCTCAAGGATTCTTGGAAAATGCCATCCCTTCAGGGCAAAAGAGTCAGGGTTTTGGAAATGTGCTAAAATCCCGCACACCAATCCTGCTTTCATTCTCCCAGCACTGGTGCCTTGCTCATTGGAAATCTTTGACTCCCCATGACAGTCTGCCGGACAACCTCATCTCCGACCTGCTTCCAGCAGGAGGGTTGGACTAGAAAAGCTCCAGAGATCTCTGCCACACACTGTCCTGTGGCTCTGTGCTAACTTAGGAGAGAAGGGAGGAGCTCAGAAGACAAGCTACAGCCTGAAAGAAGGGCTTTGATAAGTTTAGAAAGCATCGTAGACTTTAAGCCTTGACAGAATGGAAGGAGCAATATGTTAGGAAGTGTATTATAAGAAATAAAAGTATTTATCCTTAGTTTCCTAAAAATTAGTGTGCAGTTTAGTACTTTTGGATAGCAAAATTATGGTGAGAATTGCATTTCAAGCAACTTTTATTATAACGTTGCCACTATTTATCATTTGTTATCTTAATTTCTTCACTCTCTATGCTACATATGATAAAAGAAGTGTTACACTAACTTTTTTTTCTGGAAACTCAATTAGATGTGTGTTGTTGTGTACTTGTGTGATTGAGATGTTAACCTACTTATGGGGTTAACATCAGAGAGAGAAATTGGTTTTTTCTCATCTAAACTGGACTGTCAGCTTCTCAAGGGGCTCTTCTGCTTTGTTTTTAAGCCTTCTTTCTTGACAGGTGGCTGCTTTGTCCCAGTCCACAGAGGAAAATTCCATTAGAGATCTTGTTGTTGCCCGTACTAAAACCGCATCTTCGGGGTCCTCAAATGGTACTCTGCAAAAAGAGCAAAGCAAATGCGTTACCTGAACATTTCCAAACCACTTCAGAACTAATTTACAACACACACTCTCTGGAAGGTGAAAGTAGCAGTCATGATGACACTAAGAGGGAGGATTTAAAAATTTAAAATTTTCCAGTTTTCTTCTACCAAATTTAAGAAAGCAAAACAAAATGAGGAAAGGTCAGAGTCATGGGATTCTATTTGAAAAAAAATGCTATAAATTATTTTAAAAACGTTCATAATAGACTTAAAAATGTTTCTTTGTTTTCAATCTTTTCCCCCCATGAAAGTTATAATTGTATACTTCTAATGCTCTGATTCAATGGACATGATTCAAGTGATTTGGTGCCCATTAATGCAAATGCACATTTATTTCACTGTGGATCTCTTAACTAGCCCACAGGCACATATCCATTCTCCAAGCTCTGAATGCAGATCACTGTGAGCTTGTGTTCATGTATCCTGCCACAGCTGTAGTCTGGGAGAGAAAAGCAGCAGATTCACAACATCAAAGCAGCACTGACAAGGAACAAAAACCTTCCAACTCACATACAATATTAAAACTTCATCTTCTAAGAACTTATTTCTTAAAGATGTCCCTGTAGTAACCCACCTCATATAAGCCACAGGACTGTCTCCACTGAGTGTAATGCACTTTGTCATGAAAAGGCACCTTGCAAAGCCTCAGCATTTCCAGAGGAAAGACTCGAGGCAGCTGTACATCCATTCTATCAATGAGGACAGCCAACTGCACTGAAGGCAGGTAAGAATTCATTTTTCAACAGAAATTAGCTTGATTTTTAAAGAGCTGTGCTTAGAGTACTGTTAAAGGATATTATTATATGTAGGCTCTTATTATTTCCTTTAATGCATTTTTCAGGTCTTTTCATGTGTAAAGCTAGAAAGTAAAGCCAAGCCTGATACCTAAAGTTTGTAAATCTGCTCTTACAAAGTTTGCGTCTAAAATTCACCACATTAAAATGCAACCTTTCTCCTGTCTCAACCCAGACTCAGAGATAAAAGTTTTACATTTATTTCTATGACTTTGAAACTGAACAGAATAAAAATAACATCACGTACACACTAAAAAACTTTCATTCTACAAATCATAACATTTTCCAGAGAGTGTATTTTTGACCAGCCAGTCAGGAGAACATTTTCTGGGACATAATACAGAACAGCTATTCTGATGCTCTAATACTTTGAGCATGCTCTTTCTAGTGATCAGTGTTTGATCCTACAAATAAATGGCATTTTTATGTACCCATTTCCAAATGTGGGATACTTTTCAATGCTAAATTTTAGAGGACAAACCTAGTGTAGAGTTGCAGCTGTATCGAATACAAAGAACTGAAACTGTTTCAAAAGCTCATTTTTAACAGACATTTTCTCTAGTTAGGGTATTTTTTAGGCATGGGAAGAGGAACTTAAATGCTTCAGACATGCAAAAGGAAGAAGACACTGAAAACATTACTTACTTATTTGTGTTATTTCCAAATTCATGACCTATAACAGAAAATTCATATTATGACGTTAATGTCTGTACAGCAATTTGAGTAGCTGAGAATTGATTGTTATCCAAATCCTAAATTGCTTGTTCAAATTAATTGAAAACTAGCACATGATTTGAAATGTTTAAGATAATATTTTATTAAATTACCATGGAAGCAAGTATTTGCTGGGTTTTAAGTGTATGTAGTTTTAAGTTTCTTCTATTTTATTTCCTATAGACATTCACATCCAGGCTTTTTTTCTTTCAAAGAAAATGATGCCACTGTATATGTGTAGGATTGCAGAGCAGTGATAAAGACAGCTGTCTGCCTGCTTTGATAATCATCAGCAAAACAAATTATTAAATATACTTAAACTATCCTCCTTTTCCCAACCTCTTCAAAATCATTGTTAAATACAGTGCTTTCAGTTTTACTATTGTGATGTATACATTTAAAAAACCTTGCAGGCATTTAATTACTTTCCAAACTTCCATCTAACTATTTAAAATGCTACAATTTCAGTTATCTATGCACAATGGTGGGGTTTTTATCTTTAAAACATCAAAAAAGATAGTGTGGGATTTCAAAGTTGGTTCTGGATTGTGATACAAGTCTCATGATTCCAGATGGTATTCACCTGCTTTCTTGTCTTCCAGATCTGAATGTTTTAAGAACTCAAAAATTGCTATATATGCTATCATAAGACATCATTAAAATATTCTCAGCTTGGAAAGCATAAAGAGAAATCTGCTTACAAAACCAGGCAAGATACGTAAAATTTAGAACACTAGAAGAAAATATTTTCTTCAAGAGATTATCTTGTTAAAGCACTAGAGGGCATCAAAACTCTATGATGCTGAACACTGAGAGTCAGAAGTGTATTGAGATGTTTTAAATATAAGTAAAACTACACACAAAACTCATACTGACCAAAAAATTTTCAGTTGTCTTGAAAGACCACTCTGTAAGTACAGGGTGGGTCTAGAATTTATCTGCCATAATACTCTCAGTAGAATTCATTAGTTGCCTGCTGCTGCTACGAAAACTTACTTTATGAAGCAAACCAGCTGAGTTCTTGATGTATTTATATTTTATTACTAAAACCAATAATATTTTATCAGCTGAATGAAAAAGTTTCTAATTCAAATGACCTAGAAATGTATGCCTTCCTTTGAGTATTACAAATACCTGAGGGCATTATTGGTCTTCTGGCTGGTTGACAGCATCTGCTACATCCCTGTGCAGTCCCCAGGGATGTATCTACTCTCTTCCCAAAAGCTACTGACTGCATGACCCAGGCCTTTTTGGGGTTGTAGAGATGAAGCGCTGACTCCCTTTCTCTTTGTGTAACTACTGTTAAAAGGGATATAAAAAATTTAATTTTATTTCTATCAGTTGAAAAGGCAGCATACAAAAGGTGATTCATGTATCTTCTGTACAGTTTTTTAACAATAGTGATGTTAATTACATAATTTCATGGCAATTCAAAATGGGAACATGCAGTGATACTTTCTAAGGCTTTAGGGTGAAGCCCTGTACAATTAAGTATTTTCTTCTGAGTGCAGTAGGATCAGAAGTTTTAAATGAAGAAGCTAGAAAGCAAGACTTTTCGTGCTGCTTAAATGAGATCTCCCACAGTAGTCAGTAAAGATTTGGAAGTGTCTTTATGAAGAGCAAAAACAAGTCCTGGTTTAAGGCCAGTGCAATTCCCATTGGTCAATTACAGAGAAAACCCTAGGAGTGCAATCAAAAGAAGTTTAAATTTTTCCTGTTTTGCATTTTAAGAGAAATAACTTTCATTTTTAAACAAATAGTGTGAAGCTGTTAAATCAAATTGGGGATGGTAGCTTTAGTTTTATGAATCTTTCATTAATCTAGTACTTCAGCTATGGAACAGAAGTCAGCTAAACTTTTAGAACAAGTAACTGGCAGAAGCATTTTCAGTTCAGGGACGCTTTGGAGTCGTGGTGTCTAGGGGACCAATTAGGAAGGAACTGCAGTAGTCATGCCTGAAGGTAACAGAACATGAGCACATGTCCTGTGTGGAGACAGCCAGGACTATGCTGGTAATGTTCTACAGATGGTGAAGAAGCTTTGTAACGTTTTAGAGAAATAGTTCACTAAATAGACAGTCCAGGATACAGCTTGATACAAATTACTGCCTCAAGCCTTAATCCAGGACTGACTACAGTAGAACTGTATTTAGGAGATGAAGTCCAGGAAGTTTTATGGAAGTGTTTCTAGACATGTAAATGCAACATGTATTTTTCAGCACATTAAGCTTCAGTCATCACTCCCCAGTCAAATAGTGATATTAAGTAACAGCCTGACAGATGTGCTAAGCACAAGTGTAACACAAGGGCAAGAGCTCTGGAGAGTAGAGGTACCTGTGCAAAACGACTGTGTGAGCAAATGGGCACCTGGTCAGACCCAGCAGCTCCTCATGAAGGCCTGGCACCTGCTGGGGCCCGTCCACCAGCTTTCCTTCAGGACAGCTGCACAGCTTCCCAGCACCTGCAGATGTCCTGCATCTGCCTTGCTCAGTCCCCTCTCAAGAAGGTGCTGGCTTTTCCTTGCTACTTTCTTACAGAGCTGAGGTAGGAATCAGCTACTTTCTCAGTGCTCTCCAGTAATTTTCAGTCCTGTCAGTCACACAGTTCTCCAAACACCAGAGACAAAAACCACCAAAGGTGATTTTCTGGGTACGTTGTGGCACGTTTAGGGATTCACTGATTTAAAATCTGGCTATTCTAAACACAATTTTTTTCCCTGTAGAATTTACAGTAGACAAGCTGTGAAAGATCTCTTGATAACTTGTGAATATTTATTATATTTGAAAGCTTGGTCTGCATTTACTTTATCAGGAAATGTGCATATACATACTTAAAGTGTACAGAAACATGTAGATAGCTCAGGATATTATCCAAACCTAAGTAAGCACACTCACCCATGTGAATGTACCAGGCTGAATGCACAGAGGTAGGTACATGTTTCTAAGCACAAGCTTTTATATTTACCCAAATAGACCAGGATACCAGAAAAGCCAACAGAATTTAAAAAGAAAACATAATGAAAAACATTTGACAAAGTGTTTATGCCATGCAAACTCTTTTTGCTTGATAAATCTTACCAAAACCATGTATCTTGTTCATTAGTTCTCCTTCTCTATCAACAAATGCATATAAAAGAACAGATAGGATAATTTCATGTATTTTCCAAACTGCTTAAAATCAAAAGCAACTGTCAATGCTTTGTGAGAGAGGAAAGCTATCCTTACACTTCCTGTCAAGGAGCTGAACTGAAGGAAGGAAGTATATCACGTAAAGCCGGTAGTCTGGATCATATGCCAGAGGGTTTTGGAATAGGTCTGCAAAACGTATAGAGAAAAACAACAACGTCACAAAAAACCAAACTCAGCAAAACAACTTTGCAAGGCAGGAAAATTAAAGGTCCCTAGGAGCCAAAGATTTTGGACAAAATATCAAATTCAAATTGTTCTTAGGCTGAGTAAACAAAGTAGTCTCTTTACACATGTGAAATTACTCATCTAAACATGGACTGCAGGAACTGACTTACTGCAGAATATGCAAAATACCACAGGCAAGAACTGAGTAAAGGTGTCATCATGCACTCCAAACCTTTGTTTTTTCTATTTTTTAAGATTTACAGAAAAAAACACTGAAGTGTTTGCCTTTGATTTTCTTACATATTGTTAGATAATGCCTATTTTAAATAGCAATGGTCTTAGGTGTGACAGCTTAAATGTAAGACACAAAATTTGTAGGAGGATGGAGTTATTAATATCAGATGAGCTTTAGGATACCTAAGACTTTATCAGAGCTGATAAAAGGCTGTATCCCACAGATATGGAATAAAATGCAAATACACAACCTTCTGATATTTTGACAGATGACAGGTTTGTAAACTCAAGAAATGTAAGAGAAAAATATTTCAGAGATGAATTCCTGAGAACTTGGGTCCCAGTTGCTTTCCTTGAGACTGGAGATACCAAAAGCCCATTAAAAACTTGGCTAAAATGTTTATGTTCAGCTTTACATTACTTGTATAACCAAACCTTTGCAACACAGAGACAGGTATCAACCCTGTGCTTTGCCAGTTGTGGAACATTACCCTAGCTCACATGCCAAATCAGTTTGCTTAGTGACAGTGATATCTGAGGCTGATTAAAATAGAAACTGGCTCATTCACAGATAAGCTAATAAACAAGCAAGTGTTGTGGAGTGGGGCCTCTTTTCTAAATAAAAACATAATAATGCTTTTTATCTCCTTATAGAAATGCTGGTCTTCTAAGACAGTAAAAATAATCAGGCTGTCACTTTGAGACTAGAGCAGGGGGGAAAAAATCTTAAATTTATAATTTTTACTACTGCTACAGTCTACAGTTGTCTGTTCTTCTGAGGAGAGGCTGTGGGCAATACATGCCCTAGGGTAAAAAAAATTGGGTCATTTTAGCAGTTAGGGAGAGGAAGATTATATTACAGAAGTAAGTAAGTAAGAGATAGTTAGAAGAAAAAAGTCTGAAAATATTCCACAGAGATTTGTAAACTACAAGATGCAATTTCATGTTCTTCAGGACAAACATAACTGCTGAGAGGGCTCAGTGCTTGATGGGGTTTAGCAGGCATTTTGAAGATGCAACAAGGCTGGAATGAGCATTTATCCTCTTCTACCTAAAAAACACCTGTTCATGTATTCAGAGGAGAACTTTTCATTTTAATTCTTTAACAAATTTTTAAAAATCGCTGTAATTAAAATTAGTAAGACACCCACAAGGTGGCAGCAAAAGAAAGTTCTATTTTCACTGAACAAATTTTTTCCTAGAAAGTGTTAATCAGAAAGAATATTATGTATGTGTCTGATAAGCCTGTTCTTGAGTCAAGAAAATATACTATAGCACTCCAAAGAGAAAAATGTTTCAGAAAGATCTCTAAAAGCAGATATGTTCAGTAGTGGAATAGAATAAAGATTCAAGAGAGATTTTTCCATGGCACAAACCAGGGCTGATGTTAAACACTTGTGAATCTGGATGCTGCTTGGACTATGTCCCTGCTCAACAACACTGATTTGTAGGTTTGTTTTAGAGAATGTGGATTTTTCTACTACTCATTTTTACAATAAATTCAACCATTGTACAAATCAAGATGGTTTTGTTTTACAAAACATCTGGGATCAATTCCTGGCTTAGCTATCTACTTTCTTGTCAAGGTCATGCAATTTTAGTTCTACAAATTAGGATAATGCTTTCTTCCTCTGCAGTTTTGTCTGTTTTCTCTATTTGGAGTGTAGGAAAACAGTGTGCCTCTGCCACATGGGGCAGAAACACAGTGAACAAGAGAGTTTTCTGAGGTCTAGCAGCAGGATGTTATCAGCTGCGGACAATAAATCAGTTGAGGCAATTTACAGAGTACACAACAAAAAATCTTGGATTCCAAAAGGGAGATGTGAGCACGAGGTGAGCCCGTGAAGAAACACTCTGAATCTCCCAAAAGGCTGCAGTTGTAAGCAGCATGTGCAGTAAATCTTTTGAAGCTGAGTGTCCTCCTTAGACACCTGATGAAAGATGGTTGTTATGCTACACATCCAGTGCAGGGCCGTGGCTAAAATCACCAGAGAGCCTTCAGGAAGAGAAGTGCAACATTTTGGCAGCTGGATGCTACTCCTGAAGTGAACAATAATAGTGTGTTTTAATAGTTCTATTGCCCCCAAGAGCTACAAAATAATAAAATGTTGTTAAGCATCCAGGAGCTCTATTGAAACCTAACAAGTGATGTTTTTTTTTTTTTTTTAAATCAGATTGGCAATAAAAAAGATCTACCTCATAACAGTGAGAAGTCTCACTGGTTTTGTTCTATGAAAGTGAGTTATGGGCACAGCCCATTTCAAAGTTACAAAGTGCAAATTCTGCACCCATTTAGTATTTATTAGTATTGCAAGAGGGCAGATAAATTATATAGTAATACAATATGTAGGATATGACTTCTAAAATTTATTTTGTTCATTTACTGATTTAATTTACTTCAAATATGACAGAGCATTTTATTAGACCAATAGAGACTTGTTAATTCAAGAATTCATTATGAAATCCCCTTGAAGCAAACACATTGACAATTCTTTTCATGACTGCAAAGGTCAAGAAGGAATGACTTTAAAGTTATGGTTATTAAGGTTGTTAAGCTTCTTCCACTGATTACTGTTTACTCTTGTACAAATCTTTGAACTAAACAATTTTTTTTTTTTTAATTAGGGTAGATCAGTATTTTATATATATTGTTTGATTGTTCTTTCAAACACTTCCTTTTCTATGGTGCTGGCCAGTCCAATTTGCATCCAATTTTCACTGTGCCTTTGTAACTGCCATTTATAATAACTCAGCAGCACTTTAACTATCTGCTATGTATTTCCCACAGATGGTTGCAACAAGTACAACAAACTTCCTGTGCTTGTTGAATTACTTTGTAGAGCTAACATTAAATTCAAGTGACTGCACCATTCATACATAGGATGTCTCTCCAGACGCTGCCTAATCACTTCAAACAACTGCATTCTTAAATGGACTAATTTTTCTTATATATAATGCAAAGAATTTCAATAGTTTGGCTGGCATGTTGTATTCCTGAACACTTGATTTGTTTTTCTTTGTTTTGGTCCAGGGTCAAGTTCAATTAAAAGTTTAATTTTTCATTCATATTTTCCTTTCCCACAGTCACACATTCAGTTTTCTGAATGCTTAAGGAGGTGTTATGGCCTGGTGACATTCTGACATTCACCTCCTTAACCATGTCACCAAGGCACAAAACTTGTTTACTGTCTTATCCAAGTACTAAGCATTTGGCATGACCTATGTTGACATTTCTTTAGGAATCATGGAAAAAGACTGCTTATATTTTCACTTTCAATATCGTAATAGCATATAATCCTACCTTCCCTGGAGGCTACTTCTTACATTGTAACTTAGTGGCACCAACACTGTCTTGTATAACTTCATTTGAAATTTCAGATATGGTGCTATTTTCATTTCAGCCAGTGTATCAGAAAGTATGCTCCTTAACAGACATTGCTATGAATAATATCTAAAGTACATTTATTCATAGACTCTAGAAATCCACAGTCTGTCAAAAAGATGCAGAAAGGAAGTTCTATAAGCAAGAGAATTAATGAGGCAGGAATTTGGGTTCTACAGCCTATCACTCACACTCTCAACAGCAATAACACCCATTTTTCAACTCCTTTCACCTCTCTGATAATCTCACCGTACTCCTGTGTTCCATTACAAAGAGGCAGCTGTAAACTGCTTAGACACCTTCCAGACTATTCATCCAAGCTACTGGCAGCCAGCAGCCAAAAAGTTAACTTCTGAACTCACTTAGCAGTTTTCCCTCGGCTGAGGTACTCTTTGTGGAATTTTCATGTCTTGGAGATCTCTTTCTTCTGTCAAATTTGGCTTAAATTGCTAATTAACTTCAAAAGCTATTGGGAAATGATGCAGAAATAGACAAGAAACATCCTGATAAGAAACTAAAAAGCTACTACTTGCTGTTCTGCAAAATAAAAACAAGGTATTACTTAGAGTCTGCAAGCTTATCATTCCTTTCAATTCCTTCACTGTTTTGTCAAGTTTCTTTAACTCGTTGTTGTGAAGAAACAGAATCTGTAATGAACATAAATGTTTCAGAGCACCTGAAATAAAATGAAAAATAATTAATCATTCTCACCATAGCTGCCTTATTAGAACATTATTTTGTTATGCTGTATAGTGATTTTGGTAATTTAGTTATCTATCTGTGCCTGTGTTTTGGTAACACATTGCATGAGATGTTAATAAAAACTATAAATTAAAGAGATTTCAATATCCTTTTCACCTTTCTAGTCACATCCTTTAAGCACATCCCTATCTTTTTCCAGTTTTTTCCATTTGTCCACATCACTCTTGCATCAATAAATCAGCCTCAACTGCAACCTCTCTTCTGCCTCCCTTCATTCCTCCTATATCCCTGTAATCTCTGGTTAATTCACTTCCTTTTACCTTGACCTAACATTACCTTTGCCTCACAAGCAATGGTACATCCCTATTACTACCTTTGCCTCACAAGTAGTAAATAGTGAATTCCTTTGAAAATAGTTCAGTTTCAAGTAATTATTGATGTATTAAGAAGCTATTACAAAATATTGTTTTGACCCAGACTGCTCACATTCTCACACCACATCAAGATTAGACATCTCATATACCAAATTATATACAGTATTTTATCCACATTTCTGTTCACCCATATTTTGTTATCATCTGTATTGTCTCTTGCATCCATGTTTATGCCTTGCAAAGATAAAGTTTGCTTGGAATCTCACAGAAACTAATCAACATAATTTCTCATCCTGGCATTTTATAGGGACAGAAAAAAAAATACTAACATTTAAAATGTCTAAAGTATTTAGAAATTTATCATGCTTTGGCCTTTTCATTCACAAATTTACAAGTCTGGTAAAGCCATTTTAATCTACAAGGGCAAGCAAAACTAAAATAAAAGTATAAGACAGATGCATTTTTTAAATAAACCGAGTTTGGCAGTAACTTTGCAAAATACTTCTGGTTATAAATTATCAATATTAAATATGGTCACGTAAGATCAAAAATATTTCACAATTGCCTGACATAAAGTGAATGACATTTCATCCCTTAGACCAGAATAAACACATCACCTTATTGCCACTCAAGTATTCAGGAAAAATTAAATATCTAATAATTAACATGTATTAATTATACAGACATAGGAGTTTTCAACCAATAAGTTACTTGCTGTCATCCAGTTTTATAAATTTGAATGCCAATACCAAAAAAAGAAAGTATAGGTCTCTGCTCAACAACCTAAAAAGGGAAGATTGGTACCTGATATATCTGTCAGCTCATTATTGTTGAGATAGAGTTCAGTCAAGTAATAGTTTTTGATCAAGAAGGTTAAATCTTGGATCTGAAATTAGAGTTAGGCAAACTGTTATATGTCACTCTGATTGTAGCGTTGGAGAATTATAAATGTGGCCTCTTGAAAACTGTTTAACCACAGGTAGTTTCTTATATTTCTGTTTAAGACTCTTGGTTTAAGGATTCTCTTGACAGCTGAACCTTCATTAGAAATACTCATTACAAATCAGATAGAAGCAGTAAAGCCTTAACTAATTTTTTGAAATACAGATTTAACGTCTGTATTTGGAAACAGACTTCCTAGAATGACCGGTCTCCACATTTTCTCTTCCTTCTATTCATATTTGAAATAATTTTTATTGTGAGAAGATCCTTGTAGAGCATAATAATTCTATGGTGGTTTAAGAATATTTCTGAAATATATCATTGGAATAAACCCAGCATTTTGTTTTTAAATTATTTTTTCACCAGCAGGTTCAAAGAACACAAATTTGTTCTAATTTACCAGAAAGGTCATCTAATCATATTTAGAGAATCAATTAGAGTTACAGAAAAAAAAAAATCATTATGTGTATGGGTGTATTCCCAATAGTTATCTTCAGTCCCTATGGAACCACACCTCCTTGTTTGGAGAAGCTCAGTTCCAATACACTTTTGACTCCAGTGCGAGGTAAAGTATCTGCAGTGGGATAGGATAGCAAGCTGACCTTTATAATTGCTGAGAACTGGGGGTACTAATGGTGCTAAGATTTTATCCTACAGTTTACATGCAAGAACAACAAACAATTTTATTCCTGACTCTCTGAATTCTGTGATGAAAAGTAGTTTGTTAGGAAAGGAATTATTTCAGTCCTTGAATGTTGACACTGACTCCAAAATAAATGTGCTTTGCTCTGTGCATTAACAGTATCTGAAAGCTGGAAGGAAGAGCAAAAGACAGAAGTTTTTCCACTCCCTTGTACAGCGGTTTTCCCTATTTTTGGCAAGTTTTGTTTTCAGAATCATCCAAAGTTTGCTTTTTTCCTAATAAAATTATTGAGTACAGAAAAATATGCTCCTCCTATTGAGGCATTTAAGTGAGACTTTTCCTATGAAAAGCCACTGAGTGACTTCTCCACATAAATTATATAGAATAACAAAAGAATGTTCCTTGTTACTGCTTAGGTAGGAAAATGAGAGTTGTGCAAAACTCCAATTTATTTATCTTTTTTGATCAGCAAGATCAGTTCTGCTTAGTCATCAGGCCATTTCTTCTTTTTCCTCTAATGTCCTTTGGCTATACAAGGAAAAGCCATATTATACCTGTGATTTTAGTTCGACATTTTAATATATCTATACATTTGTTTTTTTCAAAAATAGTGAAGTAGAGATCTTTTGATGAATTGGACATAAGATGCCATATAACTAATGCTAGCCTGGGGCAGCAGATATACATGTGCTCTGAAGTGACATGGAATGTAAATTTATTTTTTCTGCTGCTCACAGATCTTCTTATTTACCTGAGCAAGCAATTCTGCAGATTTAAGAATTTGGGCTCACTGTGAAAGTCATGTAAACTACTGTACAGTAAAAGATTCATATCCCATCATCCCTAGAACTTTAGTGCTGCTTCCTGTGCACAGGGAGAAGCTCATTTCACAGAGTTTTATGTCACTCTTGTGTGCATAACATCAAAAAGGAGCCTGACCTCGACTACCACCTGCCAGGACATAAACTATGCATGTCTGCAAGAATACAAAAGAAGAGCCATGCATTTCCTGCAATCCACTCCTGCCCTACAGCCACATCACCTCTCAGTCTGTCCCAAGAACTGCCCACTCTAGCTACACTGGGAACTCAGTAATTAGCACAAAACCTCAGCTTCTTAAATACAAAAAAATATATAAATCTGATGTGAATCTAAAGGAAAATAGATTATCTAATACTCTGTAATGTTAAAAAAAAAAAAAGTTTTCCTCAAATCTGTTATATTTGACAGTTAAATTAGCCTGGAAATGAAAAATAATTTATTAGTTTGACAATTCTATAATACTTTATGTTAGAAAAAACCACAAAATAATAATCAGGGAGTATAGATGCATTGTTCTGCTCTTTAAAGGAATATCTTATTACCTTATTGTTGTTAATCCACAAATACTTTAATCTGCAGAACTGTGATAGACTTGGGACACTTCTTAGTCCTCTGGCAGAGAAAAAAAAAAAAGTGTAACAAATTTCTTAACATTAATAGTGCTTACTAATTTTATAAATATTTACATTTTCCATAAATAATGTTATACAAGAACTAGAAAGGCACACTTCCTTAGAATTAATAGCAGACAAAGACACAAAGAAAAGATGGCAGAGACAGTGTAAGCACTCTGCACACCTGCAAGCATAACAAGGCAGCAGGTGGTAAAGAAACAGGAACAAAATAAGTGATACAATAATTGCTTTTCCATAACAGCACGAGTTATGAGTCCGAGTCACATGTACTTTGCAGTTTGTAGAAATCCTGCTCAGAACACAGGAGGCACCCTGGGGACATGAAGCTAAAAGGAAAACTGCTTTGAAGGTGCAGCAGGGATTGTCCAGCCACAGTGCCAGAGAAGCCAACAGAAGACAGACACCAAACACGTCAATGTGCATTTTTTATTATTTTTCATATCAGTGCATATTGTGAAATATTTTGCCTTTTTTCCACTCCTGTCCTATTCTCATAGAAACTTAGTACACCCACTGAGGCTGAAATGATCTTCCATGTGCTAGTATGGTTTTATGTTTAGTTGCATATCTAGCACTTTGAGCTTGCTAGTGTACTATAAATAAAAGTTACCTACTGACAAGAAAATATGAGTGAGCCACCAAGTGATTTTAACTAATTGCTCTTCTTTATTTTCATTGCCATAAATAACTGTTCTTAATTTCCACTAGAAAAATTATAGATGACTTTTACCTGACAATTTTTAATTGCCATAATAAAAATTCCCTTGTGGATTTTACTGTGTTGCAAGATGAAGGCCAGTGTTTCAGAAAGTAACAGGACTGATAAAAATTAACCTCACATCACCAGGCTAAAGGTGTGTTTGTTTTCCAGCTGTGAAATCTGGTCTCTATCTTTCCATGTTGTCTTTTTATTTCTTGGGTTGATTTTTCAAAAACACCCTCCAGGTACAGACAAAGGGAGGGTGGATGCCTTTTCTCATCTTGCTTTTGCAAATGCAAAGTCTGTCAAGAGCAAACCCTACAAAGTGGAGGTGCTGTACTTTTAGTCCCTTGTATTACTGAAAATCAGATTATCCTCTCATGTTGTTACTTCAAACTGTTTATTTGGCTTCCTCAGATAAGCCATAAAAACTAACCCTGCAAATACATACTTAATGTGTCTACTGTCGCAAATGACAGAAAAAGACATTACTGCAAGTAGAAGGGACAAGCAGATGGCTGTTGACAGGAGATAAAGAGCTCCTACAGAGCTCCCATCTAATTCTCCAGTGCATCCCCGAACTACATTTCAGGTAGCAAAGCCAAAATTTCTTATATTCTTGGTCACTGCCACTCTATAACTAGTTTACAGCTTTACACTTAATTGGCTTTACTCCCTGTCTAGTTACAGCCTCATCTTGACTATCTCCAAGCCTCAATCTGTTGGGTTTTTTGGTGGGTTTTTTTGTTTGTTTGGTTGGTTGGGATTTTTTTCATATTAAGGCATTTAATTTGCCCCAGGTAGAGCTTAATTCCTCTAACATTTTAAAAGAGCCTGTTCTATTCTAGATGTCTTCCAGACTTTGTATATCTCTTATAAACTGATCCTTTTTGGCCTGCAGCACTCTTTTTCCACCTACTGCTAAGTTAATCAGTTTTCCTGGGATGACAGCTTTTGGAGTCCAAAATACATTATTTCATGTCCCTTTAATAGTAATGGTTTAAAAATATAAACTCATTCCCTCTTACTTGATTGACTTTAATTTTTTTTCATTTTCTTATTTCAGCTAGCAGAAAAATATGTAAACCAACAGTAAAGGAGGCATGATCTGATACTGAGCTTGGCTGGGGTTCAAGTTTACATAAACTGATAGAGAATAAAAGGAGTTCACTTCTATCCACTCATGAAAGAATCCATCTTGCATCATCTACCAAAATGATTTAATGGGAAGACAGATCACTTCAGTATCTGCCATGTGAACATTTCTTTTTATTCTATACCAAAAATACTTGAAAGCCAATGAGGGCACACATTTAAGCATTTAAAACCAGAAAATACACCAATTAAGACTGTATACACAGTATTAACTCTTTACATGTGTGGTATAATAATTTTATTGTTTAGGAAGTATGTATGCACCTTGTAATTTTCTCATTACTTAAACTTCTCCCTTAAGTTTTGCCTTTTTTCTTCTTTCTAAAATGCATTTTTTAAAAAATTTGACAGCAACTATATGTTTTACCTCACAAAGTATCAAATACTTGCTCAGTGTAAATCAGGGGATGTGATAAGGAATTCAAACATATTAGTGAGCACATTTAGATTTTCAAGACCATATGATTTCCACTAAAAAAAGAGTAGACAACACTGAAATCCCTTAATCCCTTAACACCTTTTTTTTTTTTTTCACTCATTGGACGAAGAGACCTTGAAAACCTTGTCCCCGAATTTTTAAATGACATTAGTTTTTCTAAATGCTATGAACCATGTGAGCAGTGGATGCAGTTGTGAGGCTACAGACAGGTATGCAACACTTGGAATTGTGCCCTGGCCAGAAATTCAAAGCACGCTTTCCCAAAACTTTGAAGTATGTCCTGTCATGCATCCATCCCTCTATGGCAGCCTCTCAGCATGTTCATACTACAACATACACCTCTATCAACCTAGATCACCCACAAGTTCATGAAAGCTTTGCCTTCCTTCACTTAGCATGTCTTCTGCTCCTCATCTGCCCTACATCTCAAGCTGTTTCATAAAGCTCTGAGGAGATCAGCTCTCTCATCAGTACTGCCTGAGCAAAATAAGTGTTCTTGTGCTTGTGTTCACTTCGTGTTGCCCTGCCCTCCCCTCAGTTCTTAGCAGTACAAATCCAGGTAATTTTAAAGGTGGTACCACTGAGTTTTGCCATTGCAGTAACACATTTCTTCAGGGAGGTCAGAAATTTGGCAGTTCTTAGACTGGGCAGGTCCCCATGTTCTTTCATTTGCCTTCTTGATACTCCTTCCACCCAGCCTTATGAGCCTGTTAGAACAGGCAGAGATCAGCCCATCAAGTCTCACTCCTCTGCTCCTCATGGCAGAAATTCATGTACAACTCTGTGAACTCACAGACCCTCAAGCAACTCTGGGTTGCTGGAGACAGATTTTGTATCTGGGGATAAGGCTGTTAGCTGTGAGCACAGGGCTGCTGTGTGTCCGTGCACCTTCACCATTTCTTCACTCACAACATGTATGGACCACCTAAGAATGTGATTTATTGGTATTTCATATATAAATGATGTTCAGAGAGTTCTGATACAGAAAGCAGGACAAGAGATTACTATTTACTGCGTGCTCTACTTTTAGTAAAGGTCAAAACAAGAAACATTTTACTTACCGTC
The DNA here is from genome assembly GCA_013400495.1 of Nicator chloris. Taxonomy (NCBI): domain Eukaryota; kingdom Metazoa; phylum Chordata; class Aves; order Passeriformes; family Pycnonotidae; genus Nicator; species Nicator chloris. Next base: position 65,251 of record WAAE01001592.1, on the reverse strand, counting down.
TAGCCAGATACAGTGCTACGACATCCACACTGTTCTTGTAGCCACAGATCTTCATCTGGTTTTCTATTGCCTGACAGTATACAGTACACAGTATACAGTTTGTCAGTATAATATGCTGCATCATATGGATTCATTACATTGTAACATATACGAACCCAGTGTTTAAAGTAATACGCAGACCAAAATTAATACATGTATCACAGCACCTTGCAAACTGTAATGTATTCTAAGAGAGATAAAGAGGTATTAGATTTCCAGTCTCTATTTTAAATTGATAAAAATACTCTGGTGATTAGGCTACACTTACACTAATTTTCTTTTCCTGTGGAGAATCATAGTTGGTAGATATGAAGTAAGAAATTAACTATGTTAACTGGAGAATGGGCTTCTCACTCAGGTCAGCTAGCCCAGTACTTGTGATGAACAAGGAAACTGCTTACTTTGCTTTACAGTTGCAACTTTATTTTATGCACCTTTACTTTAAAACTGTGTACATGACCTTTTAAAACTACACATCTAGAAAACTCTGCTTATACATTTAACATTGAAAAATGCAGACATGATTTTTTATCTTCAGAGTATATTACTGATGTGTCATAACTTGCAAAATAACAAAACCCATTAACGTAAGAATTATGGAACTGTCTTATTAGTGGTTGATAAAAACTAAAATGTGCATCAGAAAAAATGGGTTTAATACATGAGATATTGTGCCCAACATCATTACCATCACTATTGTTTAAAATGCAAAATTGATACAATTTTACAAGTACGAAACGGCTTGGAAGCACTGACAGGCATGTCGAAGGTGGCCTGTATTGGCTGCACAACCACTCCAGCGTGTTCTAGGTGTACTAAACCTACAGAAAATAACTTGCAAATGTGTGGGACCTGTGGCACTCTCTGACCAGGGGCAAGCAGGCACTCGCAGGCCGCTTGTTCCACACAGCGGCTCTGTGGGACCCTGCCTTGGTGCCCAGAACTCGGCACGGCCAGCTGTCAACTGCAGCTGTCGGATAGGGGAAAGATCTGGCATCAATGGCCAGAGTTTTGTTTCTACACGTGCAAAATCTGCCCATGGAACACCGAGTGATCTCTGGAGAAAAGCAGCTGTGAGACACCTCAGTGTGCCGATGTGAGGCCCCGGCACTGCGGGACACACCGACGGGGAGTGCGGGGGTGACAACGGGGAAGGCACACCTACGGCAGAGAGCACCAATCCCGGGTTCGCGTTCCACAGTCAGGAAGGCTGTGCCCAAGGATTCGTATTTTGCATACTCCGTTATGCGGGGCCTCATCCTCTCCCCACCCTGGAACCCCGTCCCTGTCACCCCGGCTCTCCGCCGCAGCACCGCGCGGCCCCGGTGGGGCCCGCAGGGCTCAGGGTTGCTCGGTCGCTGCCTAGGAAGGACAGGAAGGACAGCTCCGGCTCTCTCGGAGGATCCAAGCCGCTCGCTACCGCCCCGGGGCTGGGTGGGAGAGCAGAGCACATTCCGCCGCCGCGGGAGGACGGAGAGCGCCTCGCCTCGGGCTGCGGCGGCGGTGCCGAGCAGAGCGAGAGGGCGAGGCCCAAGCCCACGCCGCTGGGGCGACGCGGGTTCTACAGGCAGGGCCGGGCCGGGCCGAGCCGGGCCGCCGTTCTGAGCGGGGCGGGGAGCGGCGCGGCCGGGGCGGGCCGAGGGGAGAGGAGGGGCCGCGCCCGCTCACCTGCCCGCCGGCCGTGGCGGCCGCCGCCATTTTGGGGTCCTACTGTGGGCGGCCGCCGGAGGGACCGCGAGACTCGGCTGCGCTGCGCTGTGCTGCGCTAGGCTTTCGGGGCCGAGACCCCCAGCGCGCCCCTAGAATCCCGGAAACAATTTAAGAAAGTACCTCTGAGATCAAGTCCAGCCTATGACTGATCACCACCGCCTCAACTAGATCATGCCACAGAGTGTCACACCTAGTCTTTCCTTAAAAGTCTTCAGGGACGGTGACTCCACAACCTCCCCGGGCAGCCCATTCCAATGTCTAATCACCCTTTTTGTGAAGAAATTATTTCTTCCTCTTGACACACCTTGACACTATGTCCTCTGGTTCTGTCACTGATTACCTGGGAGAAGAGACTGACCCCACCTGGTACAAGCTCCTTTCAGGCAGTGTAGAGAGCAATGAGGGCTCCCCTGAGCCTCCTTTCCTCCAGGCTAAACAACCCCAGCTTCCTCAGCCACTACTCATCAGACTTGTGCTCCAGACCCCTCACCATCTCACTTGCCCTTCTCTGGACATGCTCCAGCACCTCAATGTCCTTCCTGAGCTGATGGTCCCCGAACTGGATGCAGTAGAAATGGTGTGACACTGAAATGGGAGCCCCAGCCTGGGCGTGAATCAAGACAGGGCTTTGTGCTGGGGAAGGAGCTCGATGAACCAGGGGTACCCACACCAGGAGCCAGGACTAGGGGAGGGGTCCTGAGTGGGCCAGCGACAGACCCTGTTGGGCAATGGCTAAGGGAACTGGGAGAGACCTCTGGTACCTCTGGGCTGTCTCCTGGATCATATTGGCTCACAACCCAGAAAAAAATGTGCTTTTTCTCTTTTCTTTTCTTTTCTTTTCTTTTCTTTTCTTTTCTTTTCTTTTCTTTTCTTTTCTTTTCTTTTCTTTTCTTTTCTTTTCTTTTCTTTTCTTTTCTTTTCTTTTCTTTTCTTTTCTTTTCTTTTCTTTTCTTTTCTTTTCTTTTCTTTTCTTTTCTTTTCTTTTCACTATATTCCTATGGTTTCTTTATTTTTAAGCACAGATCCTATGTCCATGTATGTATATCACAGAATCACAGAATTAATTACGTTGGAAGAGATCTCTGAGATCAGTGAGTCCAACACGTGACCAAAACCCACCATGCCCACTAGACCGTGGCACTAAGTGCCACATCCAGTCTTTCCTTAAAAACCTTCAGGGACTGAGACTCCACCACCTCGCTGGTCCGTCCATTCCAATGTCTAATCACCCCTTCTGTGAAGAAATTCCTCCGAAATACATGTCACTTATAAAGAAAACACTTGTGCGTTTAATTTACAGCTAATTCACACCGTATGTATTACTCCCTTGCAATTTGCAAATCACCTTGGTGCCTGAGAGCCCCTCTCCCATGCTGGCTCTTGGAGTGGGCCGGCTGCTGCGACAGTGCTTTGGATTCAGTTTGGCTGTAAAGGAACACAAAATGTTTATGACATCCACATGTGCAAGCAACTGTTGCCATGTTGCTATTTTTATAACCATTTTACTGCATAGCACAAGCTGAAGAATAGAAAAAGCCATTTCCAGTGTGTGTGTGTGCACGCACTCATGTGCAAGTAGGACAATAGAAAAATGTTTGATCAAGCTACAACAAAAATATGTCTGAAAACTTGGAGCTTTATTTAGAATTTAATTTACGCCGAGTACTCAAGTTAGCAGAAATAGTCATTGTAAATTATGTGTAACTGATATACAAAGAACAAGAGTTGTGTGTGCAAATATATGAATAAGCTGTCCCTCATGGAATTAATTATGTGCATGCCTTTGCTTGTTCAGACCACTGAAGCTAGATGTAGTGTGTATGATGGAGGAATGGAACTACAGTACAAGTATTATATTGCAAATATCTAATTTTCATGGAAAAAAATTCTGTGGGTGGCTTCCATTTCAGCTAGGTAACTTTAAACAAATAGCAACCTCAAATAAGAAAACTAGACATGTTACAGGTATAAAACTGACAAGCGAAATTCCTTTAATCGCTTATTTTAGCTTCTGAAAATAGCTCTAGGGTATTTAAAATCATGAAAAGAGGAACTGTAAGGGAGAAGAAGAAACTGGTGCAGAGTTCTGTATTTTTTTCATTCTACATTCACGTTCAGTGTTTTCAATCAACAAGATAGACCTAGCAGTTTAGAATTGTTAAAGGTAAGTAGTTATTAAAGTCACATTTAATAATAAAAGTGACTTATCAACTAGTCCAATTAACATGATAGGACAAGAAAATTCAGTAATTAAGTGTGGGAAAAGAGAGAGAGAGAGAGAGAGAGAGATGGAACCTCTGCAAGATATTTTGTTGTATTCCCTCACAGAGGTGTGATGTACATGGGGTGAGGGTTTTTTTGATATGTTTTGGGGTTTTGAAGTGCTTGTCTCTATTGGCAACTGGTAGCTACGGCCTTAATCTGGATGGTTAAATAGAGACTATCTCAAATTTAGTAAAGTTAATATCTATTTCTTTCTGTATTTGCAAGTTGACTCTTAAAATCCCCAATGAGTTTAAAGGAACTTGGGCAGAAAATGATTTTTTTTTTTAATTCAGACTGAACTGTCACCATATTTTACACTGGCTTGGTATTGTTTGGGTTTTTTTTCCAAAATATGTTGCCTATCACCTATTCATTACTATTCCTGAATTTCTGTCCATAAGTGAACAAATGATCATTTTTCCTTTGGGTTATTCAGAATAATGACTGACTTGCTATACATATTTTTCAAAAAAACTTCTCATATTTATGCAGTAAAAATACTTTATGTGCTTATGCATGGATAAACAGTTGCAACAAGCCAATGTGACTTTATAGTATGTGATAACAGAACATAGAAATAAGTGAAAGCACAGACAGATCTGTTTTTACTGACAAAGGTGATAGGGCGGAGGAGGAGGTTACTGATTTTGTAAATCATTAGGCTGCAGTTGCCTTGGGAAGTGACCCCTTTTGCTCTCTACTTCAGAGGCCTCCTGGTATGTCCATGCTTCAGCCACACACCAAGGGTATAGGAGATTGTCACTGTATTTCTTTAGAGACTACATTATAGAAACACAGATTTGCTAAGGACAATAAAATTCAGATTAAACCTGATTTAAAATGTAACAGGTCTCTCTTGGATGCTATCTTGTTCTGTCGTCCACATGCTTCACCATGTCTGGGGAAAACTCTTCTGTGGAAGAGTTTTATCACAGTCTAGCAACTGACACTTGGACAATAATGATTTGATGTGCTAAATCATTCTGACATTTTTTACTTCCCAATGATTTTGACAGTACTTTACTGAAAAACCAATACCACAATAGCTCTTGGTAACTTTAAACTGTTGTTCAATGGCTGTGAAAGATGAAATATTCTAAAACAAATGCCTAATATGTGATATTTTTAATCACCAACGTTTATAATCTTCAGAATTCAGTTATTCTTTGCCTATGATATTAGCAAAGGTACTGTGCTGTATGGCTTTTCCACAAGGGTATTTTTAAAAACTGCATCTACATTTTATAGACTCAATTTACATTGGAAGGGATTTCTGGAGGTCATCTACTCCAACTCCACAAAGAAAGTAGATTCAATTACAGAATTATTTTCCATCTCACAGGTTTGTGCAGTTCTGCTACTTACAGAACATCTGTCAAAGAACAAAAGCACTATCTTGGAAAAATTTAAATTTGCTTGTGTTATACTAATGACACATAAAAATTAGTAGAATTAACGTGTTTTTGAGGTTATTAAATACATTTCACCTGGAAAGTGAAATGCAAAATATTGCTGATAAATGCGTATTTCCTTTTTTACTTCTTGTAACCGGAAATATATTATCAGTGTTTATCAGGTGAAAGCCAGAAGCCTGAGGAAAGATCAGTAGGACATCCCACCTGCATTCCAGCTATTGCTCCAGAAGAGTGTAGTTCTCTTGTAGGTCCAGTAGCTGCAAGCCCTGTGCAGATGTTTCAAATACTCAGCTCTGTCTAAAGCATTCAGGAATTAGAATCACTTCTCTCACTCATGCTATTAATCTTGCTGATAGCACTGATAACATCCCAGCGACCCCTTGGCAGGTTCAGGAGCAGAATTTTGGGAGGTGGGTTGTTTTTTTAGGGTTTTTTTTTTTTTTCAATAAATAATACAAAGTTGATCCTATATCTAAACAGTTCAGACTATTTAGAGTTTGAAGGTAATGATTAACTGGAATGGTTAGGCTGCTTCCTCAGAAACATTATTTAATTTTTCTAGTATTATGTGTAATATGAATTAATATATTATACACAATGGTGAATGTTAGGAAAGAAGATAAAACAGTCCAGATGCAACCTATGGCAAAATTTTCCCAGCAGACTGCATCATATGGGTGAACCACCTTGTTTGAATCCAGCTTCACTCTGGCTTGACAACTGAATACTACCCTGGAGAATAAAGACTACCACCACTAATGTGACAAACCTGCTGGAGAGGAGGTCCAACGGATTTATAAATACTCTGTCTTATTTTTCTATCAGCACGATTTGGACATATCTTGCATTTCAACATAGCCAACTCTTTAACTTTGTTCCCTGGCCATTCTGCATGCTGGAGTGTTCCTGCAGTTTGGCTTCCAAGTCTGATCAACAGTCAGGAAAGAAATTATTGTCTGCTGCAGCTCTTTTATGGGTATGTAAACAACAGTCTGCAAACAGCATCCTTGAGGCAAATGATCCCATTACTCTAGTCTCAGAAATTTACGTCCTAATCTTTCAAAATGTTGTATGTTCACTTCCATAATGGTTTATAGCTATTCTAATATATGTATATAAATATATATATGTACTAACATTGATGGTATTTTTTCACAAAAACATATTATGCGTGTTTAAAACTTTTAATATTGCTTCCTAACGAAGTTGACTACCTCAACCTTTAAGTAATAACTGTTTACTAGAAGAATATCTGCAGAGCTCTCTACAAGTGGAAATCAATACTGTTCTTGCTAATGACTGTTCCAATGTCCCTGTTAATTCAGAGAATTCTCTGTCAGTGAGCTGTTTTGTAACCTGCAGATACTGAAAAAAGCCCTTAGCTTTTCATTTTCAATAATATTTAATAGTGATATCTGCCAATGTATTAATCAGATGTAAACTTCCAGTATTCTCTGTCTTCAATACATTGACAATGAGACTGTGCTTATATGGTGCAAGACTGTACCACACAGATATGCACAAAAGCAGTTCTGAATCAATTTTCTCAGGTGTTGGAGGGCCCGTATCCATTGCTGACCCCTAAACACTCTCTGTGGAGCCAGGAGGGTTTAGAGAAAATGTTTAGAGAGCATAACCATTACCAATAACAAGTGTAATAACTTAATTGGTCAGTTAATGCCATGAAGATAATACATGGCCTGTGCTGAATTCATACTGTAATATTAAATAGATACAAATTATTATATGCAATACAAAATAAACCTAAAGTCTGCAGAAGAGTTTGAATTTATACACGTAAGAACTTGCATGTACATTCATTCAAGGGCAAAGGAGTTCAATCTTAATACCAGGACTCTTAAAATCATTGTCTGAATCATAAAAAAAATCATTATTTATATAGTACTGATCATACATCCTAATTTAAATATGGAATACATTATGTCTCTTGGCTACCTGGCACTGAAATTGGTTCTTCATGCATTCTACCTTGGGAGAAACTCTGACTCATCTGTCTCACTGATTTGATATTTTGATATCCTGTAACTTTTGTTTAGTCTATCAAAGCTCTCCTGACTTGAACTGTGTGAATGAATTACTTACACACTCTGTTACTACTATCATTCTTATTCTACAATTCTTGCCATATACTCAGTACTGTACCTAGCCTAAAGCTACAAAAAAGTAGCTAAACCTAGTAAAAGAGTTAGGGTCAAATGACTTCTGGACAAGATAGCAGTGCATCAAAGGCAAGTAATGGATTAATTCTCAGTTGTCTCTTAAATTTTTGTACATGCTAAAAGCCACCATTGCATTACTGTCCTGAGCAGAAAATAGGATCTAGACTTGGAAGAAATCTCTAGATCAAGTCCACTGTTTTCTTCTTAGGTTCATGTAATCACATCCATAAATTTGTCGTATTTTTGTCAATTAGCAGCAGAATGAAAATACCATAATTATGTTTCGCACCAGTCTCTCATTTTGTTTCTTCTTTCTTGCATTCATGTTGGAGAAGAAGGGAGCAGGTAACATTGAATTGTGAAAAGCTGGAGGAGATGCTTGAAGAGCAGCTTCATGAACTTCAACATTTTCACAAATGACATAATTGTTACTGATTTCAGAGATTTTTCTACAGCTGGTAGGCATGATAACTTCCCTGTCACAGAGGAACAGTTTAGTAAATTTAGATTAAAATTTTCTTTTGCCCATATTCTCATTTTTCACAGTGATTTTGTGCAATGATATGTAGGGGTATGGTATGTATATTGATATGTGTTGGCATTATTTAGGCCCATGACTAACAAAGAAACATGTTCAAGTTCACAAAACTGCAATGGGGAGAAAAATATTGAGAGTATTTCTGTAAAAGTGGTAGGGAACTTGAGCAAGTAACAGTCTGTGTAGCGGAACACAGTTTGAATCCAATATGGACCCTTTGGAAATTTGTTAAAATTTGTAGAGGAATTGCTGAAAAAACATGAATTATAAAGAATGTTTAGATATTTGGAATTCTAAGTACACTGGTACCTTTGAGAATTTTAATTTTTCAGCATAAATTTGTGATTTCATTTTAAAAAGACTGGCATGAGTGATAAAATTACATATGGAGAGAGCCTGTTTCTACTTCTACAGAAAAATCTTTTTTTTTTTTAATGTGCTAGATGTGTTCTGTAAAGTATGCCAGCAGACCTTAAAAGGAATTGTCATCTTAGACATTTGTTCTACCTTCAAATAGTTTGGTGTATGAACATAGCTTTAATCCATACTACACCTCCTCTCTTAAGTGTATCTGATAATTTCTCCAACCCCACAGCAGGTTGTTTTAAACCCCTGGGTTCTAGGGGTTTGTTTTATTGGCAAAAATTAGTACTTCATGGTTGTGCAATCCCTAAGCACCAGCTGAAGTCTTTTTAATGCATTTACTGTATTTATATTTCCCTCGGCTCCCACTAGTTTGATTCCTTCTTAGGTGAATATTTACAGTAGATGCAGGTGTCACAGCTACCTGATTGTTTGCCTTGAGGGAACAGATGATTTGCTGTTAGTTAAAGGTTATTTATACAAGGGAGCTCCTTGTTTTGTGTGGATTGAGGATTAGGAATATTTTTCCATTAAAAAGTATATGTCTTATGCAATAAAAAGAATTCTAGTCACACTCACAGAGCATTGACTTTTGTTATTTTAGCTCATTCAAGGTGATAAGAATTGTACCTAAAAAATGCTACCCAAATATTACGTTTTGGTAAAACTGAAGATTTCTAGAAAGTCCTAGAGATCCAGGAAACATGGGACTTCAGAATGGAAAGGAGAAGTAATAGCAGAGCTTTCAGATTTCAAAAATGCTCCTTTGAGAAAAGCATTTCACATGTTTAAAATACTTTGTTCAACAAGGGCAGGAATAAAATACTGCCTAGTCTGTACTGTGATGGTTTTCTACAAGATTTCCTGTAACTGTCAGTGCATTGCTGGGAATTTGCTTGAGTTGGATATATATCTGCAAGCTTTTTACACAGTGTCATCTTAAATCTCAGAACAGGCTGAACCATATACTATTAGAACATTAATAACTGCCAGTAACACTGTTTATCTTTTTAGTGCTAATGTTAGGTCATTAGTAAGCAGTGCTGAATATTTAACTCCAGAGTAGATGGGATTGTAGTTAAAGACTGGGCTTTTTCCAAAATAATTACCAGCAAAGAAATCCACCACAAATAAGAACAAGCTGAAATGCCATTCATTGCAACTGACTTTCTGGTTTGGGGTTTTTGTTGGTGTTTTTGGCTTTTTTTCCCCCTCTCTTTTGCTGTGCTAACCACATACATAAACAACTCTGGCATACAATGTGTGTGCTAAAATTAAACAGTACATCCTGAACATTTTTCTGTGATCTTTTCCCATACTGCCTAAAAGAACCAAAGGAGTCCCAATTAATGTTTTGGAAACAGTGTCAACAAAGGTAGAAAGCAGTTCTGCATAATTCTCACAGAATTTAAAAAATGATAGAAATTAATATTTGGATCTGGCACCTGAAACTTCCCACGGTAAAATAAATGGGTGTTCCGTAACCTCAAAGCGTGCTCATCCCCCTCATCAGGGCTGTCAGACCTCACGGCCCTCGCAGAACAGCCAGCATGGACAAGTGCCTTTGCAGCCTTCCTGATAGCACCACTGTGTGACACCTCTATCTTCAGTGCTCTGCTGGCCTTCAGAACTTCACTGTTGGGCTTTAAAATTCTTAATTGTGCAGCTTCTCATTATACCCTGACTCCCAGCAACACATTTTCATCAGCAGTCCATTATCACTTATGTTGTATAGCACATATCATTTTGTATCACAAGGATATTCAAGAAACAGTAGACAAGAAAAAAGAAAAAACTTAAGTAATAGAGATAAAAGATCAAACCTACCAGAAATAAGTGTCCCTGGCTTAATAACCCCATTATGAAATGTAATTGTGTGAAAATTTTATTCAATACTCACAAGCAGAAGAATTTATAGAAAGGAAACGTAAGAGTTATAAAACTTAGTATTGCTGTGCCTGACTTGTGAAAACCCTCTCACTTACAGAAGTTCATAATTTTGAGTGAACTTGCCGTGCTGGAAAAATTAGCTGGGCAGAAGGGAATCAATGGAAATCAGTTTGCAGTGCAGATTGTACATTGAACTAACCAACAGAAAATGCAATTTGCAGCTCTGACAGCTGCTAGGTGCCCAAAGCACCCCAGCACCCTCTTCCTCTGTCTGTAAAGAAGGAAGAGAACATTCAGAGGTAATTTCTGGGCAGTGGCACCAGTACCCAATGGGCTTCTCCTTGTCTCAGAGGCTCTCCAGCATCAGCACAAGAAGCCAGTTCTATCAATTCTTCTGTGTGTACTTTTCTCTGAGAAGGTAATTTATGCCCCAAGTCCAATGAGTATGGAGGACCCCAAATTGCTCCTCTGTCAGATTTGTGGTAGGATTTTCAGTTCAAGGCTTCCATGAGTAAAATGTAACTGTTTTTTCACTGGATATACTGCAATGGTGAACATATTCCACTTATGGCTTTGGTTTGATTTTAGGTCTCAAATTTATTCTAGGATACTGGGAGCCAGCAACCAAAATTAGTCTCATTGGTTTCTGTGAATAGATATTTCCATCAATAAATCCTGAAGATTTATACTAAAGAATTTTTATCAGTGCAAAATTCAAAGCACAAAATAGTAATGATGGAAACAAAATTAAGATCTACTGACTCTCGCCTTGATGCCCAAATAGCAGAGCTCTCTGCAATTAGAAGGGGGGAAAAGGAGGCAAATTGAAAGATATTTTAATAAAATAGTTTTTAAGACTTTTAAAATACTTGAATGCATACAGTGAAGTTTGAGCCTGAGAATAATTTTTTGAAGTGCCTGACAATTGATGTTATAAGTGATTCAGCATTCTTGCTTGACTGGGACATTCATAGGTTATAGTGATGGTTCCCATGTTCCCTCAGAAATGTTTAAATAGCTTTTTATTCCAAATTTTGACTGAAAAGCAGGACATTTTTCAGAGAGGGAACATACTCTTCCCTCAGCTTATGATATGGCAAAGTGAATGTGGTCTCACTCTTCTTGAAAGATATCTCCATATTCAACACTAACTTTTGAGACAGAATTTTTAAAAGGGAACATTTTTTTTCTCTCACTCTCACAAACTAAGAAATTCCTTTATATCTCATTTTGTAAGGGCAGACAGCTTACTATAAGAACATTTAAGAAAAACTGGAAATTGAATTGAATCCAAGACCATACTGTGATAATGTATTTTCATATTTATATGACAAAGGCACAACATAGACAAATAAGCAATTTTAATTAAAAAATGCTGTCAAAATCCAAACTATTTGGACTGGTTTTGATTTCAGACATAAAAGAATCTTAATTTTATAGAAAGAGATGATGGCACCATGTATTATTCAAAGTTCTCGATTGTCAATATAAATATTGTGATCTTGTCCAACAGTGAGGGGATTGTATTCATTTTGCAATATTCAAAATGCAAGCAACCATAGATTATGAATGTCTTTAGACACTGTGCAATGGTGCATAAAACCAATCAATTATCTTTTTTGACTAGGCTTATCTGGCACTGAGACTGGAAACCTGTCTTCTTGTGAATTGTATGCACCTCGAAAATACATAAAGACTATTTTCTTGTTTCTGTTTGCTTAATTAGTATACATGACATTCCTAGTTGATCTGGGCATGGGAATCTTTACCATCCAATTTTCACGTGTCCTACTTCTATGAAACTTATCCAGGAATTAAATAAACCCAGTTTGTCACTCCTTAGAACCTTGTAGTATATATCTTCTTGTCTCAGTCTCATGAGACACCTCACCGTATTATTAATCTACATGTGCAGCATGGACCTCATATTTGTGTAGCCTACCATGAGAGTTTTGCAGCATTTTGAACCCTACAGGAAAATAAACAACTAAATGTATTTGCATTACAGTTTCCTGAATAATTACTTGAATTATTCCACCAGTATAGGTCAGTTTGGATCTTTGCCACCATTGCTATTTGTAATTCAGATTAGAAATAGGCAATTGTGCCAAACTGTGCATCCTGTCAATGTGCTCACATGAAGCTCAGCAGCACTATCAGGGCATTTCCTTGAATGCTATAAAGTGGCCTCCCACAGAGGAATAAAGGAGCCAGAGAAAGATACTGTATTCTCTGAGCTTCTCGCACATGGCTCTGCTTTATCCAGAATGCAACGCCCCTCTCTTCTTGGTTAAATAAGCCATTTGTTTAAGACTTGATTCAAATCAATATTCCAGTTCACCGTTACATTAAAAATGGCACTTTCCATTTTATCACAACTGTGAGGCATGGAAGTTTTCTCCACTTTCCTTACCATGTGTTGCATTTAGAGGTTGCTCTCTTCAATCATACTATTGCTGCCTTGACAGTTTAGTCATTGTTATTCATGAGGACTTGATGCTTATCTGCAAGTTGTTCAAAGAAGATCACACAGCGATGACCCTGAAATGAGAATGAATGAGGCCTTTGTGTTCCATACATCTCTAACAGTCAGCACAATGCTTGTATTTTTCTCCTGGGAGGAAAAAAAGAGAGCTACCTGTGGCCATCAGCTTCTGTGCTTGTACATAATACTTGTTACTAATGCAAAATTAAATCTCTAGCAGATGAGGTGGAAAAAGCACCCCTCAAATAAAAGTGAAAATTATTCAGTCAAAGTTGCTAGAGCAGAAGAAATACTGAGTGTCAGAGAAGGCAACAAATATACGATTCAGAGTCTTTGAGCAACACTTTAAAGACATTCCAGGAGACCCTAACATAATTAAAAGAGCTGTAGATATAGATAAATGCACTAAAGGAATAAGCAAACAGCACGCTGGAGGTAAGTGCAAATATTACTGAAGCACAGCTAAATATATTAGCCTGCTATAGCAAAAATGAGGAACTGTTTAGATACTAAATTTTAAGTTAATGAATAGCATTACATATAACATCGTTGTTGGAAATTAGTAAGGAGGAAAGTCAAACGGTATTCTCCAGAAGTAATTTTTGGACCTCTATGCGTACACAGGGAAAAGTTACCTGTCATGCTAGAAAAGCAACTATCAGATTGATACTATGAAAAGCTTCAGTTTTCTTTTCACCAGTACAGCAGTTGAATCACAAAGTTGATGAGAAGCTCTCAAAAAATTAAAAAAATGTCTTGGCATTCCATATAAAACATGTAGCTCTAAGGGGAACTTAAATTAATATGGAATTCAGCAGCTACCTTATGTGGATAGACTAAAAAGATTGGGTGTCTTCAGCAGTGAAAGGAGAAGGTGGAGAAGTGACGACGTCATGAAAATTCTGGATAAGGTAGTAGCAAAATTTCTGTTCTTTCTATCCTATAATATGAGAACTTGAAAATAATGGAATATCAGCCTAAAAATTTTTAAAATGCATTTATTTAAACACAAAGTTGTGGACTTCTAGAGCTTGCTGTCACATGGGGTTTCAGGACATCAAGGGGTTCCAAAAGGAATTAGGCAAATGGATGGACAATGTCACAATAGGGAAGGATGTACCTCTGACAAACCTGACACAACAGTGGCGTGTCATGGAAAGAGAAAGAGGAATGGGCTTCTGAGAACAGCTGGATTTGGTAATCTCTGAATAGCTTTTCCTATTGCCACTGCTGAAGACAGAAAATTTCAATGGATAGGTCATTAGTCTGACCCAGTAAAACCTTTCTTACATTCTTAAAATTAAATTAAGAGCTTTAGGTAAATGCAAGGATCAATTTGTTAAGTATTATTAATCCTAAAAGTGAAGGTAAAGCTTGAATAGTTCAGCTTCTTGTTAAAATAACTTAAGAAATCCATGTTACTTCAACTCATAAAAGTCAAAATTGAGCTTGCTTAATAAAAATAATTTCAGTAAATTATGTCCCTCCCTTTACAGGAATACTGCTGCTTTCTGAATAGTAAGAATTTATGGTTAGTTTGTTTTACATGTACAATTTGCGTGTTTTAAGATTCTTTATTGTATCATATAATGGGAAAGTACTACATGGTTGCATGTGCTTACAAATTTACAGTCAAACTTAACCTAGAAACCAGCATGCAGACATGTGTCATACCTCTTGTCCTAGGGTGACTTTATGATGCTTGTATCCCCAGTTGTCTGCTCTGTTTGGGTTGGCTATCATGTCCTGTGCCTTTAAGGCTGGTTTCAACAGCAAAGAAGAAGCGAGCAGTTTGTTGGGAGAAACTACTCGAACTCCCACACTGCTCTTCAGACTGCGCTGTCTTCAGACAGACAGTGAGCGAGCTCCTTTTTTTTTTTTTCCTCTTTTAATTAGTTTTTGGCTAGCCAAAGTAGAGAAGCTCCCTGGACAGTTTCCCCCTTTTTCTTGGGGTTGTTTAAACCTGTCTTGGACTGAAAAGACCAGAGAGACACCGGGAGCTCACACCTGCGGCCCAGCGGGGCCTGGCCCCCCTGAGAGAGACTGAGAGACAGAGAGCTGAGCTACACGCATGGCAAGGACACTCCAAATTCTGGCCATCCCTCTTTGGAGCGGCGAGAGGTTTTATTATTTCATATTATTCAATTGTTTGGTGTTTGTGGGCTTTTGTTTGTAAAATAAATAGTTTTTTCCACTTTTTGTCAGAAGAAGTTTATTCCCAGACCAGCTGAGGGGGAGGGGCTGTTTGGATTTGCTTCCCAGAGGAACCCCATTCAGAGGTTTCCTCCCAAATTTGCCCTAAACCAGGACACCTCTTTAGAAATATAGTGGTGTTGATAATATTTCCCAACACTACTGAAATGTAGAAAAGTCCAGGCTATTTAACTCATTTGTTGGCACAAAAAGGGGTGATTGTGTGAGGTTTTGCTGAGGATGAGCTCACAATAGATCTGCAAATTTTCAGTACATCAGCTATAATTATACACAGATGCAATTCTGTCTCCATTTTTTTTCCTATTAAAAAAGACACCCTAGCTCTGTCTTTGCATGCTTCATGAGAAATATAAACATAGCAGACAAAATGCATTTTTCAGGCAAATGTATAACATACATTGTCAATAATGCTGTCTTCAAAATTCTTCAACATTCTTTTTTTTTGCTACTAGGAAATTCAGTAGAATACCCTGCTTCTAAAGAAAGCTCTCAAAACAGTCATCCTATGACACCAAAGGGGAAAAAACCACATATTCTAGAAATTAATTGTTCTGGACTCTGACTAAAGAGAAAAGTTTTGATCCTGGGCTTTTTACCTAGCTGCTACATTACATACCTTAGGTACATGCAATGAATCCTTGAGCACAGAAGAGCCTGCCCCAGTTGTGCTTCCATTTTGTTGTTCACTTTGCTGGATGGGCTGAACTTTCCAGTCAGATTCACAAAGCCCATCTAGGTAATCTCTGCTGTGCAGGTAGGGTGAGGTGAGCCACGTGAATGATGTCTGCTTTAGTGAGCAGTGCAGGCTAATGGGAAAACATTGATGGCATGAATTAGTGCTGAATACTTAACTGCCACATCACATATTTCAGGAAGGTGTTTCTGGGATAGAGAGAGAGAGAGAGAGAGAGAGAGAGAGGTAGATAGACAGCCCAGACCTGTGGCTGGAGAATATCAGGTGTGCTTTTGGAGCATATCTTTTAAATCAATCTTATCTAGAAGCTACCTGATTTCTATGCTTTGAGATTGCTTTATGATATGAATAAAAGCATGATAAATACTGCAGAAACACAGGCTAAAATGTCAGTGATTAAATGCTGCCGTGGGTATCATCAACATTTGAAATGAGCTACTTCAGTACTTCAAGCACAAAGGTCTTTAATTGTCTGAGTTACTTAGAGGCCATGCTTGTAAAGGATTTTCATCAGAATACTTCTCCTCACCATTAGCATGAGTCTAAATATGGCTATGAAACTGTAAGATATGTGAGCAAAAACAAATTTTATAGTACAAAAATATGTATTTGCTTGCAAATGTAAACATTTATTTTAAATACTTTTATCCACCTTCTGGGAGGCCCCCAACATCCCTTAGGACTCACCTGAAGAAATGAGGAACAGTTGTGTGCATATTTCACAAATACCAACAGTAGATTCTTGAAATTCACAAACGGCTTTTGATACTTGAATGCTCAAGGACAAATTTTACAGTTTATTAAATTGCTATATCTGGAAAAAACCTCATGGTAAACAGTGCTCTTTATGGCTGCATTACATTTTGCCCATTTTCATCTTTCAACAAGTAATGGAGTCAGGAAGACCTCAAGTGTCCATATTTTATTAGAACTGAAGAAATTCTGCATGGTTTAGAGATCACTGACACTAAAATAACCGATTCAAGCTGGTTGAGGAAAAGACCAGGCTTTTATAAATTTAAAATATTCAATAGTCTACTAAATGACAAAATTTTGAAAAAGGGAGGCCACTAAAAAGTGGAAAAATAGATACTTTTAAATAATGACTCAGTAGTGGAAGAATGTTGCCCATACCCATCTGTGTCCCAGACTGAGTGAAGGAGATGGTTTCTCTCTTGCCAGGACAAAAGCCAGCACAAAAGGAAGATCTTACAATAGAGCATTCTGGTGAATCTTCACTCATGGTACCCTGTGGAGTGTGTAGTAACAATAGAGAAAGGAAATGTGACAGACTGAAAAAATTTCACAGAAAACCACATGATAAGAATTGAAGTTTTGTACTGAATGGAGCTGTAGGTGTGTATTTGAGTGCAATCTGGTTGTGTTCATGAAAGAATACTATATCACTTTAAATTCCCTACTAGCAAAACCGTAAGTCAGGAAAAATCAAATAGAAAATAAAAATAAATCTATGGTTTCTGTAGTGTGTCGTTCATTATGTATATGTCAGCTAAACTGAACTGTTGCCAAAGGCAATTTCTTTGTTGGACAAGTAGATACATGGTCATGGGTAAAAAAAGTCGACTCCATACCATGTAGATCCCACACTCACAGTTATGATTGATTTAGTTAACTTTGAAGAGGATCAGTGTTTCTTTTTCTGGTGTACTCTCCAGCATCTGCTCTGGATGAGGAGGTAAGTTCTGGAGCTATCATGGTTCAGGAGGTGGATTCACTGTTTCATGGCTTCCCTCTGCCGCTGCCCTGTGCAGTCTTCCCGATAGACATTCCCCCAGCATAGCTCTATGCCTTGGCCTCATCCATCTTTTAGCCAATTCTCAGGCAGCATGATTTGTGGGGAGTGACCTCCTATGTAGAGAAGTGGCCCAGAATGACAAATAAATAACAGTTACACAAAAAGGAAAAAAACCAAACCAAACCAAACCAAACCACCACCACCACCACCACAACAACAACAACAACAAAGGAAAAGCCCAAGAACTCAGGCTTCTTTTGGCTTTAAGTCATAAGATTTCTATGAAGTGGTTGAGGTAGAGCTCATAATTTGGTATAAAGTGCTTAGTGATGATGTGCAGCTACTTGGCACCCTATTTAATAGTGTGCTCCATCCTTTTATTCACTATATTCTGTCTCTGATTTTCTAATTAGTTTCCAATCTTTGTGTAAAATCCTTGTTTATTAGTAGAATTTTTACTCCATTTACAATGGAGTAAAAATTAGTAGAAAAAAAATTAGTAGAATTTTTACTCCATTTACAATGGGAGTTTTTACTTCCCATTGATTTCTATAGCACTTATGAAACATGAGGAGCAATTACATGTACCCTTATGTGGTTTAAACTGTCAACATTCACTGCCTTTATTCCTTGGTATGCACCTGGACTGTGACAATCTGCTGGTATGTGGGGCATCGCTATAATTGCTAAGGCCGCCTGCAGATTCTTGTGTTTGCCTGATGAAATAGACAAGAAATATAGAAATATACCTCTAGGGGATGGAAATTTTGGTCTGAAACCACAGTGCTCGCCTGAACATGTAACCTTGCTCCCAGTTCACATCAAATGACACCAACCTTCATCCCACAAGTTCTAGGAAGGCACTTGTTTCATGTCCATGAAAGCACCAACTTCCCAATTTGTGCACAGCTTTAGAATTGAAGACAATGTCTGTATAACCTATTCATAAACCAGTACAATTCAGTGAGATCAGTCTAATGAATCTGGAATTTATACTGCAAGATGATTTCCAGAGAATGCAAAATTGCACTGTGCAGAGGTACAAAATACCAGCGTCCAGTGAAAAATTAGCAACCAGCTTGAAACAGGCCCAGTTCTTATTCTATGATCTTTTAAAAAAATGAAAAAAATCAACGCAAGGGGGGGCCACCTCAACTAATTCATTTTCTAGTAGTACCTATCTGCATGATGAAGCAAAGCTTGTAAAAGGTTGAGACAGATATAACTATTTTTATCAAGATATTTTTCACTCTAACACTGCTCAGAATTTGACAGCAGTGTTCTTATATTAGGTTTTTGTCATGAACGCCTTGATGTTTTGTACTCTGTGTATTGCAGGCCTCATACCATATTCTTAGAGACAAAAATAACTCCTTTGTGTTCAGCTGAGTAGATTGGCATTGTCTGAGAGACTGAACAGTGATAAATGAGAGAAATAAAAGAAGACTTAGAGATCTCTGAGACCCAGTGTGCCTGTACCTTTACAAGGGAAAATTCTAGTATTTTAACCAAGAAGTCTTTGTGGTCAAAAAATGAAATCCCAAACCTTCAGGCTACAGATAAGATATATATTCTTAATAACAGGGGAGAAGGTCCAGATTAGCAGAAGGGATGGATTCCACATCTGTGAAGAAGTCTTCCTTCACATTTCAGCATCTTTCTGAAACACATGCTTTAGTCAAATACAGGTAATGAAGTTCAGTTCAAAAGAACCTGAATGTGTTGTATAAAATCACCTGGCAATATCCCCTGACCCTCAAATCTTAAAAAAGCCTTGAGAAATGAAGTAAAATTGGATCTATGTTTTGCTTACTCTTCCACTTAAGAAAGAGTAACAAATAACATTTGAATACTTTTCATGTGTAGGCCAAGTATTTTGCCATATCTGTAGCCTTTAGTATTAATAATTTACATATATTTTTGTGGCCTTCATAGTCTCAGATTCTTGGGCTATAATGAAAATTAGTGCTTTGCCTTAGTGACTGTCTTTTTTGGGTAAATGTCCAGCGGATAGAAAATAAACCACCCTCGTGAGCCAACTGAAGTGAACTGCTGATTTTCTTCGGCTCTTTTAAAGACTTCATGCAAAATCAATTTTCCATTTTTTATGTTTCTCCTACAAACACAAAATCAGAAACAAGAAAAATTTGCATTCCATACACTTACAAAAAGAGTACCTCTCTTCTGTTTTTATAAAGAGTTATCCCTGAAATAAAGCTATGCTGTTAAAGACTTCACAGTTTTTGACAAAAAACAACATACACAGCTTGGCCAGTAGACCATGTGTGGAAAGCTAAAAAAAGTTTTAATGAATAATAGGCCCCAGAAAGCAACATTAATTGTAATCATTACTTTCTTTTAAAATGAAGTTGGTCCAATTTTAAGTGAGTTCTTCCAAAAACTCATTAAAAAAGAAAAAGAAAGGAAAAAGAAAGTATGTAGATTACAGTTTACTTTTCAAAAGGGAAGAAGAAAATGTATATTTTAAAATGTTTTATATACATGTTTATTGTCTGTACCATATGAGTTGTGTTTTGTCCCTAAGCGTTCTATTGATAATTTACATAAAGTGCTTGGATGAGGACAGGCCCTTTGGCAGGAGTAAGCTAGCATGGAGTACACAAACCAAAAATCTCCTTGGGTGAAATCCATTTTCAGTTTCTTGAGGGTTTTGCCTCAATACACAAAAGTGCAGTTTCAATTTGATTTAGTATTTCTAATGCCATGTAGTAAATCCTTTACTTTTCCAGTCTTAACTAACAGCATTTCAGCATTTCAAGCTACTCTTCAGCAAGCTAGATCCTGCCTTACTTATGCACAATTGCAGTTGAACTGTGTGAGAGTTCCTGCTTCTGAAGAAGCACATATTTCAGTCCTGACTTGTGTCGAGCATTTTTGGATCTTCCAACATACTTGATGCCAAAATACAATGCTTCATGACAGTTCTGCAAGCAGACAAAAAGAGCACTCACTACATCCTCCATTTTAATTCCACTCTCACGAAAAAGCCTGTGATTTTAATATATACATTCACCCAATATTTTTGCTTGTGTTAGTTGCTGGCATGAAGTACTTCTTTTCTTTCAAAGTTACTGCTATGTTTAGTATTTTTTTATTTTCAGCAGAGCATATCCATCAGGCAAATGAATGCTGGTAACATTTAGTTCGCTTTCCTTTAGGAAAGGACTTTTGCTTGTCTTGCAGCCTCACTAAGGCTTTGTACCCAACAACTGTCTCATCTGCATGCAACGCATAGGAACTATTGTCCAGATATATCTGTCAAGGAAAGCCTAACACTCTAAGCATTAGCTTTAAGACGTGCAGACTTTTACTGTTCCAATCTCAACTAAAAAATTTCACTGCTTCTACCTTCCCAGGTACTTAGTGGACCAGCAAAATTCACAATCAACTGAGTATTTTGAAAAATCCAGGGTCATGGCCATTTCATGTAAATAAAAACTGTAGTATTCATTCAGTAGTGGTAGAATTTTAGTCTAGTGTTCATGGCCAAAATTTATGTAGTCCAAGGTATGTGTTGTGCCTCCATGTCTGGTTGTTGCTCCCCATGCAGTTTAGTCCTATTTAGGTGATTTCTATTGAATGCAGTTTTCAAAGTCTGTTGGGACTTTGCAGAATGAAAAGCACTTTATAAATGTAAAATATTTTATTATTACAGCTGCGTCCAAGAGAGAAGCTGTGTTTAGCTGAGCATTCAGAAAGAAAACTTACAGAAATGTATTAGAAACTTTAATTTTATTTCCAAACCACACTCACTAGAGATTCAAACTATTTGTCTTGAATTGTACCTGCCAAATTTTGATGACATGAAATTCCCCCTCCCCATTTAAAAGAGAGAGATTGACCACAGTCATACTGCAGACATTAAAGTAACCTGTATTATTAGGTTTTCTCCACATTCCAATCTATCTGCCTTAGGGTATTAAACCCTACTTTCATCTCTGTGAGGTTCAGTATTGCCAAATCCAAGCCATAAGGCCATGTCTAGACTACGAGCTGAAAAGTGGGTTTGACTGCACATATGGGCACCCTAAGCCACATGTCCCACAATTTTTCCATCTCTACTTTTGTACGTAGCCCACTCACAGCTTGGATTTAAATAATTTACACTGTTACAAAGAAAACCACCCTCCCTGTACTAGCTGATGAACCATTACTATGATTGATTTTGCCTGGGTGCAGGCCAGGCAGGCTGCCTGAACAAAAGCTTGGCCCACACAAAGCCACTGAGTATAATCAATGTTTCTGAGAGTAGTGAGAGTTTTTCCACCTCCTGGCAGTCATCTAAATAACGCCTCGGTATCACTTTAAGAGTTTGTGGTGTGAATTATGGAAGAGTTAGGTCTTGAAAATATTCTGAGATCCACACATGCCTGACAGTAGAGATGCAAGTCCTAGCCATTAAAAGCATTGTAATGGTCCCAAAATCATGAGATTAGATTAATGAGATATCATCAAGTCATCATTTTCACCGCCATCTTTTGATGCTGGAGCCTAAACCAATTAAGGTTCAGGATACAGTCTGAACTTTTACCATGCAAAGATTATGTGTGCCACAAAGCTGAAGGCTAGGTTTGGAGAGCAAACTCAGTGTTTCTGCTCCTCAGACGGTAATAAGGTAATAAGGCAAACAATGACTGACTTCAATCCTCTGCAACACCCCTAGCCAGACAGGACCTTAATAGCCAAGAGTAATCCTGAAGTATGATTACAATAAGCACCCTCTGTATTCCTGGGACTGTCTTCCTTCCTTTAATCTTTCTGTGTGGGATAATTAAGATATTTTCAAGTTCTTTCAGGTGTTGTAGATTCACAAAGTATGCTAAGTCTCATGTGGTGATTTCGTATTAAGTCACTGCTTCATTACCTATTTTATCAATATAAAGGACAGTTAGTGATACAAAAAGAACCAAATGGGAATGGGAGGATTCCCAGGCCTCTCTTTCAGGGACAGTCACAGATTTTTTTTATAGTGGCATTACTGCATGTGGCATAAGGTTGAAATTGGAGCCTCAGTGTTGAATGTCCATAGGAAGCAATGCATATTGGGTGGGGGGAAGGATATGATACATTCACTAATGACCTCTAAATAGACTACACTTCTAACAGGAAGAATGAATAAAGTCCTCCCTTAGATGTTTGGAATGAGTACTTGGGAAGGACTGCCATCACATAATTAGCACAAGTGTGCTGACACTAGTAATAAACATTAAGTAATGGAAACAATGAAAAGATGTAAACTATTTTAACAAGCTGGATAAATCAAAAATTTTATAACAATGCTATTCATAAATATGATGTTTCTGTTTAACGTGGAAATGTGACTCTAATGCAACTTGAGCAAAGCTAGTAAAAAGACCATTCTGATTGCTGCATATAGACAAAGTTCATACTGGCCTTTCAGTCCAAACTGCTCACCTAAGAGCTTTCTGGGCTGGTGGTGACATTCCATTGCTGTATTCATGTTTTAGACTAGGAAATCTGATGTGCCACCTATTGGAAAGATGTTTTGGGTTATTTTAAAGTGCCCACTCAGAATCTCAGAACACAGATGATGATAACTTGGCCAGCTACTCCCTTGGTGACTGTTTTACTGCATGGAGGCTCTAAACACAACTCCCTGTGAGATGATTGAAGGATTTCCATTGACTTCAGCAAGGTTCAGATTGGATCCCTAATGCTGAAGCAAAAAGCATGCATGGCTCTTCCTTGTGACAATTTAGAAAACAAATTAGCTAACTTAAACAGTTTTTTTTGAAAGTGTTTTCTAGAATGTACAACAAAATGCATTTCATGACCATACATTCCTCTGTCCTTAGTAACCATCATAGCCTTTTGGTTTTGGTAATACTTGTTGATTGAACTAATCATAATAAAATAACTTTCCTCACTTTACAACAGAGAAAGTAATTAATGAATAAATTCACTACAGCATTTCAGTTTTAGTTCTTTTCTTAACAGACCTTACACTGATACTCTGTCTACAAGAATTATGTATTGGGTTGACCAGAAAAAAAAGAGTTTATTCTGTGTAAAAGATCCTCTTTTCTGTTCTCTATATTATTTGTTAGAAGGAGTAAAAGATAGCTATTCTATGCACAATTTAGCCTCTTACTTGAACTGTACCAAATTTACCATATGTAAATGCGGTACACTTCAAGTAAGGAGAAGTTGTGAAAATTTGTATCAGCTAGAGAGGCCAAAACCTCCAAGTTCAGGTAGGCGTTTGAGCTATAACATTTACTGACATCCTCTACACCTATAAAATACAAAAACTATGCTATAATTTCTCTTACATATAGAAGTAATTTTTAACTAGTTTTCCTTAATGTGATTTGCATAAAGTAAAAAAGCTATCATAGATAAGCTTCTTCACTGTTGTAAGGAGCTCTACAGCAAGAGGTACTTTCATAGAATCATAGAAACTTGTAGAATCCTTTTTCACCAATGATTTTATATAAATGGGTGCAAAATGCATTGCCACCTACTAGTTAAGAGAATCTTCTCAGAATACCAAATTTATAAAATATGTTCCCAAATTGCCTCCTGGACCTGCCTGATCTACTGGCTCTTTCTGACATTCTGCAAATATGCAGCTTTTATAGGTACTTCAAATGCTTTTCCTTCCTTGAAAATTCAATAGTGCAAAAAAATCTCTGGAGAGATATGCTCCCAATCCTCAGTCTCCTCTCCTGATTGCTAAATGTGCTTCCCGCACAGAGGAACCAGGTGGACAGACACGGGAATGCCAGGCAGTTGTTATCACACCTCTCATGCTCCAACAGCTTGCCAGAGTTTGCAAGGGAAAAAGAAAAGGAGGGAGCCAGCATGGGGCGCTAATTCCATTCAGCTGTGCAAGAGGTGGATGGAAATGAGCATCTGTGAGGCAAAACTCTGAAGGGAGGCTGGAAGACAAGATTTCATGATCATGCCTTCCTAAGAGGAAGCAAAGGTAGCATGTAATGATAAAAAACAAAAACATAATACCATCTCTTACTGGCTGTTTATGCCAAGGTGGCTTGATACATCCAGCCCTACAAAGGAAATAGGCATCTCCAAGACTTACAAGAGGCCAGTCTGATTACCATCAGGGAAGAATCAGGCCAGGAATTTTCACCTGCAGTATTTTCCATTTACAGTAAAAACCGTTTTGTTGTTCTGATCAGGCAGGCATTAATATGTGAGATGATTGCTACATTTTAGATGAAAATTCCAAGAAGGAAGGACACTACTCTGGTTTTCTTCAGAGTGAAAATTTATAGGAAATATTCCTCCTGAAAAACAAACTCAGATGTTGACAGTTATGAAAGCTTTATTTGTGTAACATTTCCATGCTAGGATACATTTTAGAAAAGCAACCCTTTGAAAAGCTCTGAAGAATTGCAGAAAGGCCAAGTGAACAAAAAGAACGTTCTGACATTTCCTTCCTTGAATACTGTTTATAAGTCATCTAAACCAGTCTGTCATTCCAAAGACTAAAGACTGAAGTCCCAAAATAAATGTCACTCACAACAACCATGCTTTGCATTGGAAAAAGAATGTCTTCATTGCCTGAAGGTTACAGGCATAAATAGAGTCAAGGTTTTGAATATTGTGTAACAAGCATTTGTTGTTGAGCCAGTTTAGTTCCTGGACAGTGATGTGAGCTGCAACAGTGACAAGAGCTACTGCTATGGCCAGTTTTGAGGAGTATGGACAAAGTTTCATCTTTGAAGAAGCAGTAATTTTAAAATAATCATTGCCGATTATCTCTGCTGACAGCAGCTTCCTTGTTGTTTTGTAACCATATAACTTTAACTATATTTTAATTCAAAATGCTATTCTGTTGTGATCATATAGATATGTAGAGCATCAGAGGAAAACTGAAATCCCACTGCACTTCAGGCTAGAGGATTGTTTTGCTTAAAACTCTGTGATTAAGCAAGTACAGCTAATAATTATTTATTACCATGAAGGTATACTAAGTGATTTCTGAGCTTAGGTAAAATGAGATAAATAATCCTTTAAAACCTAAGGCAGGGATTATCCTATTGCTGGCACTACTAAAGTCAAGATTAATCAAAGAAAAAATAAAAATAGTAACATCTGGCTAGATTTTCTTCTTTCTCTGAAGTTTCTTCTGTAAGGAGTCTCAGAATGTGAAGATTTTTTTTCTGACTTGGATTGAAGAAAAGATTTTGAAATTTTGACATTTATGGCTGCAAAGAATTGCCATTCTTGTTCTTCCCTGAAGTGTTTTGTTATTAAATTTTACATAGAACTTGGAAAATGGGTGGCATGTACTGAATATTCATTCCTACCTCTCAACTTCGTGTCAATAGCATTTTTCACACTCTTCACCAAACAGACTGCACATGTGTTTCTATGTGTTATATTTGTGAATGACATGACTCAACTGCAGCAATAAAATGTTCTCACTGTAAAAATGCCTAAAAAACTATTAGTTTTTAGCCCTAGAATTTTGGAAACTTGACTCTCAGTGTGCATTTTGCCACTCTATTAGTTAAGATTTTGTAGTAAAAATAAATTTACTTAATTTTAGTTCAGTAAAAATGTAGTTTTAAAAAAGATTCTAGAGCATTCCAGTGAGATCTCAATCAGCTCTTCCTGATAGGTTTTCTTTTTACATGTGAATTCAAGGAATTGAAAATTGCTGGAAAGGAAGTCTGGAATGGGCTGTAGTAGTCTGTCTGTGTAGTCAGATGATACTTGGTTCTGTGTCTTCATTCAGACTGATTCATTCATTCATTCATTGCATGAAACAGTTTGGGACTTAAAAAAAAAATAGGTGATTGAAAATAACTTCTGATAGGAAGGAAATACTCTCAGTAGCCGAGAGTAAAAACCAACATATCAAGAAGAGACAGATTTCTGTTTTAATTAAGGTTCCCAGTGCTTAAAATTATGTCTGGGGTGATAATGTGAAAATATTTGCTGGAATATAGCAGATCCTACATCTGCAAATAAGAAATTCTCATTACTGTACAAATGCACCATCATATTGCACAGATTAATTTTAATAAAATACGCTTTATGCACTTTGATCAACTATAATACGGTTCATGGGTTAAACCCTGATACTGAGTGTGTGGTAAACCTGTGAATTTTTTGTGCAGGATGGGCCATTTCTGTCTCTTGGCAGGGAAAGGATTACACAGTATTACAATTATTACAAATCTAATTTGGGGCCAGGTTTTGCCCTCGGGAACTTCCTTAATTTCAGCAGGGAGTTGTGCATGTTTATCTGATTGAAGAATTTGGACACTATCATTCTTGGTGATGGTAACTTTTCTCTTTAACAAGAATGTGCACTAGTCAAATCTAAAACCTGAACGGAGCAAGGATAAGTTTCCTACCAGCAGACAAATGTCAGTAACTGTTCTGTTATGATAACATAAAGTGATTTCCTTGTAAAGTGAGTGAGAGATGGAACAGAAGGAAGGAAAGAGGGATCTTCTTCCAGATACCTTGTAGGCTTGTTTTTAAATTATGACTTTGGATCTAACAACAGGTTTGGCAAGTGTTTGCCTAGGAAATCCTGACACCATGCCAGATTTTCTTAGCTGGTTTGCAGTGGAGTGTGCATTTTTTAAATACACTGTAATCATTTCAGACCACATAATTAGAAACACAAAGCAGTTTACTGAAACATAGTGATATATTAAGAGTTCAGTTTATTACACATAAAGAAAAAAGTCAGACTTCAAAACCTTTACTCAGTTTCTCCTTTATTTGCAACTGTGGCATGCTGATGGGACTTTGCCTGTTTAACATTGAGTAGGAGTTTCAGAATGTTTACCTGAGGGAAAAATTTTCAAAAGCATTTAAGTGACTGGCTCACTGAAAATCAATAGGACTTTCACTCCTTAGGGCAACAATTTACAAAATATGTAGATACCGAAGTCCAGTTCACTTCAGTGTCTATGTGTAGTAAAAAAAAAAAAAGAAAAAAAGAAAAAAATCCAACTTTCCTGTCCTAAATTTCCTTAAAATAGAAGTGTTGCATTTTAGTGTCATCTAAGAGTATCTGAAAATCTTATTACAAATGGACAGGGTGTTATGCTCTCTTTTTTTTTTTTTTTTTAATTTGTAAAATGTTTTGGTACTCTTTCTTCTTCAACACATGCAGAAATCATAAAATGTGGTTTGGATCTTAAGCCACATTGTATTCAAACTTGTCTTAAAATCTTACTGCAAATGTTGAAGAAGAGTTCTTCACTCTACTGTAAATTTTCTTAGAATTAAAAAAAAATGCCTCCTTTTCAGTCTATTTAATATGTCTTTTCTAATAAAAGTGATGATTTACCTCCTTTGAAGCCACAGTCTGACCTAAATTATTTTGTTGACATTATGTACAAGAGCAAGCAGAAAAAAATAAAATTGTAATATAGCATCTTAGGGAGATGAAGAAGACATAAATCAGAACTAATTAGTAATTCTTATTAATGAGAATGTATATAATGTTTCCCATTGAATCTCTCAAATGTAATTTACTGAGAAAATTAAAGTGTCAGCATAGAAAAACCACAATATTCAGAAAATCTTTGGTTTTAGAATTTGCAGCATGAGAGGGTATCCTGGTTCTCTGTTTTCTGTATGAGCTTTAAAAGTATGCTAACTTGTTGCACAACACCTTACAAGTTCATTTTACCTCACTTTGAGACAAGTTCTCTTATCAAGCTCCAAATCACATTTTAGGCAGCTTTGAAGTACATTACTAATATGCTTACTGCTTAACAGAAAATAGCCTGACAGTCCTTTCTGTTTTAAGGTGCAAAGTAATAAATGACAGTTTATTTTTTGCAATCATTTATCTGAGCCTGTTCTTACTCTCAAAGTATCTGGCTTTGAAACAATTCAGAAGTGCAGTGCTCTAATGGTCTTCTTGGAACTAACAATAAAAATATAAACACAAATTTTAAACCTTTCTTTCCATTATGCCTTCATTCTAATTCTGGCCTTTTCCTGTCATTATTAAAACTAGGCAGGCCTAAGTTTTATGAAAAATTGAGGATTCCTTCTTTTTTTGTGTGCATGTTCAGTGATCATGTGGTTTGCAAGGCTCTCTGGCAGTCATTTGTACTTGTCAGTGCATAGTCTTCTATTCCCTGTGGCTGTTTCGTGCTGCTAGACAGGTGTGTGCACTCTGCACAAAACTTTGCCCTTTGGACATCATTAGACTGTCTAAGAAACATGGAGAATGGGATCCTGACAGACTTATAAATGACCATGAAGAAGGGAATTCTCTTTTGGGATCTTTATGGAACGCATGCCTTATACTATTCCACATCCATTGCGAGAGCGTGGTTTTTCCATCACAGAAAATGCAAAAGGCAAGATTTAAGGTGCAGATAACTCTGGATACCATTCTCTCTGAAGAGTGATGGATGGCTTTACCACTATGTTTAGGTTCACTAAGAAGCAAGGCTGTTAAGATAGGAGGAGCAGTTAAGTTGAAAAAAGTGTGTCGTTAAATGCAGCACTTTATCCCTGGGTACATGCACATACATTTAAATTAATCTGGTTAATGGGTTTCTGCCCTGTGTCTTCCCCACAGTCACTTTTCAAGCATCTGAATAAATAAGAGCCTTTGCACCATGCCAAGCTGCAGAATGAAGATCTCTTGTGTCCTTGGGAGCAGTGAAATCCAGGCTCCTGGACCCTTCACACTGAGCACTCAACCTCTCCAGAAACTCAGGTATAGTCAGTATGCCCCGGCTAATCTTAAGCATCATAATGGAAGATAAAGGAGACAGAATTTATTGCCTAGGACTCAAAGCACATAGAGTTTTATAGATCAATAAGAACATCCTGAGTTATGCCCAGGGGCAAAAAGGAAGCCAGTACAGACTTCAAAGACCTTGTGTAATATATTCCTTATGGCCAATATTACAGATTAAGCAGAGCAATGTTCGACACAAGCCATCGAATCTGACTATAATGAGAACAAACTATACACTGTACAAATCTATTTTGGAGGCTACAAGGATAACTTAGAGCCTTCACCTTTGAGAACTTATCACAACATCTAACTAATGATAGCAAAATATATTTTAAGTCGAGGAACTAATTCTGAGTTAAGCAAGAGGAAACACCTTTTTATTCTGAAGTTCACTGAGGAAGAATAACCAAATTTATCTGATCAGAATTCCTTCAAGCAACTTCTAATCTCTCTCAGGGAGACGCAGAAAAAGACTGCAAGCTCTAGGTTTGATAAAGAAAGTATAAATCAAATTAACTGACAAACTCCTCAGAAGCCTGCTCACCTTCCAAAGCAGGGAGATTTACTGTACTGACCAAGACACTGAAATCACAATATCTTCATACAATGTTTGTAACAAGTGGAAAACACAAATAAAATTAAAACAATGACTACTCTGTGTCTAGTGCACAGAAAAATGAGGTAATCTTTATTAACTTCCCTGTGGCCAATTCAGGGCCAAACTTTTCCTTTAAAAAGGGTGTAGGAGGCTTTTCTTGAGGTCTTCCTTCGCTAAGTGACAAGACTAAAAGATGTATGTGACAAACCTAATGGTTTCATCTAGACTAAATTTAAAGGGATGGTCATTAGCTTTCATTGAAAGCTGAAAATGTTGAGGCCTAGCAAGCTGCTTGTAGACCCAGCCCTATAACAACTCCAAGGTCCCATTCATTTTCCCCGTGAGATGATTATATGCTTTATTTAAAAGAAAACAGCTCCCAAGGAAACCTCTGACTTTCTTAAAACTTGTCTAATGTCTCTACTTGGAAGAGGTCCCCTGACTGATATACACAGGTACTGTGGATAACTGGAAAATTGGTTCCATCCTTTTAATTACAGTGGCTCATTTCAGCACACAGACAATCCTGAGGGGAAGGTGAGATGTGTAAAGATCTGTATGAACTGTGAATATGAAAATAATGAAGTAGGACTTGAACTTAAACAAGATTCACTGCTGTTGAAAAAAAAATAATGCTCAAATGTTACTGATCTGTAATGTATGTATCTTTTTTGATTATTTGCTTAAGAAAACTTGTTTTTTTGAGGGAAGGTAAAATGCACATCTTTGCTTTTGGGGCAAGATTAGATACTCCATGGGAGTGGAACTTGGAGCTTTGTAAGGGGTTAGCAGTGATCCCACTCCTCCATACATTGCCCTGCTGAAAGATCTCACTCTGCCTTGCAACATTCTTGTTATTCCAGAACTGGGTTGGGCTAGTCATAATAGATGCAGGCAATCAACTCAACTTCCCCACACAGAGCTCTGCCAGTAAAACTCACTTCACCTTGCAGCACTCCTGTTTTTCCTGTGTCCTTTAAGCAAAAGCTATCAGTTTGGCACTCACTGTGGATGTGTCCTTACTCCTGCTGAAATCCAGGATAACTTTCTTAGTGACGCAAGAGGAAAGTGTTGCTGACATAGACGAACGTCTGCTTGTGACTAGAGTGAAAAAAAGTTGTCTTTTCTGAATGACAGATTTTGATCCTGGCAATAGATGTAACTAACCTGTGTTCCACTTATGATTTTATTACAGCAATAAAATCCAGTGTGACTTTAGATATCAACTCAGTTACAGAGAGTGTGAGATTACAGTCTAACCTTTACATAATATGGCCTTCTGCAAGGTTGTGCTTTTTTCCCAAGAAAAAGGTTCCCTTTCTAGTTAGAACAGTAGAGTTTTTAGTGTTGATCACTATTGTTTTATTTATTTTGAAAGTCTATAAAGCATTCACCATGATGCAGACAAGCATTGGCCTACTGGCAACATCTCAGTTTACACTGGTGTTTGTATCTGGGCCATGAGATTTTTTGTAAAATCAAGTAAATGTGTGACACAATAAAAAGTATGGCAAAGTATGCCAAAATTTTGAAAAAAGATTTGCATGTTTTCTCCTTGTTTCCTTTATCACCTGAAATAATACATTAAAATTTAGGAATGCTCTAGGCAATGTACAAAACTAAAAAAGACTAGTTTGGTGAATGATCATGGTGAGAGGCTATGAATATGGATACGTTTGTACTAAGGAGCCTAGAGGAGATACTTTTTATGTGTGGTGATACAGAAATACATACTTATAACTCTGCACACCAGGGAGAGAATATTCCCCTAAACCAAGTAATTTTCCTTGCAGTACTCCCTGTTGATCAAAGCTACATAATTTAAAGCATCTAGAGGCAGCCTTAAATTATTCACAATAATTTTTTAAAAATAATTTTGGTATATTGCAGACAGTATTTGTGTAACTAGCAGTCTTCTGTAAGTTCTATACATTTTTGCATCCTTATAGAGCTCATCTCAGTACGAGAAGAGGGAACATAACTTTGCATAAATTGGACAGGAGAGACTCATTCTGACACCATGTTAGCCGCGTGCACATAGGACCATAGGGAATGGCAGGGCAGAGCCGGCAGTCTCTAGGTCTCAGCCTGAACGCTGTTGTGTGCTGGTTCCTAAGAGTTTTCTGATACCCTCAAAAGCCCCAAATAGGAATCCTGCAATTAGTGCATCTAACTCCTCCTTTACTGCAGTCGTCTCTCCTATTGGTGAAAGGTCTTCGCAGCTCATGTAGGGACCCCACCCCTTTTGTGGGTTTTCATTCTGAAGCTATCCACAACTTTACACCTGAATGAATGCCAAACCTCTCTGAATATATAAAGGAAACCTTCAAGAGCAATTTCAGTTACACAGAAGACGCAGAAGGAAAAGATTTCACCCAGCTCTGTCAGACAGAGACTGAACCAGCCATGCTTCTCCCTGCCATTCACTTCTATGGCTTTCTCCTGGCTTGCATCTTCACCAGAAGCTACTTGGCTTTCAAGAACGATGCCACAGAGATACTTTATTCCCACGTTGTTAAACCCGCTGCGGCGAGCCCAAGCAGCAACAGCACGTTGAATCAAGCTAGGAACGGAGGCAGGCACTACAGCAGCACTGGATCCGACCGTAACAGTGAGTATCCCACCGGCGGCACTTCACCGCAGCCGTGGGCGGCAGCCCCGCCTGGGCCGGCCCCGGGAGCGGGAGAGGCAGGGGAGCCCGGCCGGAGCCGCGCATCCCGTGGCAGCGCCCCGGCCCCCCCGCCCCAGCGCGGCACTCCAGGGAGCCGGCGCCTGGGGGAAGCCGAGCCACGGCGAGAAGCTGCTGGTTCCGGGCCGGGATCTGCCTCGCCGGGCGGCCCCTGAGCCAGCCGCCCTCCCACCCCCGTGCTGGGCAGTCCTGTAGGACCGGCTCTCTAGGGCAGGTTACTTCCTGGGGGAGGTTCATCCAGGAATGCCGGGTTCTATGGCATCCAGCCGGCAGGGAAGCGAGATAAAGAAAAAGGAGAGAGAGGCATTTCCACAGCGCTGGCTTTTTTGACTCACTTCCCACTGCGGGCAGGGGAGGTGTCTGGGCTACTTTTCAAGTGCAATAAAAAACCTCTGAATTTTGTTCCCGCTGTTTAGTTTTACTTCCTGCTGTAGCACTCTACCCGCTTAACACCTCCAGCAAAAGTAAACAAATCAGCTCGTAATTTACCTATGATCTCTGCTCTAACTTGCCTTTTTTATATCCAGTCTTTTCCTTCTCAGTTTTATGTATATATGTCAGATACATGGGGATCCGGAAACCTGCTGACTTTATCTGTTCCCCCCTGCACACCGTCTTAAAATGAAAGAAATCCAGATAGAGAAACATACACTCACACCAACCCACCCACAGCAACTTGATAAAAATAGAGTCATCCCTGGAAAGTGAAGGCAACAAGTGACACCGATACCTTTTGGCTAAGCCAGGTGTGTCAGCTTCTGTGAATGCTAAGGGTTTAAATACACAGGAAACATCTCATCATTATGAGATTACTGGAACAGCCCAGTAGGTATTCATTGTCACTGAGCTGTCACTGGTGAAAAGCTGAGCCGGGGAAGACAGAAAAACAGAGGGGAAGACAAACTCAGATCTGTGACCAGCTGCTTCCAGGTACATTCCTGAGTGCAGCTGCAGGAAGGCAAGCTTCAATCTTTTCTGCAAAGCAGGCAGTAGAGCAGCCCTGTCAATTGACCCTCGGATCAGCCTGCAGATTTACAGTCCCCCTGCCTGCCCACCCTGAGACACAAAGGACAGGGTGAAGCAATCTTAACAGTGTCTCAGTTCAGAACTTGCTCCCAAAAATCCAAGTAGAAACAGAAGCAGCCTGTAGCTGTAATATGCAGATGTACCTTCAAAGCCTTTTATGATTCACTCTGAAATGTTTCTAGTAATTACTTCTATTTTAAAAGCGTTAGTTAATTGCATTGTGTGTAGAATCTGTGCCGTAATTGTCCTTCAGAAAGAGGGAGAGCACAGCCGGTAAAGATTGCTTATTAAAATTAAGCACACTGTGGGCGTTTATTTCAAAGTGTAATTACTGAAATAAACAGTTGTGTTTAT
Organism: Nicator chloris; assembly: GCA_013400495.1. Taxonomy (NCBI): domain Eukaryota; kingdom Metazoa; phylum Chordata; class Aves; order Passeriformes; family Pycnonotidae; genus Nicator; species Nicator chloris. The sequence goes on along the minus strand of WAAE01001592.1, from coordinate 31,295 downwards.
TGCAGGGTGCAGAGCCGCACATACAGACAGGTACAAACATGCCTGTATGAGAAGCTCTGCCTGTTGATTCTGTCAGCTGCCTGAGAGAATTTGCAGGATCCTCTATGTTACATATACAGACTACTACAGTTACAAAGATGGTGTTGTCTTAAGGGCAAAACAACCCCTCTGAAATTGTTACTTCTAGTCATTCAAACTTCACAGAGAGAATCCCATTCTGTGGTAACTTCAGCTGTTACCACTTCTGCAGTGTCTGCTCAGCCACAGAGTTCATGGGGGAGTTCAGTCCACTGTAACCGTGGAACAAGAAGAAACACACTATTTGAAATTCGTTTAAAAGCATTTCAACTGTTTCCAAAGCAGTGTTTTCCCCCTTGCTAATGAGCCAACATAATTGTTGTAAACATCACAGCACAGATTCCCTAGACTGAGAACAAGCAGGAAACATTTCTTCCCTTGGGGCAATTTTTCTCTTCTAAAAGGTATGTCCCTGAGAAGAAGGATAGAGAATAAAATTGCCTCTTCTACCACAACAGCTGAAGTGCATGTCATTAGTATTTCTTTACGCAGCGGTATTATCCAGAGATACCATCAGCACTTGAGGCCCTTGTGTTGGGGGACACAACAGCAGAGAGATGTCCTGTAAAGATTACAGCCTACTTTAACTTCTGCAAAACATACCTGGTTAATGTGAAAATGACTGGTTAAGGAAATCACTCCATTCTGAATCTCAGTGTTTCTTGTTCTGTGCATTCTGCAGATCGTGTTCAAGTTGGTTGTCGAGAACTGAGATCCACCAAGTACATCTCAGATGGCCAGTGCACAAGCATTAATCCCCTGAAAGAACTGGTGTGTGCTGGTGAATGCCTCCCTTTGCCACTGCTCCCCAACTGGATTGGAGGAGGTTATGGAACCAAGTACTGGAGCAGGCGGAGCTCGCAGGAGTGGAGATGTGTCAACGACAAAACTCGCACTCAGAGGATTCAGCTTCAGTGCCAGGATGGAAGTATAAGAACCTACAAAATAACTGTGGTCACGGCCTGCAAGTGCAAGCGATACACCAGGCAGCACAATGAGTCCAGCCACAACTTCGAGGGAACCTCTCAAGCAAAACCCATCCAGCACCACAAAGAAAGGAAAAGAGCCAGTAAATCCAGCAAGCATAGTACAAGTTAGAAGTCAGACATTCTCTGCTCTCTCATCTCCCTCTCCTTGTGCCAAAATTGAACTCACCTGTAACCATTTGCTTTACCATTCTGACTGCTTAAAGACAAGTCTGCCATTGCTGTGTTCTCAGTTGACACTACATGCTTATTGCTTTGACCAAAATCAAAAGGGGCATTCTCAGCATATGGACCTTTTGGGTGATTTTCCAAACGCTCAAGATGGGGAATAATACAAGCCTTCCAAAACTACACTATAAACTTTTACAATTTCGCCAGCCGTGAAAACAAAGAAAATTTTGCCAAGAGTATTCACTGAAGTCAATTTTGTAAAATAATGCTTTGTTGTGTTTTCCTGAGAACAGTTATCACATCTATTGCCTTTTATATCATGTTTTATGATCTTCTGACAACAGCTTAAAAGTACAACACCTTGTATCTGCTTTCAGATTAATTCTAAGAAAAAGTGCTTTGCATGCTCACCTTTCTCTTATCTCAGTATACCAAAAATTAAAATATGCATGGCAGCAATCAAAAAGTAAAGCTGAACAAACTATTTATTTGTTGTTGTAATTATTTAATGAGCTTTTATGTGTGTTATTTCCCTTCAAAATTTCCTTATGTTTATAGCTTTTCATATGTATCAAAGTATTTTCCTATGATTTGGGGCTGGATTAGAACATACATTTTGTAGATAATGTAAAATAGACATTTTAGCATTTAGGTATATATATTTTAATTTTGAACATTCATAGACGTAGGTTTTATTTTGACATAGCATCATAAAAACTGTATTTTTCATTCTTCACCTTGTATTATTTTTGTTTAAAAAGTGCAATCAAAAGACAGAAATGACTTCCTTTCAAATTCATTGGTTTCTTTTTTTTTTTACAAAAATAAACACTGCTAAAAACTGTGTTGTCTGGCTCTCTATATGAAAATGCACACATTTCAACCAGTCACAATGCTTAAACATAAAAAAAGGAGAACATTATTTGGTTTAAAAAAAGTCTATCCTTGAAATTTAACATTGAAACAATGTTTCTCAGTACAAAAATCTTATACGACCGTTTAATGAATGGTGCTTATTAATGGTCCAAGTCAGGTTCTTATTTAACAATTCTCAAGCTCTACATTTCAGAAGAAGTGTATATTAGAGAAATTTTACAAGCTAGTGAGACACCACCATTTTTTTTCTTTTCATTAGTAATGATCAAGTCAGAATAATGGTATAAATTACATATGGTTTCATTTTTTTCTATAGAAACAATACAGTCCTGCACATTTATTCACAAATTCTTGTAGGATGTATCAGAAAAGTAGTAATTAATCTACTTTTCAACACATTGTGCATGAATCACCTGTTCTTAATCTTTCAAGCTGTCTTTAAACACTATAGGCAAGATTTCATCATGGGATTTTGCTGTTCTTAAATCATTAACTTTTACAATCCATTTACACCCAAAGTAAAAATTACACAAGAGGAGAGTAATGAAAAATCTTGCCTGATAAGGTCTCACCCAAGTTCTCTCTGACCTTCTTGTTATCTCATCCTATTTTGCATTTTAATTCCAAAAGGTTCATCATGAAGTTCTTGGCAAGATCTTGGTCATTAATGTAGAACTGTTTGAAAATCACTGCTGCTGCCTGGGTTGACTTACTGAATCCTAAATTTTATTGACTCAATATAATGATTTTTCCTCAAAGTTACTTTCAAGAATTCACTTTAAAATTTGCCATATGTAAAAGAAATACACTTTTTTATTCAATTTTAAGTGATCCACATGGTAGTACAGTTAAAAACCCCCATTGCATTAATGAACTAGTTGTTTCAAATTCAGTTTTGTGACTGTGAAAATATCAAAATCATGAGACCAGAGACCATTTATCCATAAATTCTCTGATCTTAAAGGTGCTTCTTTTAAGCATAAAAGGAGAGATGATGAATAAAGGAGTTAGGAGGGAGAGAACTAAAATGACGTTGCTGCTAGGCATATCAGTTCAGCACACTTAGAGATTTATTATTTTTTTTAAATTTAACAGACATTATAGTCTCGTTCAATCATTTCATGACAGAAATTTTTTTCCCAAATGACAAACATCTATCTCTTTTTAAATTGCTATCCAGCTACTTATTCAAGATGATAAAACACAAAATATTGAGAAAATGGACCAAAATATAACCAATTTCAATGCAAATAGTCACTAAAAATCAGTAAAGCTACTCTACCTGTTCTGTGCTTAACTTCCTGTAATAAGAAGGGTGAAAAAACTGCACATCTTGCTCATAACTCTTCAGTCAGTGAAGTTGCACTGTAGGAACAAAATACATGTTTAATATCAGTTTACATTTAGAAATAGGGACAATAACTTCTAGATTGCCTTTTTATGCAGAACTACCTAAAGGGGAATAATCTGACACACTTCAGCTAAAATGCCTTTGTGAAATTTTGCTGGACATGCTATACAAAGACCATGGGGCCCATTTCTAAGTCTGGTATATTTGAGGGAAGCCAGCAGGAGCTGTGTCCATCAGCAGCAACTTAACTTTGATGTGCCACCTGAGTTAGCTAAGGTCTCTTCTTCAGCCTTGACTGGCCTTTTGTGGGAGAGATGTGTAGGAAAGCAGCACTAGAAATATGTTAATGTAGAATTTTCTGAAGGAATAACGTTACTCTGTGATGCAATTTGTAGCTCTGAATGCTTCAATGTGGCCTGTACAATCTGCCTTTGGTTTCATCCTGTTACATATGAACTCAGAGGGGTCTATCCAAGGATCCAGACAAAAGGCATTACACAAGTACATCTCACTGGTTTCTTGTGGAGAATCTCCAACATGTAAAGTTGCAGTGGGTAGGATATGGGCCACTGCTCTTGGAGGTCAGTGGCCAAAGTTTCTCCAAGACTCTCAAAGTGCTTAAACTGAAATAATTTTAGATCTGATATATCTCAAGTTTGCTTCCGAGTTAAAAAGGAAAGAAAAATATGCTAAAATTTTTACCTAAAGTTTTAAGTCAAATAGATACAAGAAGTATGTAAATGTTTTGGAAAAGTACAATGTAGAGGCAGATTAGATTTTTTTTTCATACATTAGACTATAAATAATCTAGATTTATTACACTAAAATTATATAGAAGTTGACTTTCTCAATGATGTTAAATCATATAGGCAGATCAGAATTCTAAATGCTTTCTTAAAAAGCATTTCAAACATCTAAAAAAGAACCTAATAATTTTATAATTTCTCATACTTGCTTCTTTAGAAAACTAAAAGAATAAATTAGAAATTATCTGTTAATCTCCCATCACTATTTCATTACTTTTAAGTTGATGAAATCTGCTCCCAGCTAAGGTGTAAATTGTTTTATAATGAGTGGAAATCAATTTTCCTTAGACATCACTAGAAACAAACTTAGCCAGATGCTGATTGTTCTGATAGCATGGAGGCACTCAGAGGCACACTTCTTAGAGGCAGTGGTAGATAGTATGTGTCATTAAGACATTTATCAGCCATGGAAGTCATAAGGGCCTGACATTTGTAATCTAGACTAGAAAGGCCCTTGAGAAGTTTATTTATTCAGTTATTTAACAATAGTAACAAATCTGCTGCTCTTGCCTTTCCAACAGCCTTGGAATCAAAACCACCCAATACAAACTCAGTCATTTGTTTGGAAATAAAGCAGACATTTGAATAACACCCTTCAAAATACCTAACAGATTTCTGCTAGTAAATCATCTTAGTCCTTCTAACCTTGACCTTTATATCCTTCCTGAAGAAGTACAACATTAATCAAGAAAGGACTGTTCAATACATTCCACTGTGAGAGTCTTGTTGCTACAGTATTAACCTGGAGGTGTTCAGCTGAAAATTATAAGGAATCCTTAGAGTTGGAAGGTATCCTATTCTCATGATGCATTTCCTTTCCCGGAGGCCAGGCAAGGGGCTTTGATTTTAAGTTCATTGACATACATATAAACATCGCTCCAGGCTAAACCTGAAAATTCTCTAGAGATTTATGAGCTAAGCAGACATTCTGTCACTGGATTTGCTAATTTTGCCTGAACGCCGCCCCCACAACAAAAGCCTGCCCATGCATCTTTCTGAAAGACATCCAGCCTTTCAGCTCACTCCTTCTATGAGTTATGTGGATTGACACACTAGAAAATGTGATTTACAAGAGATATTGCCTACCACTGAGTTAATAATCAAACATCTACCTCACTCAGTACTTCCATGACAAGAAAATACTCTTAAATTTTAATTAATGCTTATTGAACAACATGCCATGAAAATAAGTAGTCTCTACTAATTGCTGAGAGAAATCTTTAGAAACACTAGACTGCAACTCCATTTTGGGAGTTTGCATTTTCTTACCTCCCTTTGGTTTGACATGATAGTGAAAGAGGTGATGTTACATTACCTGAAGTTCAGGCCTTCTTAATGCTTCTTTACAACCACAAAGAAATACAGAGGATGTCTTATTAGAAATGAAAATCTGGACAACTTCTTTAATAGGGATGTTTGTGGAATATGGTACTTCTTGAATGTTATGGAAAATAAAATAAATAAATAAAATAAAAATAAAATAAAATGTCAGCTATCAGAAAAGAGACCTAAATCAGAATTCCATAAAATGGTAATATAGTTCTGTTTACTAAACTGCAATGGTAAGTCATGTCAAAAAGTGATTTTTACTACCATCTGCCTAAGTAAAAAATACTAAATCACCAAAAAATGTTTTGAACACTTTGTCTATTTCTTGTCCCCTGCTCTATTTTAGTAGTTGTACAATAGTGTATAATTGTCTCATTGTTTAAACGCTTAGCTGTTCTGAAATATATTACTAGAGCACACTTGATTTTTGATACATAAATATTTAAAATCTCTTTTTAGAATGTCTGGATGCATTATTTTTTAATTTTGACTACTGAGAAGAAAAGCAATGCTCTGACTTGGCTTAGGAGTTCCACAGTTGATTTGTTTTGTTAGCCCCAGTGAGAAGTGACTTAGTGAAGAAGCTGTAAAGCAACTTAGTAAAAGCATAAACCATTCTGTGAAATCTGATGTTTGGTTGGCTAAAGAAGAGCTATAAAGGAACAGTCATTAAAGTTCTTTTATATAAAACAGTGGAGAGTTGAGAGAGGGGGCCTAAGGAGAAAAGTACTTGCCTAGCCCTACCACAAGAACAGCCATTGAGAAATAGAGTGACTATCCAAAGCTTTAAAACACTCTACAGCACAAGGACTTTGTTTTAATTGCAGTTGAAGCAAGTTTAAACATCTGTTGCTTGTTAAATTATTATTGTATTTATTTTCTTATTTATTCATTTACTTTGGGAATTGTTGGAGGAAGCCTTTTTAGATTCCCTATGGCCATTAAGTTGGGATGGAGAACAGAGGTCTGAATGTCTAAAACATAAAGCTGCAAAAATTTTGGTTTTACCACGGAACACTTGCTTTTGGTGTTTGGGTTTTTTTTGTGTTTTTCTTTTTTCTTTCTTTCTTTCTTCATTGAAAAAGCCTGTTGAAACTTTTGCTTTTTTTGCATCTTTATTGCAATTTTTAGGACAGTAGCCAGAACAGCTAATAGCACCTGGGAACTGATTGTATCAGTGCACTGCATCTTTTGTTTTCAGATATTAAAATGCCTGAACCTGGGTGTGTCTAGAAGAGGAGAAAGAAGAGAAGATGGATCAAAATAAGGGAACAAAATGGCATGTGGAGGACAGCATGTGCTGTATGTTCTTCATTTTTTTCTGATCCTCACAACTTTTCATGAGACTTCAAAAGACTTGCTCCATCTGCAGATTGCCAAGCCCAATAGCCCACAAACATTTCTACCCCTGGGATGGAGCAGCCTGTCAATTCTAATTCACGTGGTAGAAAACCGTTTCTGACTGTCTCTGCGCCTTCACTTCCCATGCAAAGGGAAGAATGCACAGCACAGTGTGTCTCTACCATTACACACTGAACCAGGGAAGTCAGGGAGACTTTAGAATCTGCCATCTTCACAGAAATGCACATTCCACTGCACTTTTCATATCTTCTGGTGAGTGACCACAGCCTCCTACTTCTGAGGAGAATGACAAGACTAAGCTGACAAGACTCATGTATAGGTTTCTTAGAAAGCTATCGGTCTGCCACACACTTGGACTTCCTTGTTGAAGAATTTGACTCAAAATCCTGCTTACCACCTACATAAAATAGATCAAATATAAAATACATGTATAAAATTACAGGAATCTGATTTTGTGAACAAGACCATCAAAAATGCACTAGTGAGTTATACATAAAATCTCTCCTAGGTGTTATGCAACTACTGTCCTGATATTTTCTTTTGATATTGTTGTAATCAGTTATGAATCTTGACATCTCTCCCAGAAGAAAATGTTTGCAACGTCTTTTGTCAATAATAAAGTAAATATTAAGAATTTCAATTTTTATTTGCCTAATGTAATACTTCTTGGCATACGTCTTCCATAAAAGCCTGCATTAGACAGACCATTCTGGCCACTGTCTGAATCTTAAGAACATGGTACTTTGTGGTATTCCATCTACTCAAATACTGCAGTCCCTTGCAATCCTGTTTGTTTCTGCCCTTCCCTTTGAAACTTCTGGCTCTAGAAAAAGCAGATCCTCTTTGCCATGGTGTTTCAATGACCAGGCTCATTTCTTTCCAGTATTTACATTACCTGTCCCACAATTCTTTTCCATACACACACCTCACACACACACACACACACACACACAAAAGGATGCATTACTTAATCTATTTTCTGAAGCATTCAGTACACAAGAAAACAACATATGAAAACAACACAATAGTATTGGCACAAGTAAGTTCCAGGAAGATTTTCTGAAGCAAAATGAGTTGGACTGCATTACTCAGAAAAACAGTAGCAGGATACAGAGTATTTTTCATCATGTAGTTGGTTTGCATCCAGCTAGGTTAGTATGTTGGAAAATGGTTAACCTTTGATGGTTGCTCAGTGGTGTATGTTAAACAAGCTGAGTCTCTGTATAATTGCTGGATGGCAGGTAGCCACATTGCTGTAGTGGGGAAAAATCTGTAACCTTGATCTTTCTAAAAACTGAACAGGATCAAAGGATTGACCCTTTCCAATCTGACATTTTCATGCTAGAACTGCACAAGTCAGCAAAGGATGAGGCAAAGGATTAGGACAAGACTACTGTTTTTAGGGACTATCATCCTGCAGGTTTTGCTCACTATAAAGCAACTGTTTGGAAAAAGGATTCACAAACCTCACCACAAGGAAGACTGCGTTTTAAGGCACTTCCCTTTACCAACTACCAAAAGGGTTAGAAAGTAACACTAAAAAAAAAAACAAAAGAAGAGAAGAAAAAGAACTAGTGCATGATTGTTTTGTCTAATGTATACCATATGAGTATGCAATGAAGACTAAGTCCAGTTTTTGTATTGGATAGTACCCTGTCTTGCCTGCTGCAATTTCAGTCCCCAATGGAATAGTTAGGACCAGTCTTCATTTACTGAGTAAAAACTGACATGGATGGAATCCTCCTATATGAACTCTGGCAAACTGACTTCATCTATATTCGTCAGACATAAGGCCAATGAATAACATTCCTGGTATTCTTAAAGTAAGGACCATTATTAACATGACAAGAGATGAAGAAACAATGCTTTCAGTGCAGCAATAAATAGTAAAACTTGTACAACTATACATACCAAATCTGCAAATTTTCATTGGTTATTTGATTGTCTCCATCACTTGAAGTTTGGTGAATTGTTTCATATTCCTTCACAAACATTCCACAGAAATAACACAGAAGAAGGTAAAGAATAAAACACAGCATGATAATATACACACACACCAAAATTAAAACAAAGATTCAGAGCCATGAAAATCCCAACTTTATTCCAAATCTAACTTCAACTCATATATTTTCTGACGTTTCATTATATCATTCTATGTCACTGGCATCTTGACACCTGTGGCTCAACACTACTTACTTAACCAGTTCATAGACTATCTCAGCTTTGAATCATCTTGGGAAAAGCAAACTACCATTAGTCTTTCCTCAAAGATAACTTTCTTCAGTCATCTGTCAAAATTAAACATTTCTCTTTTTACTGACATGATAGGGCACTGTCCTAATGGCTGGTGCCAGCTCTTATGTCACAATGACAGTGGAAAACAGCCATAGGGATTTCCATCCCTCAACTTGCATGTCTTCGTTAGTGTCACCATCCAGTGCACTCTGACAGCCAAAGACCCTAAACCACAGCTCCCATACACAGCACAATACATGGCAACGTTACAGCTGAACAGATAGGCCTACCCAAACCTGGCATTACTGAGCATCTCACAACACACCTAGAATCTACAAAGACCCTTCCAGAGCCAAGTGTCTAAGACTAGTCAACTGTTTCTAATGAAAAATTATGAATCTCATCTCATCTCCTACTTGCCAAAGCACTCCCCAAAGCAGTTGCAGTGTTTTTCCAAGTCTTTAACATTTCTGAATTTCACATATTCTCCTGCAGTCAGGGAATTTCACTCCCATGAATTACTGGATTACATATTATTGGGTAATTCTCTTATCTTTAAATTCTTTTACTTTGTGTACACAAAATACTAATTAGCTCCTGAAACAACCTTCTGTATCCCAGAGGCCTAGAGGATTATCAGGTAGAGAATGTATAAACACTTCAGGGGAAATATAACATTTTAGGGTGAAGCTTTAAAATGTGTACCAAACACCAAAATCCATGTTTGTCATTTTTTTCTAGCACTTGCACAGCACACAAACAAGAAGCTTCCTCTATGTATCAAGTATTCATAGAAGAAATTTAGCTACCAAAACCATGTAAAGCAATGTCAAAGGGGTTTGCACATGTAAAGCACACAGGATACAACAGGTGAAATGCAATGCATGTTTTTCAACATACCAACAATGATGTGCAAGCATGAAAACTCAAGGTTTTCAAAGCTCACGTGTTCAAAGATCACATTTCCTTCATATTTCTAGCATTAACATTCTTTATTTACATTTCAGCTATTAAAAAAACATATTTTGCAGAATTGCCTGTGAATGAAATAGCCTTTAGAATTCCCCTTAGGGAGCTGATCTATAGGTGGCTCTATGCACACTGTATATAAGGCATGTAAGCAGTCTTTGATATTTGATAGTCAACATTCACATCTTTTAAGTTATGCATGTGTGTAACTCCCTTGCTGTACATGCTGTTTTGATCCAGTTCCACATACCAATAGGAGCAAATCAATAGCACAGCACTTTATCTAAGTATTCCACACATCTATAGCATCTTTCATCACGGAATGTCAGATCAAGAAATAACCCTTTACAGTCATATTTGTAAAAACACAAATATAAATATATGCTAATGTGAAACAAGATAAGATTTCCCCGAAGATGCTGAATATGCTTTGGAGAAAAAATAGCTTTGCCTTTTTCAACACTGCCCCATCTATTATACTCCCTCAAGCTCTATGTTCCCTATGACACTATATTGACTTGGAAACCACGGTCACCACAGAGCAAATACCTCAAGGCAGCTGCTGTGCAACAAAGATTGAAATAGGGAAGATGTAAAAGTCAGTCTAAAAGGACCATGTGGAGGGCTGATCGGCCCTCAGACTCAGGCAAAAGCTAGAGAATTGTGAAGAGCATAAAATAAAATTGGCAGATGATTATTTTTTCTAGTCATCAATCGGAACTGAAATACAATATCTGGAAAAAATAAGCATGTTTTCCATGAAGCCTAAGACTTCGAGATCTTGTGCAAAGTACTACAAATAGCAACAGACATGCAAGATAAAAACTGAAATTCTATCCTTTGGGGGACTTCCTAATCTCTTTAGATAGGCAAGGAACCTGCATCTATTTCTGTAAACAGTGACTTCTATGATTTGAGACAGTTATTGGTGACTTCAGGAGAGCCAACACTTCTATCCTACTAACACAAAAACTGTCTAAAGAGAACTGGCATTCCACTTCCTTCCTTACAGATCTGGATGTTCATTTTATGGCTTGCCACCACTGAAGTAATAATTCATATATCTGGATAAAATTAGTGAAATACAATCCTGCAAACACAAGGTTCTGGTTAAAAGCCTGCATAACTGCTCAGAATGCTACAGATACCATGCTAGCTTCAAGAAGGGCTCTAAGATTTGTAATATTTTTATCTATATGTTGTCTTTTAGAGATCTTGCACCTCCACAGTATATTGTGGGGTTTTAGTAATTTTGCTTTTATTATTTGCTTTAACTTGCCAAATATTCCTTGATTGCATGTGTTTCCTTTTAAAACACGCAACAGTGAACCTTGCTGCTTGTCAGGAAAAGGCAAATTCATTATTTTGCCTGCATTAAAAAGAAATTGTTTCAAGAGTTTTGAAAAAAGGACAATTTCTCAGCTATACCACATCTACAGAAGACTCAACTGCAATTTTAAATTAAGAAATTTTATTCTTTCACTAATTTTTCCACAAAAACCTTCCAGAATGATATCTACCACTCCCATACCTTCATGTTTTCTGAAAACCCTATTATGAGTTTCAGTCATAGAAACAGATGATTTTTCCCCCAGCAGTCAAATTGTCAGGTGAATTTCACTACTGTAATTTTATTCCAATTTGTACATATCTTCTTTCTTCAATAAAAAAAGGAAAAACCCCCACTTTTCTTTTCAACCATATGATTGGCATATTTACTGCATAATTGCAAACTGCAACTGTGGTTTCAGATGTTATACCCCTGCACAGAAATTACAGAAATTATTCTCGTTACTTGCTTTGAGGTGAATGCTGCCACTGTCCCTTTTTATCCAGCCAAGAACTGTAAAATAGTTCTTCCAATACAGGTGAATTTACACTTTTTCCACTTCCAATGTTTGTATATCAACATGCATATATATGCACAGAAACTAAAATATTAGATTGATTCAATACAAAATATGTAACAGAATGGAACTGAAGATAAATTATGTATTAACAAAGTGTCACTGCATTCCCAAGGTGCTTCACTGCATGTTACTAACAAATGAATATTAAAAAAAATGTAAACTCCCCAATCCCCGTTTTATTAACTCATGGTAAAACATAATATAAATAGATAAGAATGTTAAATATACTCTTCTTTCCATATGATTGTCTAAGAAAACAGAAAAAAAAAAAAGGAGAAATAGCAGTAACAAATTCAGTATAACCAAGACCCCAAGAATCTGATGGGCTTCTGGAAAATTTACCAGGTGCTATCAACAAAAGACAAAAATCTTTTGACTCCATAGGGACTGTGGAAAGCATGAAAACTTCTGAAACATTTGATGTTCAAGTGCAGCCAAAAGCAGCTTCAAAGTGCTTTTTGGCTGGATTGTAAAATCTCACCATAATATACAATAGATTTGATGACTCTGAAGTCTGCATCCCCCGAAGTCCATCCACCAAACGTAATTTATTCTGGATTGATCAAGTGTAATATCCCTAGCATAGTAAGGATAATAGACTTCAGAGCAAGAACAGAACCAAATTGGCACATGTTCCTTCACAGAAGACGTTAATATTAATGAATGAAATGAAGTGGGGAAACACTGGCTGGACAAGAAAGAAGGTACAGAGCACAAGAGATTGTGGGTGTAGGTGAAGACATGTAAAACCACAATGTCAAGAAGGAAGGGGAAAATAGTTCTGAAGGCTGTTTTGGTGTTGGGAATGTCTTAATTACCTACTCCTCAGAACTCATGCACAGTGTGAGAAGCCATGGAACTAAAAATAACTTTTTTTTTCCCTTATAGAAAGGCAAACAAGAGGTGTGGTTTTTATGAATGAATGCATGAAGACCTGAGACAGCAATTCAGAGTATGTTACACTGAAAAAACAAACAAACAACAAAAAAAAGGGAATGCTGCAGAATAGGTTGCCATGAATGCATTTGTATAGAACTGCTGCAAGAAAAAATCAGAATCCAAGATGATTGGGGGTACTGGAGGTGCCTAGCTTAAGAAGAAAAATTAACTTTGGGCATCTAATAATAATGAAGTGATGCTGACTCACAGTACAAACTTGGAAGGCCCAAAAAGAGACAACAGAAAAATATATGTCATCAGTCAGGAATTAGGTAGTGAAATACTTTCCAAGAAAATAAAATAAAAGATCTGCTAAAAAATAACATAAACAGTTTAATATAGTTGCTGAGCCAATGGATTTTTTAAAAAACTCCCACATGCTAAACTGTCCTGAAGGCAATGAGACCAACACTTGTTGGGAGGAAGGCAGTTCAATTTCTAGCCAATTCCCACTCTGGTGAAAAGTCTCCATTCCAAAAGCTTGACACCTCTGCATGTATAGTGCCTGTGCTGTGCATGACTGTCCTGCAACTGGAGGTAGCTGTGAAGAATGCCTGTGAAGTCTTGCCTTTGCTAGGAGGGATCACTTCACTCCCATTGTACGACTCCTACTTATGATGCCTCTGCAAGCCCGTAACATCATTTTACTCCAGTCCACAGCTGGCACTGGCAAAGCAGCCCAGCTATCATATAAACTTTCATGCTTATTCTCAGAAAGGTCTCTGTATGTGTATTTATTAGGTTCCTCTTAACACAGCTAAGAGAAACCTGAAAAGCTGTAAATAAGCTATCTTCTCAAAGATATGAAGAAATTTTGCAGACTCTAAAGACTTTGGTCATTTTAGGATAGCCTGCACATAAGATACTGAATTTTTCCTAAAAATAATGTCAAAGAGGCAAGGGCCAGGGCTCTGAGTGCCCCCACCTTCAAGCTTGGATGACTGAGTTAAGGAGTCTAACCTGTCAGTTACAAACACAGCTCTTCCACTAGTAAGAGCTGTTATGAAAAAGCTAGAAGCAACCCTCTTCTCAACCCTCCTTTCCTTGTTTTGCTTTGGGAGCTACTTTTAAGCAGTCTTTACTGTTGGAGACTGTACCTCCTCCGCCATTTAATGAGTAACAGCCCTGGGAATTTTCCAAACAACATGTCTCAGCCATCACTGTTTACAGTAAGTAACACCATGAGACAAGCTGGAACATCCCAGATCCTCACAGTGAATTGACTACCACTGAGTTTTACTTGTGGGTGTGGGTTAATAGTGGCTGAACAAGAGCCAGGTGGCCAAGAAGGCCAATGGCATGTTGGCTCGTATCAGAAATAGTATGGCCAGCAGGACCAGAAGAGTGGTTGGTAGTCTTGCTATACTTAGCACTGGTGAGGCCACACCTAGAGTGCTGTGTCCAGTTTTGGACCCCTCACTTCCAAAAAAGATATTGAGGTGCTGGAGTGTGTCCAGAGAGAGACAGTGGGCTGGGGAAGGGTCTGGAGCACAAGTCTGGTGAGGAGCAGCTGAGGGAAGCTGAGGGTGATTAGTACGGAGGAGACTCCAGGAAGGCCTTATCACGCTCTACACTGCCTGAAAGGAGGTTGGAGTCAGGTGGGAATCAGCATCTTCTCCCAGGTAGCAAGGGACAGAAAAGGAAATGGCCTCAAGTTGCACCAGGGGAGCTTTATGTTGGATATTAGGAAAAATTTCTTCACTGGAAGGGCTGACATTAAGCAGGATGCCCAGGGAAGTAGTGGAGTCGTGATCCCTAGAAGTATTCCAAAGGCGTGTGGATGTAGCACTTGGGAAGTGTAGTTTAACAGTGAATACGGCCATGCTGGGTTAATGATTGGACTCGATGACTTAAGAGGTCTTCCAACCGTAACAACTGCAATATGATCCTATTCCAATCTCCTCCTAGGATGAAGGGAAACAATTACCACATTTCAGCAGGTGTCCCTAGCCAGCCTCTTGGGCTCTCACGAAGATGCAGGGCCCAGGGCTCGGCTTGCTTTTCCCTCGGCACCACTGGCGCTGTATTTATTTCCTCACTGAGGCAGGACCCCGACCCCGTTCCGCGGCTCCCCCCGCTCCCGGCGGCACGGGGCGGGAGCGCCTTCCCCGCCCCTCAGCGCGGCCCCGCCCCGCCCGCGTGCCGGGCATTTAAAGGACCCATGGCGGCCGTACCCGGGCCGTGCCGCTGCGTGTCCGCCAGCGCCGTGTCGCGCTGCCCGGGCGCTTCCCCCGCCGCGGTCCGGGCGTTCCCGCGGGGCTACCGGGGCCCAGGGGAGCTTCTGCGGGGGCTCGAGTAGCGTGGGGGGTGGCGAGCGGTAGGGCGCGGTGCGCGCCGGGGGCAGGCAGGCAGGCAGGCAGGCGGGCGGGCGGGCGCTGGATTCTTTGGATCGCGGACGTCGTGGGCGAATAAAACAGGCGGGCGGGCGGGCGGTTGCGCTGTTCCTGCCGCGGGGGGCGCGGAGCGGAGCCGCCGCCGGGCCCGGCGCAGATGGAGCTCGGCCGCCGAGGCGCCGCGCCCGGCGGAGTATC
>WAAE01001592.1:0-15724 GCA_013400495.1 Nicator chloris | reverse complement strand
GGGGGGTGTGCGGGGGTTCGGGTAGCGTGGGGGGTGGCGTGCGGTAGGGCGCGGTGGGCGCGGGGGGCAGGCAGGCAGGCAGGCAGGCGGGCGGGCGGGCGCTGGATTCTTTGGATCGCGGACGTCGTGGGCGAATAAAACAGGCGGGCGGGCGGGCGGTTGCGCTGTTCCTGCCGCGGGGGGCGCGGAGCGGAGCCGCCGCCGGGCCCGGCGCAGATGGAGCTCGGCCGCCGAGGCGCCGCGCCCGGCGGAGTATCGGTGTCGGCCGTGCTGCCGGCGGGCGGGAGCGGGGAGCGCCTGGGCGGTGCCACCCCCAAGCAGTTCTGCGCCGTGCAGGGGAGGCCGCTCGTCAGCTACGCGGTGCGGGCCATGGAGAGGTAACGAGCCCAGCGCCGCTCGGCTCCCGACCGCGGCCCGCGGGCTCCTGCCGGCCCTCGCCGGGCCCCGGAGAGGCGCAGGCAGCCTCCGCTGCCCTCGCCTCAGGCCCTGGGCACTAGGGCGGATCTAGTTTGCGTTGCGGTGTCTTGCTGTCCCTCCCCGCCCGGTCAGACTGGGAAGGAATGAGGTGTGTTTGGGCCCCCTCACCTGGGAAGAAGTTCCGGGAGGGACCTGGGCGCTTCCCCCACCCCAGCCTGGCTGTAGCGCCGCCATCCTACGTGGCTCTCCGCCTTCCTTCCCCAGCCCTGTCCACACTTCGAGGCTGTGCTGCATTCCTTGGCTTCCGGAGATCATCTGTTCGAGGCCCCTCAACCTCAAAGCTCGAGGGTTTGTGTAGCTGCAGTGGTTGGTTAGGTGAGCTATGAGCCCACCGCAGCTGTTGGAGACAGTCATAGGACTATCCATCAGCCCTGAAAAGAGATCTCTTCTGCCATTGTCGTTGAAGATGGTGTTTATAATGTCCAAAGGCTTCGAAAAGTGCTCCACTCCTCACGATGAGAAGAATGAACTCACTGATGTACACACTGCATTATACTATTGCCCATGGTAAAACACCTTACATCAGCAGCAACTTTGAAGCAGAAATGTTTAAATTATAGTTGCTGGACTAGAAGCTGATGGCTTATGTAGTGTGAAGGGGTACATATAACTTTTCCATGTTTATGTTGTAGTGATGCCACAAGGAATAATGGGTACAAATTGAAAATTGGGGAATTTAGGTGAGGTATTAGGAAGAAATTCTTTACTGTTAGGGTGGTGAGGAACTGGAACTCCTCCTTTCCAGAGTGGTTGTGGATATCCCAACCCAGGTAGCATTCAAGGCCAAATTGGCTAAGGCATTGAGCAGTCTGGTCTAGTGGGAAGTGTCCCTGCCCGTGGCAGGAGGATTGGGGCTAAATGGTCTTTAGGGTGCCTTTCGACCCTTAACATTCTATGATTCTACATTGGACCAAAGGATTAAAGTAATAGGATTTCTTAGCAGCCAGGCCTTTCCTTTCCGTAAGGCTGTTGAGTTCTAGGCATGTGACTGACAGTTAATTATTGTCAAATGTTAATATAACGTAAGTCTTGTATGTAGTGTCACTTGAAACACCACAGGTAGGAGCAGAGTGTCAGGGGGAATTCTGGATGTGTTGCAGTAACTTGTATGAAAACAAATCTTTAGGTTTTTGGAGAGAATAAATGGGAAGGAGTGGAGATCGGTGAAAGAAATAAAATTACCAGCATCTCCCAAAGTTCTTAAGACATGGAAACTTGTACAGTTTCAAAATTAGGATTCTTTTTTCCATTGCCACCGAGATAGGCTTTCCTCAGGTCACTTGTTGCTTTATGCAAGAAATACTGCTTGTTTTCTTTATTTAATGTTCAACAGCAGCCAGGTGCACAGCTGAGCACATCAGTAAGCAGTGTCCAATCCAAAGCTTGCCACAGCTGTAATTTCTGCTAAAATGTCATAGGAATCTACAAGGAGGAATTATATCCTCACTCAGTGTATTGGAGACCTGGAAAAGAGAACAGAGTGAGGTTTGGGAAGGAAGTGTTATGCATCTAAAAGAAAAAATATATGTTTTTACTGCCAGCGAGCTCTGAGAAAATAGCCATACTTTGAGCAACAGTGTAGTATATTTGTCCTAAAGCTCCAAAAAATTAGAAGATTGATTTAGAGTTGTACAGTTCAACCGAGTTGATTGTGAGAGTAACAACTTGGTGCTTAGGAGTGCAATAACTCCTGCCACTGCTCTGTCAGGCAGAGCTTCCTGCCACCTCTGCTGAGTTGGAGTGTTGATTGATATAGATGTGTATGAGGAGCTGGGAACAGATGTACTCCAAAGCTTGAGATGGCTTTTATTTTCATCGCAACACTTTTACTTCTGGCTCTGAAACTGCAAAAGGATGTACCTTGTTCTTAATTTGTGCGTACGTAAGCGCAGACATGTAATATCGAGGAACTGCGGTTTATCACATAATCTACCTAGAAATGGCAGATTTTGTGTTTAGCTTGATACTGTCTTCTCATGTCTGTTTTTTACCTGATGTAATTGAATGGGTCATTGACTCATTAGCCTGTAATCACTTCTGTTGAACTGGACATCTCAGCTGGTGTGGCTGTTTTGGAGCTTTTGTAAATCTGGAAAAGAGGAAGCAGTGTATAGACAGAAATACATGAGCAGTTCAAGGATGTGCAGCTGCTTTGCACACGCTCTTTAAAGATCAGTAGAAAAGATTTTTATGCTGTTCAGCTGAAAGTAGCGAGACTTAAATATCAGTGTGGAAAAATGGGCAGATGAGACAAGAGCAGACATGAATGAATAAGCAGTGCAGCCTGCTGTATAGGATAACAGCATGTAGAACACTGACTTGCCAATAATAATCACAGGTGATACCCTGAGGAGGAGGAGATGAACAAAACTAGGGTAGGGAGAAATCGTTGGTTTTACTTGCCAGTGCAGTGGCACTGATAGGAAGGTCAGGCCCTACCTTCAGGCTAAAATTAAAATGTGTTATAAAACTTAAATGTCTCTTCTTCCCTTTGGATTTATTCCTGCTTTTGTTGAACTATGCAAGGCGTACTCAACAAGTTCAATTAATTTAGAATGGCATTCCTTGTTTTTGCTTCTGTAACAACTAGCAGAGTTTTTCCTTCATTTGATTTTTTTGGTGTATGTATGTTTGTTAGAATAGAACCTTTTCAATTCTTTTTCTGAGACAGGGAGGAATCTTAGCTCTGTATGCACGTGTGCATGCGTATTTTACTAAATCTATAGACAGGAAAACAAACTAAGGTAAAGATTGATTTTAAAATTGTTTAATTGTGGGACAAATATGCTGCTGTTATTCTTGCTGTGCTCATATTTCACCAGTTGTTGCAAGTACAATGAGTAGTTATAAAAGAGGAAAGCAGAGTTAATATCTTCACTGGCAGAATTACATTTTTCCATAAAGGTTTCAGACAGCTTTGTTTTCTTTATTGTAGCATATCAAAACAGGGGGAGGTCTCTTAAAATCCCCTGGGGAAGCTCCCAAAGGAGCACCTCTTTGGAAGTGTCTTGAATAGTTATTTGCCAAATATTTTTCTCCATTGATTGATGCATATTCACTGGCTCTATAAGTCACACGATTACAGTTTTGTTAAATGGATCTACTCTGATACTTCTTTTTGTCCAGTTGTCATTAGCTTTTTTTTTTTTTAATAGATTATGAGCAAAAAATAGTTATAGCAAATTTTATGGAGGCATCTTTTTTTGTCATGTCTGACTCATAAGGAACATTTTATTTCTGGAAAAAATTGAATAGTTTCTGTACATATGATCTTCCAAACTTTCTTAATAGACCATAAAAGCTCCCTGCTTCCATTTTGTACTGTAAGAGATACATTTATATTAATATATTTTTTCATATATCAATAAATTCATGACGAAGCTTTCATGTAGCAAAAAACTTCCATAAAAGGAAGTTATGCTTGAATTCTGCAAATGGATTTTGTTCTTGTTGCTTCTTTTTCTCATTTGGTTTTTAATAAGGTTAGCAAAAGTAATATAATGATTTATCTTACACCTCTGAAAGTTTCTGTGACAGTGAAAGATCCTGTCTAACACTGCTAAAGCCATCTCAGCAGCGACTGCCTGGTTCTGGCCTTGTTTTGCTGGTCTCAATAGGTTCTATTGAATAGCTTTTTAGTGGCAGAGTGAGAGTTGCAAGAGATTGAGTGTGAGTATTTAGGCCTTATATCAGATTTCAGCACTGGTTTCTACATGAGTGAGCTGGTGGAGGGTTAAATCTGGGTCACATTTGTACCTCAGCATGCCATTTAGACGATACAGTTTCAAAGTGGTCTGCTTTCATTTCCTCTGCAGCCTATGTTTTGAAGGAATAGCTTAATCTGTTGCTGAGTTAATGAGCTCCCCTACTTTCAGTTCTAGCTCAGCTAGTAGAAGTTTTTGTAGTTCTGTTTGAAATTTAATGAAAAAATACTATTTTTTACCAGGCAATAAGTCTGTGTGTAGATGATGACGAGAAGGATAGCTTCAGGAAACAAACATATAGTCCTTTTCTGCCTCATTGTTTGCTTTCTGCTAGTATTGGGGTCCTCCCAAGGCAGTTGTAAAGTGATTGTAACTGGACTTGTCATTTTGTTTCATTTGGTCAGACTTGATTTTCCTCTTTGGCACCACAGCCTGAGTTGTATGGAAGCACTAGAGTTGTGTGTTGTCACAGCACATTGGGGTACAGCATTGTGGTCTTTTTCATGTGTCGTGCTGATTCTTTCTGAAGCTTGATCCAATATTACAGTTATAAAATTGAAATGGTGTTGGAAATGCTGTTTTTAAATTGGATTTGAGCAGGACCTGAGTAGATTGTTTTAGTATGAAATCTTTCTGAAGGAAAGGACGTGACAAATTGAGGGAGGGAAAAAAGGTTCCTTTACTACCAGATTGGGTGTATACTGATATCTTTCTACTTCTTTAAAACATTTCGCAACATTTCCATAAGCAGGTCTTCAGAAAAGCTAGCACCTGTGTGGTGCACAGCTCTCATTCATTAAAATTTGTAGCACACTTTACTGGATTAATACTTTTTTAGTGGGACAAAACCTAAGCTGTTCTGTATGTAATCAGTCTAGAGGATACCTTTATGCTCTTACATGAATATGTTACATCCCTAAATCCCAGATCTAATTATAGAACATGGGTCCAGAATGATTTTAAGGAGGACATACTCAAGTTTACAAATGTGTTTATGCAGACACAGGGTGGAGCTGTGGCCGCATCCTGTCACTTTTTGGTGTATTGTGCCACTGGAGGCCTTGAGCCATTCCACCCCCTCTTTGCAGAGATTTATCACAGGCTGGCCAGTACTTGTGTTCTCTTCCCCGCTTCTCAGAAGATGCTGTGTACTACCCAGTTGCCTCATAATCTGTTTCATTTGATTCCAGAAAGGGCAATGTCAGTGCTCTTCTTACACAGTCACAGTGACTGTCCAGTTTCTGGGTACTGTGTAAGGCTACAATCTTTCTGCAAATCGAAATGCAGAGCCCTTGTTCTCAATTCATGTGAAATAGCTCTTCCTGAATTTTGCTTTGTTAGATGACTGAGTGACTCTTGGTATTTAAAAGAACTGAGAAGAATCCAGTTAGTTTGCCCTAGTTCTCAAGTTGAAACCATGCAGAAGTGCTATGATTTGTAATTAAATATAAGAGTATGCTAGAAGTCATATGAGAGATTTTTAAACCTTTTGATTGACCTGTGGTGAGTGACAAGTTGAAATGAAACTTGAAATCACATGACTTCAGATTTTACATTTGAGCAACTTCAATATTTAAAGAATGCTGAGAATATGTTGGTTTGACTGTATTTTCTGCCTTTGCTAATAGTAAAATGAACATAAGCACAAGTATTTTTCTTTTGAAAAATGCTAATAGCACTTTATTTTATTTTAAATAGGTATTTTGCAATTTGTTGAAACAGTTGTCCATGGAGTATTATTAATTACAACCTCCCACCCCTCCTTACATAAGGTGGAAGATGCTCTGTTGTTTCATGTAGTTCTAGGCAACTGGTTTGTAAGACAGATTAATTTTGCTTTTGAAGTAAGTGTAGTTCCCAGGCAATGCCTTCTCGTGTCGTTGCAGAAATCAGTATCTTGAGCCTGTATATTTCTGAACTGTGAATTTTGTACTCTTATTTTTCTAACCAGAAATATTTAGTTCTTGGTACCGTCATTCTTCTGTCTGCAATATTAGTTTTGGTAGCTTTACTAGTTTTAGTTTAGACAGTATATCATACTTGTGTCTCTTTGTCCCTAGTTGCATGTCTAGGCTACACATGGGTAATTTTAACATAGTAATTTTTTTTTAAATCATTGCTCATCTGGTGAGTTTCTTGTCTGTCATGCTAAAATGCTCTTCTGCTATCTGTGGAGACACAGAAAGGGAACCTAACCATTCTTTTTTTATGTTCTCTACATAGGCATTTAGAAAATAGGACACTACAGTGGATTTGAAGTATGGTTTTTCTGTTGTTTTGAAGTACAGTATACCACATATGACAAGAATTTGTATTCCTAGATACTTTGACAGAAGTATGACTTCAACCTAGCTTCAGTTGTGATTGGTTTTAATCTTGTGGTCTAAGGGTCATTCACTTCCCCCCACACAACCCCTAGAGCTAGACTGTTACCAACAGTAAAATCTTGGAGGTCTCTAAAAATGTGTTTTCGATATGGTATTCTTAACTAGCACAGCTATATTTTTACATTTTTCTAGCTTCCTACAGCAGAAACGTTTCTGTTTATAAATATATATATATATTTTTCAAACTACCTGTATAATATTTCCTGTCAATATAAAAGTGTTACAGTTTTCATTCATTACCATTCTGTCAATTCCTGCTCATGCCTGTCTTGGTAGTGATCTTTGTTTCAGACTTTTTCTTGATTATCTTATTCCCTTGTACACCATGTACTTCACTGGACCATGGAGTATTCCAGGCCACAGGATTTACCAGTTTATTAGAAACTGATTAGCCAGCTGTCACTGTTTGATTTAGAAGTTCTGTTTGAAGTTAGGAATGATGCTGGAGTAAGGAATGGTTTCAAGGCTTTTGAAGAGTTATCAGTGTGCCCCTCTGCAAAGTGGTTGTTGGAAGTAAGTGCCTTCCCAGAACTCCAGTGTTATTGGTATAAATCTTCTGTTATAGCTCTGCCTTAAGGAGTGGAGTACAAAAACACGGACTTGGGTATATTGAGAGGTGCTTGATTTAGCCATCTTGAATTTTTGTTGTTATGAATTTTTTTTTCATCCATCTCCATTTTTATTTAGTCATTCATGTCTACTTTCTCTGGTTTTGTACTGATTTTTCTAGGATAACTTGGATATCTGACATTATTGTGGTGGTCTCTCCTGAAAATATTGAAACAATGAAGACTATCATTGAAAAATATGGCCACAAAAGAGTTACAGTAGTAGAAGGTGGAATAACTCGTCACCGATCAATATTCAATGGACTGAAAGTGTTTGCAGAGAATGAATTTTCCAGCCGTTTGCTCCAGAAGCCAGAAGTAGTGATTATCCATGATGCTGTGAGGCCTTTTGTTGAAGAAGATATTGTTTCAAAAGTGGTTATGGCTGCTAAAGAACATGGGGTATGTACTATACAGCAATGCAACTCTGTAATGTGCTTTATACTGTACAGCTTAAAATCATGATTGATAAATCAGGAATTTTCTAGCTATTTTATTAATGTGTGATGTGTTTTTTAAAGTAGAACAGATCCAAATTCCCTGTTATGCAGAGAAGTCAGGTGGAGGAGGTTGACTTTTTTAAATGCTGCAGGTATTATTTGTTCAGGGAATAATTGTTGCCATAGAGACTGTCAGTAAGAGACTGAATCAATCAGCAATTTATTAGTTGAAAGGTAGGTTATGTAATGATAGTTTACCTTTTCTTCCATGCAGAATTATCACCTAACGCTATAGCAGTTCTATTAGTGATTACTAATAATAGCCAAAGAGTGTGTACTACATTGGTTGACTTGCAAACTTTGTGCTTTCATCTCAAACTTATATGCAAATCCTGAATAAGCAGCAGCAGAGCTGTCTCTGTATTAATACTAAATTGTTCTAGAACCTCTAAGCATTGCAAACTGCTGGAAAACAGGGTAAGTGAGAAGCCTCCAGCTGTAGGTTGGATATTCTTCTGTTTAACACTGCATCTGAGGACTGGGATTGATCACAGAAACGAAAAATATTTCTGAGAAAGTAAGTGATATATGAAGGGGAAGAGTTGGTAGAAGTTGTTATGCAAGTAGAAGGCTAGGAGAGGCATGTACTAGCAACAAGAGGAACTGTTTGATGAACTACCTAAGTCAGAGATGTAAGAAATCACATCTTAGCTACAGGCTCGTTTGCAAAATTTGCTGTCTTTAATTTGTTTTTGAATTCTCCATTAATAAGATGCATAATCTTTCCCTGCTTCTAGGACATGGTGTGAAGTAGATGTCATTAGTGATAGCAGATTGTTTGGGTACTAGAAAACTAGTAAAATGTACCACTGCTTGTCTTTTCCAGAAAATGTGGTAAAAGATAATTGACAGGTGGTTCACAACTTTGACAGTGGAATAATGAGTCCAAAGAATGAACCGTGGTGTTTCCTTAGTGCTCCTACACATTCATAGTGTAGAAGGGGAATATACAGCTTGTTAAAATATTCATTAGGAAAATAAAATTTTGTCAAGTCTCTCAGAATGTTGTTGCAAATCTAAATATATTGAGCCCCTTCTTAGTAGGCCTATAGTTTTGTAGGTTAGCTTAATAAGAAATGGCAATAAAATAGAAACTCTGCACTATAGTTTTCAGTGATCTAGAGCATAGGTTTCCAGTTATTAAAACTTAAATTCTGTTAGGTCAAAAATCTTGTTAAAATTCTTTCTCATATAGCACAAAATAGCATTTCAGAATTGAGTCTCTGCCAGAGACTTTAAAATAAATCCTCTTTGTAAATCAGTTTTAAATGTGATTCTTTGAGAGTGGTAGAAGAATGGAGTTAATTGTACTGGTTTTGGGTTGAAGTGAGAATAACTTTTCTGAATGTGTGTTGTCTTTGCATGTTAAGGTATATCATATCTCATTTGAATTTAACTTGTTCATTTTTTTTCTTGAAAGGTTTGTGATTTTAGTATAATATTTTCTCCTGGTTTTCTTTTCAATTGGATGTAAGGTATTTAAAGTAAAAAAAGTAGGGAGAACCAAGGCAATCTCCACAGACCTTCTCAAGTCAGTGTATTCTAGTTCATCTGAACTTCTGACTGGTAAATATTTCCTACCCTGGATCACTGAAGTATCATTTGATCTCAAAAAGGTGATTGTGTACATGTATAATAGTCTATTCCATTGCATAACATTTGTCTTAAATATGTATGGTCTGACTTAGCAAGGGTGAGCCATCAGAGAGATGTGTGCTTGAGTCTCTAAGAGGTGGGTGCTATTGATATTACCTGACAAAGTAATTGAATTAAGGAACATGAGAATAATTTTGTTTTATGCTACAAGTTGGAAAACCACCTTCCGAGAGACAGGTGGCTGTTTCCTCTTGAGAACTACAGAATTCTGAAGAGCTAAATGGAAAGCTATGACTTTCTCAAAACTGGTATGCATGGTTTTGAATATCAGAAAAAAATTGATCCAGAGCAGCTATCATGTTTAGTTCTTCCTATGGTCAAATTCTTTGCATATCTAAAAGGATGCCAGTTCTTCAATCTTTCAGTACAAAAAGTAATTACTTCCTCTTGCATTATGTAGAAAGGTACAAAACCTGACAGAAACATCATATTAAATTACTTGTGTTAATAGGGGTGATGCTGTATTGTTATATGTCTGCATACCATATAGATAATATAATTATGAGAAGCTTTAATGTTCTTTAAAGTGGTAATTGATCAAGTAAGTTATTTCACTTCTAGCTGCCAATTTTCAGACAAATAAACTGCTTTATTATACTTAGTAATCATTTTGTTATTTGCCTGTGGCAATAAAAATGCGTACCTTAACCAGAAGTAATAAATTATGCCTTAAACCCCCCAAACAATTCCTTGATTATGTCAAAATATTACTTTGTAACCAATTAAATTCCATTTATGTTTTTGGGATAATTTTGCAATTAAAATTATATGTTTCTAGAAACAAATTCTTTACAGGCAGTAAAAGCTGGGAAAAGTGGAAGCTTCAAAAGGCATCAGTCCAAAGCCTCTAGCAATATCTCATTGCCAACATTGCATTTTAGACAACATAACTAAAATGAAAAAGAAATCAAGAAGATGGGGGGGAACTTGTCAGTTCTGCTATTGAAAGTTTACAAAAAGAAGGCACATCCAAAGACTTTCTTTTTTCTCTAGTTAACATAAACTAGACTTGAAGGTACTGTATGTTATGTTGAAAGGACTAAGTCAAAATGGCATTCTTAAAAGCTGGTTTCTGGAAGCTGTCTAACATCATTACTTTATTCTGAGCTTTAGCAAGGAACTGAACAAAGCTTACATGCCAATACATGTACAGTGCTACTCAGTCTTGTGGATTCCTACTTACGGAGGCAGTCGATCAAAATGAGACCCTCAGAAAACACTACGTGTTGTGCTCAGTCTGTTCCTCTCGTGCTGCCATTGTCACTCTTACTGTAGCGAAAGGTTGGAGCAGAAAACGCGGACCCCTGTGGATCCTGTTCTTTCACCCGCTTATTTTGCTATCTATGCTTGCCGAGTTACATCAGCAAAACTTGGTGGGTGGCAAACCAAAAACCACCTCTTTTTCTTCACTGACAGTAAAGGAAGACTTGGGTGGATAAATAAGATGGTCTGGTGTGGTGTACTTGAATGGGGTCAGAATGCTGGAGTAGTTCTGCCCCCTTGACCTTTTGTTGCACTTTTTCTCTGGAGCAGTTATCTTTTTGTTTTCTTATCTCCTATGGTTTTGCCATATATAGAATATTTTACACATGGTCTTTGTCCTCTGATTTTAGACTGATTTTAGCCAGCTGCAAAGACTGCATCAGTGACAAGATCATTTTTGATTTATGTTTATACACTAGGTCATCTGAAGATATCCTCTGCCTGTGTTCTCAGAAATTCTACTTTCATTGTATGCTTGGAGCTTTGCAGGGCTCTCACTGTCCTGTCAGACTCCTGTGCAAAAACAGAATCAAGAACTAATGACATATTACTGTTTCCATCTTGACATAAATGGAATGAGTCTTGTACTTTAGGAGAGTGACTAATGTCAATGTCAAAATAATTATTAATGAGTTGTAGGGGTGTTATTCATAAATTTGGGAATAAAATAACATTTTAAGACCTACATGCTCTTAGCCTACTAAGGCACATGGATGACAGGGAGGGGATTAGAGAGTGCCATTATAGCTTTACCAAGGGCAAGTCCTGCTCATGGCCTTCCATGATGGAATGGCTACATCAGTGGCACAAGGAAGAGCTATGGATGTTGTCTCCCTGGTCTTCCCTATAGCTTTTGACACAGTTATCCACAATCTCCTTCCCTCTAAATTGGAGGAAGAAGGATTTTCTGGATGGGCTGTTCGGTGGAGGAGGAATTGGTTGGATGACTGTATCAAGAGGATAATGGTTAACACCTCAATGTCCAGCTGGAGATTGGTGACAACTGGTGTCCTTAAGGGGTCCATACTGGGACAAGTATTCTTTAGTAACTTCATCGTTGATGCAAGCACATTGGGATCAGGTACACCCTGAGCAAATATATAGAAGGCACCAAGGTGAGTGGTGTGGTTGATATGCCTGAGGGGTGGATGCCATGCACTGGGACCTGGACAAGCTCAAGCAGTGGTCCTGCATGAACACTGAGGTTCAACATGGCCAAGTGCAAGCTCCTGTATCAATAAAGGTGGGAGGATGAAAGGATTGAGAGGACACTTCAGAAAAAGACTTGTGGATGAAAAGCTGGTCATGAGTGACCGTATGCACTTACAGCCAGAAAGCCAACGGTGTTCTGGGCCAGGAGAAGTGTGTTCAGCAGGTCTAGGGACATGTATATGTCCCTCTACTCCACTTTTGTGAGAACCCACCTGGAGTACTGCATCTGGCGCTGAGGCCCTCAGCACAAGAAAGATGTGGACCTATTGGAGCAGGTCCAGCAGAGGGCCACAGAAAAGATCAGATGGATTGAACATCTCCTGTGATGAAGGGCTGACAGAGTTAGGGTCGATTAGCCTGGACAAGAGAGCTCTGGAGAGACCTTATTGTGGCCTCTCAGTACTTGAAGGGGGCTTATATGGAAGATGGGGACAAACTTTTTAGCAGGATCTGTTGAAATAGGACAAGTAGTAATGATTTTGAACTAAAAAAGAGTAGATTCATACTAGATAGAGACAAATATTTTTTTTACAGTTGTGAAACACCGGAAGAGTTTTCCCAAAGAGATGATGGATGCCCCATCCCTTGAAAAAGTCAAGGTCTGGTTGAACAAGGCTGAGCAACTTGATCTCACACAGCATTTAAGATGTCTGTGCTTGTTTGTACCAGGGTTGGACTACATGACCCTTAAAGGTCCCTTGCAACCCAAACTATTTTATGATTCTACATTACTGTAAAGATCAGGAGCTCCTTAGCAGCCCTGAATGTGTGATGAAATTGTGTGGTTTTGCTGTTGTACAAAAAGCAGTTATACAATACATTTTTCCTTTTTAATGGATAACTATGGAAAGCATAGTGATGTTTCCATAGCTTATGGCATTTTTGGTCCCATAGAAATGAAAACCTTCTCAGCCAAGTTGTTAATTGTTTTCAGTGTTGAATGGAGAACTAATGCATTGTTAGTAAATACTTGTAGTCTTAGTCCTAACAAGGCATAATGTTTGATCGTTGGAGGGCATTGGTAAGGGGAAAAACAGCTCTGTCATTTCCCAGTATCAATGTAGGTGCTTTATATGATTCACTTCATTTATTATGAAGGATGCAACTCACCCAAATGAAATACATAAATCATAGACAGAAACTTAAATTATAATCTCCCTTTTTTCTTGGCACCATCTGTGGTTGTACTAACAGAACTAGCTCAGTACTAACACAATAAGTATTTTTAAAAGGTCGCTTAATCCACCACTCTTTAGTTTCTGGAAGTCTACACACTTTTTTTTTTTTTAACCTTCCCTTTTTTTTTAAGATAGGTTTAGTTTGTTCTGAAAATAAATTTTGAGCATAATTTCCTGTACTTAAGTGGTTGTTGGGGTCATTTTTATGTAATGTCTATAAAATGTACCCCTTTAAATTTAAAGAAATGACATACATGGTACTGCTGTTTATTTGAGGCTAGTTAAAAATCTGTATTATTATGAAGCAGCCTTTAGCAAAGATAAGTCTATTTAACACTCAGATTTCTCCTTCTTACAGCAGATAAAAGGTTTAAAGAATAGTTTCTTAAAGTAAGGGAAATCTTGTCCAGCATGCATGAGAAGCTGAATAAAGGCCTTGGATCATTCTAGCAACTCCCACACGGCAAGATCTGGAAGAGGTTCTTAGCCATACCTCTCTGACTAAGGATAAGGCATGTAAATTTACTCCTTTTCACCAAATATTACATTGGAAAGAAAGATTATCTGAGTTTTCAAGCAGAAGCGTTCTCAGCTGCATTTTGGCTGAGTTTGTAATCTGGGTTGTTGTGGCAAGGACAACACCAGCCCTGCAGGTTAGGTGAAGCTTCTGAAAGCCAACTTGGCCTGTTTCATATGCTGTAATAGTTTGCTGGACTGGTTCTGTGCTTATCCTCCTGTTTCCAACAAGTAAGTGGGCTGTAGTACAGAAAGAACTAAAACTGCCTTGAGGAGCCCTGGAGCATGTAGGAGAGAATCTGTGAGGTATCAAATCCACACATACATGTATTAAAGTCACTCTTTGAGCCAAACTGACATGGTAAGGTGTAATGATCCATTTTACAAGGCCCTTGATAACAGAAAGTGTTTGATAAAGCCTGTGTAAAGAGGTGACTTGAAATTTTGAATTTAATGGACTGTAAGGGAAAGAAACTTGTGAGTCCAAGGTTTCCTGCAAGGAGAGGCAGAAGCAGTTCTGAGAGAAGCAGCTGAGCAAGTTCATGAGGCAAAGACATTTGATAAGCAAGTGCAGAGTTGCTGAGGGCACTGTGTGACCACAATCTCTAGTGCCTGTGGGGTTTAGTTGCTCAGGAGTGTGTGCGTGGGAAAAGAGTTATTAATTAAACATTGCAGTTTTGCATTTGGTTGATGAAATTGGGCAAGAGTCTTCCTACAACACATTGAGATTTCTTTTTCTTCTTCATGAAATGATGCAAATTGTGCTAAATGATATGCCATTAATGGATCAGTAGCCTTCACATCATGATGTTGATTTTGTAATGACGCATGCTATCTGGAGGTAAAATATTCTTCTTAAAGTATAAACCCCCTAAAACCAATTTTAACTCCTGTGGCAGTTGCATCAACATTTCTGCTCCACTGACTTCAAGTGCTAACTCATCCTTATATTGATTTACTGTAATATGCGAAATCCTTTGTGCCAGAGTGCACTGATAGCTTTTTGCAATGTAAATCAGTATTTGGGGTATGAAAAATGTCTTGCTGAGTGCAAGTTGTGCTTCATTACTTGTTAATGCCAGGTAATACTGTGCAGTCAAAATAAAATAAACAGTCTTGTTAATTTTAGTGGCAAAAATTATTGTTCTCATGCTTCATTAATTTTTAGAGCAGGTGTTTTGTTTAAATTTTCCCACCTAGATTTGCAGTATAGCATGAGTTAGAACAAGAAAGTGCTGGTAGCTCATCTTATTGTCAGTTATGTTGAATGAATGCCAAAATGTAAGGCTGTAAGTATGATTTAAAATGCTTCAAAAGATATTGAAAACTGATGGTGGGTTACTGGCTGCGTGATTTGCTTTGAAATATTTGAATTGCTTAGACAGAATTATACATCTTATAGAATCCATTGTAATTGTGTATAATGTACAACTATTGCTGACGACTGAAAAGAGTAAATAAATCATAAAGCTTGATCTCTTCATTGAAACTCTGCACCAGCACGTGCTGCTCTCTAGGTGAGAGATGCCATATATGGTATGATGCTTAATATCGATTTTTAGTAGTATTATATAGACTCTAAAGCAAACTTTAAAATATTTTTAAAAAGTGTATTTAAATGAGAGCATGTTGTTAAACATTTCCAGTTATTGCACTGTGACAAAAAAAAAGTTAATTATATTGACTAAGGTATTATGTCATATTATTTTGGCTAATAATATGACAAAATATATTTTATGTAATGTACTGTACTATTGTATCTATGGAAAACACTAAATTCCTTAACCATTCTTGAATTCTCACAAGGAATGCACAGATAAAGAATGCACTAGAAGAAATGCTATATAATTTGTATGATAAATTAAAAATGCGTATATTGGTTTAATCCTGTGAACTTATGTAATTTTATGCTTTGTTGTTTTAAAAATTGTTTGTGTCAGTAATTCATGATACAAGAAGAAGACAAATGACATTCTTATGACTTACTTTCAATCTGTTTTTTTTTTTTAAATACAATTTTCATATGAAATCAAATGTTCACATAAATGTATCCTTGTTTGCACTCTTCTTAGTGCATATGTACTTGGTTTTGCTTCTTTTCCTCTTATGGTACATTCTTGAGCTTGTTTTTGGTGCTGTGTGTTGAAAAATTGCGGCCTGTAATACATCTAGTTCTGCTTCTTTCCTCTAATTTAAAAAACTATATTTTTTTTTCATTTATGT
>WAAE01001591.1:18173-69068 GCA_013400495.1 Nicator chloris | reverse complement strand
GCCAGGCTGGATGGAGCTTTGAACATCCTAGTCTACTGAAAAGTTCCCTGCTCGTGGCAGGGGGGTTGAAGATAGATGGTATTTAAGGTCTCTTCAAGCCCAAATCATTCTGTGACTCTACGATTCTTGAGGTTTTTTTGACCTGGGTATATATGCAGCTTGGGAGAAGGTAGAAGTGAGTCTCTGGAAATGAGATCCAACTTTAGCATTACGTCTCCATGAACCTCAGATTAGGAATTCTCACAGGGGAATTCATATTACTGGAATGGTCCCAAGGCTATGGATTTGTGAGAACAAACTTTTGGTCTACCCTTTGCTCATGGCCTGCTGTGCACTGTACTGACAGAGCATCTGTTCTTCGTGTAGTTGTGTCAACTATGTATGGAGTCTGTCATGCTGCCCAGTCTCTGTGCCAGTACACACATCAGTCTATTTTTTTTCAGTTTTTCTTGTCTTTTAGGCAGCTAGACATGTTTATTGCAACTTTATTTTTATGACATTTTTGCTAACATTGCTTTAAATGTTTCACTGAATTTTGCCAGCTTATTGTTTCACAGACTGCAGAGCAAAAAGTAAGGATTTACTTTTACAGTTACTTTTCCTTATAATTGAGACCTGTAAATTTTCTCTAGAATTATCATATCACTTAAGTCTGTTTTAACTGCAGCTTTTCAGCCCTACATATCTTTGCACAAAGCCTTTTCCTTGAGTACATAGAGCCTTTGCTTCAGCTGAGCTTTTTAATTATCTCATCTGTTGATATAATAAATGTTTCCCATGTAGATTTTAACATTTTTTGTTAATTCTCTGTAAAGAGCAGGGCAAATGGGAGAAATGGAGGATCTTGTCATGTACCTGATTGGACAGAAAACTAGCCAGGTGATTAACAAGCATATGATCAGAGAGGTACATGGGTGATGTGCCTCAGCAATTACTTGTTTCTTCAGACATGGGGTTAGTTAAAGAGGATTGTATCTCACCCCAGAGCCTATGTAGGAGTCCATTATCAGCAATTGCTAGCTGATAACAAGTAAACACGATCACAGGAGCTGCAAAGGGAACCCTGCTGTTGCAGTAGCTTACTGCATAAAATCCTGCCAAGAGCCAGAAATATTTCTTGTACTGAAGATCTACCTGTAGGTATCTTTTCTCTTTCAATCAGTGACTTTATCTGACCGTTAATATGTTAAATTCTCTAAAATATTACCATAAGGAGTGTGGAATATATTGTCAATAATGACAATAAGTACCAGATAATCTGGTACTGTTGTAAATTATTTTACATAGAATATAAAAAATGTGAAAAAGTCATGACAGACTGAATATCAATTGCAAAAGATTTTACTCATTATGACATTTTGGAGCACAATAATGGTATTAATAATGCCTAGCTAGCATATTCCAGCACCTAATATTGAATATTGGCTTGGCTATAATTATAAACATATCAAGAAAGACTGTAAACTGTCATCAAATGTTGGCTAGATGTTTTTTTGAGTCCCAGAGTCTTGTGAGTTCCTGAGAGGAAATCTCTAGTGCTAAATCTCAATTGCTTCAATGGCTCTGCAACATGCAAGAACAGAGTTCTGCCAGCACTGAAAACTGTCCTGAAATATGTAAGGTCCAAGGCATTAATTTCAAAATTTGCTAAAATGAATATATTCCACATAATTCCCTTGTATGTTTATTGCCTTCACAGAATTACTTTTATTGAGGTCCCAATCAGATATGCAGGAGAAACCTGTGGAAAGGAAAAGTCTAAAGAAGCAATAAAAAGCTGGATGGAGCTCACTTCAGTTTTAGCAAGCAAGAAGGTTGTTTATTGCCTAGATTACAAAATACCTGTATCCTTTTCTTGCTTAATCATGATTTCCTTACACGGCCTTGCATGAGTCATTCAGCTACTGCATGACTCCTCCATCTGTTCGAGATACAGAATATTTATCCACAAATAAGGAATATAGCAAAGTTAATTTTTTCCCACATCTTTCAGAATTCTAAAAATCCTTTTATACCATTTTTAATGGGTTACTTAAAACTCTGGGTTGGTAATTTCAATTCTTTTTTTTTTTTTTCCCCACTTTAAGTTAGTCATCACCTGTCTCTTTTCTTCATAACAAAGTATAACTTTATTGTAGAAATCTTGATATCAAATAAAAATTTTATGCAAGACTACAAAGGAAATGTTTTTCAACAAATGGTTCTCCCTACACATGCTCCTGCTGCCTGGAGGGATATTCTCACTTTGTTTTAGAAGCTCAGAGTGGTTTTATCAGAAAGCTATAAGCAGGGGTTCAATATTAGTATATTAAGGCTAGCAAAATTTCCATAAAACTTGATTACTATTCATAAATGTATATGTAGATGAAAAATTGTTCTTTTAATGGCTTTTTTAAGTCTACTAGAAAAACAAAAATAGCTTTCTGAAATGCTTATTTGTACAAGAGCTTACATGTTTTTTCCATTTCCCTCCTCTTCCCTGATTCCAGGAAGTATAAGAGGCCTGCCTCATCATTGCCCAACAAATCAGAGTAAACATTTTGAACCCATTTTACAATGTTTGAAATGAGTGCACAAGAAAAAAAAAAGAATAATCTGGAACCAAGTGATATTTGCTTCAGTTGCAACAAGACTGTAAGACCACTACAAGAAATGCTGATGCAACAAAAACTCCCAGACAGAAGCCAATGAGTTACACAGACATACCTAAGAACAAAATATTTTCTGTAGGATTTAGCCAACAATCCAAGGAAAAGGTTAGAAACTATTGCACTATGTAATCTGCTCGCTACTGTTAAACTTTTTCTTGTTAGACTTCATTGCTCTTTTACCGCTTTACCGATTTCTGTCGATTTTTTAAATAGAACTAATTTCCTCTGTGTTTTAGTTCACTTGCTTATTTTATAGTATTAACAATTGTCATTAATTGGAACACAAACATATTCTAAAGCAGACTCCAACTAGTTTTGGTGCTATCAAAACCTTTTAGGGTTTCTTTTTTTTGTTTAATTATTTGCAAGAAACAGGTAGCAAACAGTGTACTTTTAGTCTTAAAAGTAATTCCTTTTTCAATTTTCAGTCATCTCTCATGGGGCAGCAATTCACTTCCATAGTATTCTGTAATAGTTTTTCCTGCAGTAAGACTAAAGGGGAAAATGGAAGACTGGTTTTCTTGGAAGAAAGATCTTTAAAATAGACTTAAATCATTTGGTGTTTCTACTGCAAAATTCTTGAAGCTTAAGTATCCTTATACAGAGATCCTTTTCCCTTCTCTGAGAGGTGACAGATTCTAAACAGTCCAGAAGAAACCTATACAGGCAGAAATGGCTTCTTGAGAAGAAGAAAGGGTAAGTATTCAGCTTTGAACTTTTCAAACAAGATAAAATATTTGGATTTGGTCTTGTGCTAACAGAGTGTGACTATGACAGAGAAATGTGCCCTTATTTCCAAGGATATACAAGGCAGTGAATGAATCTGAGAAAACGCTAATGCTGTTTTATACTTAATCTGAGTCCAAAATAGAATATCAGTAGTCTTAGAATTTGTCAGTCTACTTATATCTGACTATAGCTAAAATCACACTTCCTTTTCTCCCCTCTTCTTTATATCATCAGCAAATCAAATGATAGGGATTTTTTTTTTTTTTTTTAGTGTAGTGAGGGGACAGCTAATATCTTGGAACAAATTCTTCACTGCTTGCATAAGGATTACTTGTTTACTAGTGTACTACGGTGTACTACAACTATTATACAAAAATATAAAACTGAAAACTCAGTTCTACAAGAAGTGGGTCATCTTCTTAATAGTGGGATCAAAATCACATAACCTCAAATTAATTTTTGGTTTTTTTGGGTGTGTAACCAACCTTGTCCAGGCTTCTGTCTACCCAAACCAGAATTTTTTCAATAGACTTGATTTTAAAATTATGATGTTTAATATCATTAGCAGAAAAATTATAGAAACTATTAACTTAAAAGTTGTGATTTATGTAAGAAAATATTTTTTCAATTTTTATATGCTTAAATTATAAAAACTGTTTAATTTCAATTTCCCTTGCCTGCATTTGGTTAGATTTTGATTTCATTTGTTTTTTGCCAAAGACTTTTTTAAATATAAACATTCCTCTTTATTCCCCCTTTTCCTTTTATTTTTTAAATTTTATTTTGGCTTCACCATACTTTCATTTTCTCCTTTTTAGTTCAACTAATTTCTTTCTGTCATTATTTGGGTTTGCTTTTGCTGTCTACTTAGTTTTTCTTCACATTTCTTGTTAAGATGATTTCTGTCTGTGTGTTAGAGAGCAGCAAGAGTAGTGCTGCTGGAGTATGGCAAGAGCCATGAACAAAAGGTGGCCACAGCACAGGCACTGCTTTCTCTAGGAGGGCACAGCTCTACAGGATCTGACTACAGCAGACAGAACAGGCTACTGATCACAAGATCCATCAAGAAACCTGTTTTATCTGAGCTCTTACGCTTTACTCATATGTTAATAGCAGTCCATTGTTATCATTTATAACTGTTAAGTGTTAACTGACCCTCCTGCAGGTTCATGTGTGTGACTCGGAACATAGAAGTATGATCCAGCACCACAAAACATATCACCTGGTACACACAAACAGGTACAAAAATGTGAATGTAAAGCTTTGAACCATTAACCTTCTTGCCTGGATTAAACTGTAATGCTCAGATGCCAGCTACCATATTATTCAATACATATTGAAATTACAGCAGAGAATTGGATTGACCTGTGTATTCCCACAATGTACATTTATTTGTATATATGCTTTTCTAGTGCACTTGAGAAATATAGTTCCTACCAGTTGTCATGGTTGCTGCCTGCAATCGTAATAAACTTCCTAAAGTGTTTTGAAGAATGCACGGAAATACCATCCTAGGCAGTCTGCCAGCTGGAAGGATATTATAAAATACTGCATTTGCCCACCAGGGTTTTCCCACAATATCCTTCCAACTGGCTGCCTGATCTGCCAGACAGAAGCCTCTAGAAGAACAACATTTACCTATTGCTGGCAGATTTGTTCACACCGTAGGGGTGAGAGTGTCCCAGGAAGAGTTTTTAACAATTTCTTCAAGTCTGGACATTTATGTGGTTTTACTTCCACTACACCTTTGTGCTTGACAGAAATCTGCCTGTCATAGAAATAAAAAAAACCCCAAAAACATATTAACTGAAAAATTCCCCAGTTTAAAGAAATATTCACAGAATATTAAAATTTCTAAAGATTGTCATTCTAGGTTTGGGAATAAAGAATTTTAAATCATTAGAATAAAAAGAATAGATCAGAACAGAGATCTGTAGGGCAGATCACTGAGGTTTTTTTGGTTGGCTAAATTAATATGGATTATACAATGATTTAGCATCAGCAAGAATTTCAGCTCTCTAAGTAGTTTAGAACCATAACTTTGACTCAAAAAACAAAGACAAAAGGTCACACAAACTCTCTCTCAAAATTTCATTGAAGGATCTGAAGACTATCTTTTTGTCTGCTTTTTAAAACAGCCTCTCACTAAAACAGTTTCTCACTGTCTTCAGGGGGACCATAAAAGGCTTCTTGTGAATGAATATCCCAATACACATATTAATTTATTGAATGAAGATTCAACAACCAATAACTAAATTAAAATGCAGAAGTCCATCTGAGAAAAAAAAATGTTTTAAAATATGAATCAGAAACAAGAATTATAATTCAGGTCAATCCAAACTTTCCACCCCTGCCTGCTGAAGAGCACAAATTTTGATAGAGAAAGAACACAGTATAACTGCTAAACTATTAATTTTCAGACATAATTGTACAAGATTGAATCTAGATGGTTCTTGCTATATCTCTGGTGAGAGAGACTCCACCTCTCTAGGCAACTTGTTCCAGAGTGCAGTCACCTGCACTGTAAAGAATTTCTTCCTCATACCCAGATGTAACTTCCTGGGCATAAGTTTCAGCCTGTTGCCTCTTGTCCTATTGCTTGGCAGCACTGAGCAGAGCCTGGCTCCATCCTCCTGCCACCCTCCCTCCAGATACTGACAGACATTGATGAGCTCCCCTCTCAGCTGTGTCTTCTCGAGGCTGAACAGGCCCAGCTCCCTCAGCCTGTCCTCGTAACAGAGAAGCTCCAGTCCCTTCATCATCCTTGTCACCCTCCTCTGGACCTGCTCCAGGAGCTCCCTGTCTCTCTTGTGCTGAGGAGCCCAGCACTGGACACAGCACNTGCAGGACCCTGCACTTGTCTTTGCTGAATTTCAGATGATTCTTCTCTCTCTCTCTCCTGTTGAGGTCCTTCTGAAGGGCTGCACTCTGCAGCACTCTGCAGATCCTATCAGTGCATTCTGGGCCCTCACAATAGGTGCAATAACCTATCAGAATGAGGTGTAAGATTTTGTTTAGTCAGAAGTCCTGGAACCAAGTTTTCAATAAGTATATCCACAGGAAAGTCTACAGGAACACAAAAAGTTTCAGGCAAATAATGACTAAAAATAATAATAATAACCAGTGATTGTTTTGTATCAGATGACATTAATTTGGTCTTTGAATTGCATAGGATAGCATCAACAAACCAACAGTGGGCTTTGCTGGATATTCATTTTCAGACTTGCACTCTTTATCATACTATAAGCTGAAGTCAGACATATGCTTTGATGCAAGGGCTCTCAATTTCATTTATTTTCAAACGAACTGATAAGATTTTTATACTCTATGATATAGCCAACCTTTCACTTCCTAGTGTGTAGTCTCTTTCAGATATGTCTAATTAACCAGATTAAAAAAAAATTATCAGCTCTCAGTGTTACACAGTCACAAGACTTTCACTTCTGTATGAAGAAAGCTAGTCCTTTCAGTATCAATAAAATTCAGTTTTCTCCTGAAAAGAGGCCATGAATAGATTTCTTTCTGAAGGAGAAAAAATTATTTATGCCACATCACCTGATTTCTCAAAATTTACTATCTGATTCAAATCAGTGGAAGAAAAGTATTAGATATAAATGTGAAAGCCTGAAAAGACACAAATTTTGGCTAAGACAAAATTTCAGCTTAGCTTCTTGGACCTTGTGCTTGAGTATGACTTGATCAGACACATCCAAGAATCACTTCAGCAGAATAGTCCATAAGTTCTTTTGCTGGTTGAGGAACATCATGTTTTAATAGTAAACGTGACAAATACAAAGGATTTAAATCTCTTTTCCAGCCAAATAGGCTGCATCCAAAGATGCCAAGAAAACCAATTTATGTTTTTGCGAAGATGATTACTCTGAAAGGTAATAGAAGAAACTGGGTGATGCTTTCAGAATGAAGTTTTTCACTCAGATGACGTAAGTTCAGGTATGTGTGTAGCTTTCCTTTTGGGACAAGCCCTTTGCAATGAAGACACAGGCAATGTTGATCAAATACTAGAACTATCAGATCCCTCCTAGTCAGTGACATTCCCACACAATTCGCTGTGAAAGAATTCAGGTTTTTTATGAGTGAAGAACCACCAAATGAGCCTCTGGAACTTTTCTTACGACAGAGAAGTTTGTGGAATGGTCATGAGGCTTTTTATTTTCTTAAGTTAAAATGAAAGTATTTTATAAGTATAAATAAGTTATAACTTTCATTATTCTATTATTAATACACCATTGTTGCAATCTATCCCACATTTTAAATTTGTACCTTTAATCAGATCTGATTTTATTCTAGGTTGCAAACCATGAAACAAATATTATGTTTACTGTTGCCAAAATTTGTGTTTATCAGAAGTATGTACTGTGTATGATGTTAACTGTGGTCTCTGTGGTCTCCCATTAGCAGCCATTTTTCAATATCTTTTACTCAGGAAAAAAAAAAATTAGGCTTTTGGTTTCACCTAAATACTCAGTTTAATTTAGAGAGCTCAATTAAACTATTCTCGTGTCAAGTATATTAATTAAGATGACATCTTTAAACCCAAAAATAGCCGTATTGCTGCTCATAGCTGACTGATCTAGAACATCTGGAGGTTTTTATTTTGGGTCCTTTTGCTACTTTCAGAATGCTTTGTGATTACATGAGTCAAGGATACAGATTTGCAAAAGTAGTCAAGGAATAGCATAATTGGATGACTTCTTGATACACTCCATTTATACAAATTACTTTAAGGACACCTCAGTGGAGTTCTTTTAAGTGCTACAGAGCAAAGTGCGAGAAAGGAACACAAAAGTAGAAAGAGACCAGTTACTCAGATGGTAATTTTACAGTGTTCTACTGTAGGACTTGCCACACCTTAGGGTGATCAAAAAATTTTATCATCAAAATATTAGAGAAGTCTCACATCTACAGAGGACATTTCCTGAGTTAATCTTCTGCATGGCCTTGTGAGGAATGTGACTAGATTCCAAACATTTCTAATGCAGATTGACATAGAGTGATTTTATTCACAAAAGGCTTTACAAATAGTGCTTTTCACTCAGTAAAGAAATTGTCTCTAAAAATTTTGGACAAAGAATACTACCTTTAAACTGCATAAATTAACATTTATGAGATAGCAATAGAAACTGTAGCATTTACTTCGATCATATCCACTAAAAAAGAGAAGACAAAACACCTGCCTTTGCACAGACTATTTCTGCTATTATTAACCTGACCTGATTGGAAATTCTTTGGATTTTTTCAACGTCATTCAATTGTATAACTGTACTGTAATCACAGGAAGATTGATTTAAGATAAGTAAGCTTACATTTCATAAACTCTTAATGATAATGTACTCTTTCAGAGCCTCTGTACCATCCATTCTATCTATACAAGGAGTGAAATTAGGCACTTAATTTACTTTACCCTCCTTAGTTAATATTTTATATGTTCTCACACTTACATTTTTCCTGATATAAGCTCTACTTTATACTTTTTAGATTTTTCTGAATTCAGACACTTTCACAAGTGCAATAACATTGCTAGAGTACAACCACTCTTGATATAAAGCCAAATAACTAAAACTTTCCTATAAGCAAACCAGAATATACTTGGAAAAGGGTCTTCATACAATCTCCTTTTATTTTTTTTTACAGCTTTCTGAACAGGAAGTATTTGAGTATAATACATTCAAGTTTAAAATTGATCCTACCAAATTCTGGAGAAACAATTAGAGAGGCATCAACAAGTGTTTTCAATAAATATGTAATGTTATTCTGGAGATGATTTTGCTTTGTAAAAACTGATAGTATTGAGAAACAGCTGAGTCATCTAACAAAAGGATCATAATTATATGGCTTCCTTAAAGGAAAAAAGAACCCAAACACTACAGTCTTTCAGTTATTAGACAAGAATTTAAAATACTACACATGAAGAAAGTTACAGTCTTATCATAAAAACCCAAACAAACAAACAAGGAAATTATCACTTAATTTGTATGCAATTATGTAACTAAAACTACTCTCAATTCATACGTGTGGAGAATCAAATTAAGCCTGCAGAGATATTAGTGCTGTCCTTTTCATATACGAAGTGGAGATGCCTAGCTATCATGCTGAGCAGTATTGCTTCAATAGTCTCAAAATCAGCAATATCTTTAATATCATAACACTCCCCAATTGATTGGTTATTCGTGTAGTTATATTTTTCTCCCAAATTACACAGTAACTTAAGAGCTAACAAAAAGTGTGACTATTATGTCACGGTAGCTCCAGAACTTTGGGGCTAGCAATAGTGTTTATAAATGTGCCATGATATATAATTTTAAAAATTATCAAATATACTTAAAAACACTTTCATACAATAATCATGGTTTGTGTAAAGTTTTATGTATGTGATAGAAAATTATATATATATCCTTCAAGTGGCAAAATCAGCTTCTAATGTAATACAATATCATAATACAAAAATAAAATTGGAGCAAAGGATATTTCTGCACCTTACCATTCCATACCCATATTCATATTCCAGTACCATATCTATTCATATGTAGTTAAGATGTGATTTAAGTCTATGCTAAAGCCCAAAATGTTTGTCAGGAATGTAAATTATAAACAGATATATCAAAATTAACACATATAACACATGCCAAAAATATACTGTTCTTGTTTTTAACAACTTCAGAAGGTTGAGAGAATATTATTAAATTGATAGAATATCTATCAGCGTTTTATGAACAGCAACCATTTATAGGACAACTATAAAAATACACTGAAAACTGTATCTAATTGTTGCAAAAATATGTTATAGAGATTAATTTTAGGATCTTAACAGACCTATAATTCAGAACCTGCATGGGTCTGAGGAGCTGTTTCCAGCTTCTGCCACAGTAAAGCAACAATGGATACTGAGAAGTCTTGGTAAA
The DNA here is from genome assembly GCA_013400495.1 of Nicator chloris. Taxonomy (NCBI): domain Eukaryota; kingdom Metazoa; phylum Chordata; class Aves; order Passeriformes; family Pycnonotidae; genus Nicator; species Nicator chloris. The sequence goes on along the minus strand of WAAE01001591.1, from coordinate 58,768 downwards.
ATCCAAATATATTAACTCATTGAAGATATCTAAGTATATCTAAGACCTTGACAACATATTTTGAAATAGAGAACAATGCTTGTTTATTTTTCTGTTTTTGCTAAATGTATAAATGTTCCCAGTCCATAACACTCTCTACTGATCTCCCTTTTCAAATATGTAGTTTAAGTGATTCGGGCCAGTCAAACATTACCTGCCAATAGCTTTTCAATTATAAAAATGTCCATTTGTTTTTCAAAAAAAAAAAGAAGGGACGGAAAGCATTTTAGCTAGTGCTGGTTTTTAGTGTAAATAGTTCTATGCTGCTACAGGATGCAGTTTTAAGTAAAAACAGGAAAAGATTTTCATAGAGAACAGCAGTCAGATTCAAAAAGTACACAAGCAGATAAGAAGCCCAATATTAGATCTCCTTATTTAGGAAGCTGAGGGCTTAAATGGTCTTGGGAACACATGAATACTTTAATCAACAGACTCACAAAGTGTTTCATAAAATGTATCTCTCAAGCTCTCTTTCAGAGAAAATATTCGCTATCTGTAAAAATAAATACTATTATAGTTGTTAAAGAATTTATGTTTTTTAAAATATTATTCGACTTTTAAGACTTAAGTCTCTAGAGCGTTCAATTGAACATATAAAATTACATCTGCACTAAGAAAAAAAGAGAGTGAAAACAGAATAACCACTAGTTGCTGGACAAACCATAGAAACAGTGATAACAGGAGGCCCCCAGTTTAAAACCCCTGCGTTAAAAGCACCAGATACTTAGTGTGAATCTTGTTTTTCTTTTACACACAGCAGAATAAGCTCACTGGCACAAGCAGGAAATACTAAAGACAGTTTAACCCTCAGCTGGTGCATCAATCTCTTTTTCAGCCAAGGCGAGGTTCACCGGTTCTTTACACACCAAGATTTTTGTATTCACTTGTTCAACGTCAAATGTTTTTGGTTTTGGCTTGGTTAGTTTGTTTGGTTTTCAGTATTACCATCCCCCTTCCTCACTGTTTCAAATCACCACACTGTAGCAGTTCAGGGAAGCACAAAGAGCAGGACCACCCTGCAGGGAAGACCGAGTGTTCAGAGCACTCAGAGGGTAGTGCCCTTCCCAACAAAAGTGGACCTGTCATTGTGCTGATAACAGAGCCCAGCAGCAGTCCCAGACAGAGAAAGGAGATGAACCAGGCACAGAGTTTATCCAGGGATCCAGTTAGGAGCAGCAGAAGACAGGACCAAAGACAAGACGGGAAGCAAGATATAACTACTGTATGAGAGATCCTTTCAGGAGACAAGTTACCTTCAGCGTAGGACCAAGGTCTGTCCACGTGAGATGAACACAAACAGGACAAGTGTGTTTCAGTCATAGCCCAGGATAGGGGACTGGTTAATCAGGCCTCAGCTCATATAAGGCTTCTGGAACCCATAAGGCCTCAACTTCATATAAGTGTAAATGGTGTGAAGGGAAGCACCAGCTGAGGCTGGTCAGGGTCATTAAGACCTATGAGTCAGAGCCCTGACAATCACAGCCTTTAAGCTTCTTCATGATACCAAAACTTAGAAATGCAACCAAACAAGGTTCTAGTCAAGCTTGACTCAGAAAAAAAAACAAAACCAAACCACAAAAAACAGCCTGTGTTATCGAGTTTCTTGGCTCAGGCATCAGTATAACACTGTGTAGACACAAACATGATCTTTTTTAGATCAGCTGTGAAACTCCAAATGTATTGTTTACTACACAAAATTCTGGTTTTGATAATACTGAGAACTCTTCAAGTCTAATAAATGTTGAACAACAAGGAACTCAGCTTAGGTCCAAAGTTTGTTAGTGTCCATAAGATAAATTTATGTCCCTCTTCTGCTGGAATTCTCATGGGCAAAATTAACAGATTGGTCTCAATTCAAAGCTTGTCCATACAACAGGGAAAGGAATTATGAGTAACATAAAAATCTATGACCTTTTCTAAAAAAAGTTGTAGCTGTCTGTTTGGACAGTAGGCAAAAGGTAGCAAAATAATTTTCAGTGCTTGCTTGAACAGCAAATTCTTTGATGACCATAATGTGAGCTCTCTTCTTGTGAAAGATGTACAGGATGGAGGGCAATGTTACTTAGAAATGCCATACAAAGAGGTTGACTCCTCCTCACACCCAGCTGACCGACACATTTTTGTTAATATAACGAAAAGGGTTTATACAGCAGAGAGTTAATTCCCTTATGAATTACCTGCTGTTTTATTCCATCACAGGATAGAGAAAGCTGCCATGAAAATACTTTGCTGAAGGCAATACAGAGAAAAAAGAATAAAAATCTGCTCTTGATTTGACAATGCAGGGCCTGTCCATTCCTCTGTCACATACTTTCAAATCTGTCAGCTCTACCAATTAATATTTAGTGCATTGGGCTAAATATTGGTTTAAGAAATATGGAAAAAGCTACCAAGTCTCTACAACAACTAATAGCTTCCTACACAAATAATATTGAGGAGTGTCATTTTTCTTTTTCCAAAACAAACTACTCTATTTTTCACCATCTGAAGAAAAAATATTTATGTAAAAGACAGAGGTTTACATAAAAAGAAGTATAGAAAAATAGTTAGCATCACTTATTATGAAAATAAACATTTTAAAAGAGCAACATTTTCCCATCAAGATTTTGTTTTATAATAAAATATATATAGCTTTGTGACATGACAGAAAAAAAAGACTGTCAGATGAAAAACCATTAGTTGTGTCTAAGTATAACTTCAATTATTGACCTTACGCATATTTTTGCTATGGAATTCAAGAGTCTTGTTTCATTATCTATATGTCAAATGTATTTACATTTACACTAATTGTAAAATTATAAGACTACAACACAAAAAACCCTTATAAATATTTTATCAATTTATTTTGGGATTAGAGTAACTTCATTAATAATTTTTAAAAATAGATAAATATCAAAAACAAGATAAAAGTTACCAAAATGAATATATTACAAGTCTTTAGTGTTTTATGTGTCATTAACTGAAATTAAATTTCTATATTTCATCCACATAGTAAAACTCGTAAATTCATCATTATAAAGGCAACTTTTTTTCTATTATGCCTATATAGAAAGTTTTCAGCAAGACAGTTTTCTCATTAATTTTTTAGTCACAAAAATTACCCAAAAATAAAATGTGGTCAAAAATTTTCCCTTATGCTTCCTAAACCAGAAACTGAAATTAATTTAAAATAAATATATCATCATCTTTGTATCTTCACCTTCCCAGAAGAATCTCATATTTTGAGTAAGACCATACAAAAATCAGTTCAGCATTTGGCACTAGAGAGGAGAACAAGCATCTGAAAGAGACCAAGGATTTCCAACAGCACATCTTTAATTAAAAGGGTAGCTTTCAATGTCATTAGACACAAAACCACTCTAAAAGGCTCTATTGTTTTGCTGTAATGTTTCAGCCATACAAGTAGGGCTGGAACATTTATCAGCTGTGCATAGGACAGGGATAAAAATTTCTTCCCTGAGCTATCCGTAGAAGTGTTCAAGAATAAACAAAGAAATTAAAATAATTATAAAAGGAAAAACCTGTGATTCCTTTATGGTCATTGGAAAGGTGATCATCATTTAGAAGGCCAAGGTCTGACTTATTTTTTTTTGTGACAGAGGAAAACAGTAATTCTAGAATTTATTATACTGAGGTATGTATCTAAGGGGCAATTTGCTCTGTCAGTACATCAAAAGCACCAGTGTCCTTTTCAAAAACTACAGGTAAGAAAAAGAGATTAATTTAGCAGTTTATTTAGAAGATCAAAGAGCTCATTTCTATTTGGTTTGATTTTTATTTGTCTTGAATCATGTACATCAAAAGCATATGCCTCCAGCTTATAATAGAAAGAGAATAAGAAAGTCAAAGCACTGAAATTAACATCAGGGGAACAGACCAGGAAACAACTTCAAGACCAATAAGCAGCTATGACTTTTTCTGTTCTAAAGATAAACATTTTGACCTTTTTAAAATATGAGTTCTGGAACTGCAAGGGCAACATAATCAGGTCTTTTTCAAAGGACACTGATTCAATGCAATAAATTGAAGAGTTCTCAAAGAACTGGAAAAAAATGAAATGAATATAATGTTAAAGCATGATTTACTTTTTTTTAATAATCTTGGTCATTTTAAATTCAAGTGTTAGAACACTGACAGGTTTCTGTGCATTCCATAGCAGATTCCAAAACTTATTTGAATTACCAATGCTGTGGAAACTTTTCAAGGTCTTTTAACTTTTGCTCAATGGCATGGAACATGTAAATGTAATACGAATGTAAACTTATTGCTAAGTACATATATCTTATCAAAGTGTACATATTTTTTATGCATATGAATGAAAATATCACATTGTTAAGCAATGCAGTTACAAGAAGTCCTCATAAGTTTACAGAAAACATGTTAGCAGAAAAAACATCTCTGCTCTGAAAAAAATCACAGAAAACTTTAACTTGTCATAGAAAAATATCATGCAATGTGTCACCTCTATAAAAGAGAGAGCTGTCTGTGAAGCTGAGCTGAATAACAGCTGAGCTGAATAACAGCTGAGAGTATTTTTCTTTTCCCTGAGGCAAATGACTTCTGGTTTAAAAGAATCCTTTCTCACCCACTTACAAGTTGCTCTCTTGAGTATACTCTTTATTATGGAGGTATGAGCTAGCAGTTCCCTGTGGGCTGGGAACTGAGCCCTGGGGAATTCCCAGGTTGGGCAGACAGTCCTGTCCCACTGCCCAAGCCAGAAGGGGATGAGGGTCACTGGGGGAAGCCCCAGGTGCCCCACTGACCACCTTGCTGGGGAGGGGGAGGGACTGACTCCGGGCCTGGGCATGGACTGGCACGTGGGCTTGGTCCAGGGATGGATGGTCAGGGCTGTGGGGGCTTGGACAACAGCCCTGGGACAGAGACTGAAGGCCCCAGCAAGCTGTAATGGGGTCCAGAGCACCACACAGGGGCACAGAGAGGCCCCAGGCGAGGCTCAGCAAGGACAGTAAGGCCTGATATTAGGGCCCTGAGAGTATTAACCTCTACTTTAGATCCAAATGATCTATTCACACAGCTTCTATTCTCTCTCTCTCTTCATGTTTCAAAACTCCCCTTGTTATCCTTTACTATTTTCTTCTTCATCCTTCCTCATGACATGTTAGTGTGTATAGGTTCATCATGGCAATTTACTAAAAAAAAAAAAAAAATTCAAACAAAGGAACTAACTTATTAAAAAGCATAAAGGGAAAGGATCACTTCCCTTGACCTGCTGGCAACACTCCCCATAACACAGGCCAGGATGATTTATTGGATTATAAAATAAAACAGTATCACTAAACCCCTTAATTTCTGACTCAATGCTTGTATGTATCTCTGTAATATTTTTAATATAAATGGTTAAAGATCAACCTTAGTAGTGTAACAACTGCCATTGTTTTGTAATTTCAATCCAATCAGACGGTCAACATAGCTGCTCTGCAATGCTTGTTTTGGCATTCAGTTTACAGTTTCTTTTCCTTGGTTTAAAGCCAATATTCTAACTACATCATCTTGTCCTGCACTAAATTATTTCTCTCTGACTTAATACTTCAAACTATTGGCTATTTGTAGCATACTAATTCTCCCTGCCCCTTTTATTGCTGAGTCAAGCTGTACATGCTTCCTTCTTTTATGTTTCCTCAGAAATCAATCCCTCCATCTCCTTGATCTAGGGTTTGGGTTTTGGTGGTTGTTTTTTTGGGTTTTGGTGGTTTTTTGGTTTTTTTTTTGGTTTTTGGTGGGTTTTTTTTGTTTTTTTTTTTTATTTTATTTGGTTTGTTGCAGTGGGGGAGCTGTTGCTTTTTAAACTTCTCCTCAGAATTTCATTCAGTTTGACAATATCTCTTTTGGAATGTAGCTTCTAATATCAAATGCAATATTCAAGATATATTCACTCTAAAACATCACAAAGAAAGAGTTGTTTCCTTGGTTGCTGAAACAGTACCAAACTCTTTACTACTTTGTGACCAGTTTATGCTCATTATGCCACCTACAAAACCAAAAAAAACATTAAGTCCTTCATAACAGATGTGTATTTCTATCTATTCTCTACCTGTCTTTCCGGGCTTATACAATGGTAAACTTGCTTGGAATGTTAAAGAACAAATCTCACAGAACTAAACAACACCAATAATAAAGGCAAAGCACAATAGAAAGAAGTCATGTAAACACATTACCTCTCTTATGTTATCTTTACACTGAAAATTTTATCAGACTTTGTAAGTTTTGCAGTTCTCTTCAAAATCTGACTAGTTACTTGCAGCTGTTAATAACATAAGATTACTAAGTACCCAAAAGGTCAAGCTTATTTCCCCTGCTACCATAAATTCTATTGTAAGTTAATTTGTTTATGAGTTTATCAAGGTCCATCTTAAAAAATTTCAGCTTTTCTGTTCTATATTGTAAATTATTCATAATCATACACTGCTTACAGGGATAAAAACTGCTACCTCTCTTTGCAGACAGGAAAATAAAATATACAGATTCTAAGAGATTTTTCTGGTGAACACAACTAGAATAGAGATTGTCAACTCTGAGGTGTACAAAAAGTATTGCTTAAGTTGTTGGTACTAGAGTTACTATGCAAAAAGAAAATGATAAAAAGTACCACAATTATTAACCACGCCGTTCTTATCTTCCAACATTGGTTTACTTATGAAAAAGATATATGCACAAATATTAATAGAGGGAACATATACAAATATTAATAGATGTATTAATAAGAAAATGAAAAAATCTCTAAATTACAACATTCTATTTTTTTCTGTTAAAACTACTCTTGTTATAACTGCACAGTGACAGTAAGAATTAATCTCATAGATGTCTACTCAATCAAATAGAAGATTCTCTATACAGTCTGTGTAGTCAGAAAATGACAATATATAACATGATCTGGCTATTCTTAGCCTCAATTTCTTCTGTGTATTTAGAGTTATTGTAAAGAAGAAGAAAGTCTATAGAGTCATTTTAATTAATCTGTATACCTTGCAGTACCACACACTTACTGGCAGGACAAAGAACTTAAGACTTTGTCATAGTTAATAAATTTGCTTCATTCCTGTAGTTAGAAAAGAAAGAAAAAATGTTTTTGCAAACATCTGAAGGCCTAAAAATATTTTTTGTTTTTAGTCTCATTAGAAACTTTGAACTATAAACCATAAAAATGTTCTTTTTAGTTTAAGAATTTTGTGATCTTTTTCACTTTTTTTTTAAGTCAGCTGTAGCCCATCAGAGGGCTGTTTTCTTATGTCAAAAGTGAACTTGTCTTTTCTTGTTCTACAGGAGCTTCTGTTTTCTTCATTTATCAGCTATGATGATAACAAATAATCCCTACATAGCTCTAGTATTGTGGTCATCTTCTGTTTGCTTTTCTTTATTTGTCCTACATATGTAAGACATTTTCAACTCTTACACAACCTGTGACATGCTAAGCCCACTCCAGTTCACATAACCACTAAGATTTTTTAATTTTTTCATCATTTTTGTATCACTCCCTCATCTTTTCTCTACTTCCCCAAACACATTCAACTGCATCAAGATGGGTTTCTTAGGATACAACTTTCTTTTCTCATACAATTCTATTCCTTTTTGCTTATATGCTCTGTGTTGTATCACATCATTCTCTTCTAATATTTGTCTCTACAAGTGATAAGAAAATATTGGTTCTTTTAGTTGTTGTTAATTTCTTTCAGAAACCTGATTTTTGAGCTCTGTTAAGGTATTCCATTAGAGGAGATTCAACAAGGTTTTTTGCTTACCTGTTCTAGCATTTTACTATTAGTGAAAATGTAATTTTTTTTTCTAATGTCCAGGCTGAACTCCATGCAATAACTTCAAGATGCTGCCTTTACCATCTTCTACTTTACTCCATCATGTCTTTGATTCTCTGTCAAGAAGCTGTGATCTGCCATTTGGCTTGCACTTTTGTCACTGTAGTAAACAAGCCCAGTTCTCTCAGTCTCTCCCTGCAGAATTCTGTCGATCAGTCTTAAGTTTGTCAAGATCCATTTGGACTGAAACTCCAGAGTTTTCTGTGTTTGCTGTTCCAATTTTAACATCACCTGCAAATTTGCTGAAGCTGTGTTTTAACTTGTCATCAAGGTGGCTTATTCATGATATAGTATAATATTAACACGGTAATCAACATAGAAATACCGTGTTTCCAACAGCCAAATGGCTACAAAGGCATAGATTACTATCCTTAGATCCTTGTGATGCATCCAAATCTCTATCCATCTAATTCTTCAGTCCACAATTCCTCTACTTCCAAATGAGCATGCTGAAAGAGAAAATTTCAGAAATCCTACTGCAAGGTGTATTCTATTCATTGCTCTTTCAATCTGCCCATTGCCACTCAAAGCACTGTTGAAAGCAACCAGGTTCATTACCAGGTTTTGCCTTACCCTGTTACCTGGTTATCTTCTTTTATTTTACATGTGGAAGTGTTTTTCAAAAGGAAATTGTCCATGATCTTTACAGGCACTGAGGTTGGACAGACCTGTCTAAAGTATACAGGCTTTTGTTGTTGTCTCCAAGATGCTCATAAAACTTTTTCCATTTGCCAGGAACACTGTCTTCCTCCAACATCATGGCAGGCAGCACACTCAGACTAACAGCCTGGTCTTTTCAATGAGTCTCTAATTTGTTTTCCTCATTGTAAGTTGTACCTTTCTGTCATTTTCATCATTGTCCAAACACAATAATAAGTCACTAAATGAAGAATACAAAAAAGCAAAAGAGTCCTTTTACTGCAAAATCATGTATTTTGTTTAAGAGCACTATAGAATGGTTTTATGTGGATTTTTGTCTTATTATTATGTGAGAGAAATTTAATTTACCAAATAGTTTCTGGACAATTGAATTCCAATGAACACATGCTGGCCAGACTTGCTCAGGAGAGGGTCCTTGTGCTTTTTTCCAGCATTCTATCTTCTGCTGAGCCTAAAGAGAATTTCCAAATTTTGTGTTTTACAATTCTAGACATCACAAGTTTCACAGTAGTTCATAAACAGACTGGCAATTTTCATGAGAGTGGTGGTCTTGAAAAATGAATTCTTGAAGCAGTAAGATAGTTCAAGGTATCACAAATGACTCACCATAACTGATTATAATTAACAGAATACAATAAACAGTGAAATTAAACACATATCATATGCTTCTTGTGGTGACTTTGGTCCTGTGAAAAACTATTAATGAAAGCTGTTTACTTTCCACAGTTCATTTTAACAAATCTAAACAAAATCCTAGAGAAGCTTGTGAAGAACTTATCAATATCCAATTTCCTAATTTTCCCTTGTGATAATTTTTGACATTTCTAAGCAGAATGGAAAAAAACTGCAGTGAAATACAAAATAGTCTCTTGTTAGCATCAGTACTGTTGCAGCCTTTCAGTATTAAGTTTATTCCACTAATGGCTAAGTGTGCTGGTTTTGTCCAGGTTAGAATTTATTTTCTTTGTAGTACCCCCTATGGCTGTGTTTTGGATTTGCACTGTAAGCAGGGTTGATAACACAGGATTGCTTTCATCACGGTTGAGCTGCATTGAGCTTTTCTGCTCCTTATACCACCCCACCAGCAAGGAGGCTGGGGGTGCAGAAGACTTTGGAAGGGGACTCCACCAGGACAACTGATGTGAGATTACCAGAGGGATATTCCACAACATATGGCATCATGCTCAGCATATAAAGTTTGGGGGAAAAGAAGGAATGGGGACAGATTCAAAGTGACAGTGTTTGTCTTCCCAAGTCACCTTTATATGTGATGGAGCCCGGCTTTCCTGAAGATGGCTGAACACCTGACTGCTCATGGGAAGGTGTGAATTAATTTGCTATTTGGCTTTACATGAGCATGCACCTGTTGCTTTACCTATTAAAAAGTCTTTAACTCAACCCATAAGTTTTCTTACATTTACCCTTCCAATTCCCTTTCCCGTTCTACCAGAAGAAAATGAGCAAACAGCTGTGTGATATTTAGTTGGCTGGGGATCAGCCACGAGACTAACTAAACTTTTAGCACCACAGAACTTAATTCCAAAACAAAACCAAGTAAGTAAAATATGAATGGAAATTTCCAACACAAGGAAAATGCTGCTGTCTTTATCACAGTGTTTTTCCTTTATCCTTCTGTTCATTTTCTTCCTTCTCAATAAACAATGATTCTTAAAATATTGTAATAAACTTCACAGTGGGTATCTTTGGACATGTGGAATTTTGTACTTATTAAAGTAGATATATAAAGCTTCCTGCTCTAAATTATTTTTAAAAAAAATACTTTTTACTATGACAGAAGGTTATTAACTTTTTTCATTTAAACAATTTTGAAAGCTGAAGCAAATACAGAAACAAAACTCCTACAGTTTAATAATTCTACCTCATTATTAAAAAAAAAGGAAGCAATTTTTCCAAATTTGTCTCTATAAGGGTTTTAAGTGAATTAGAGATATTACTACTCCAGTCAACCTTTACAGTCTGAAGAAGAAAAGGATATGGTTTGCTTTGCTTATCCACATCCCAGGGTCAATAGGACACATCTTTTCCATAAGTAAGGATTTGTTGATAATATTATTGAAACTTGGAAATGCAGCTTGAAAGTAATTTGAACTGATTAACGAATATTGTATGAGCAAGTGTAAAACTGGGAAGAGGAGAGCAGAAGACAGGTTCAGGAAGATGCATTTCTGATAAGAATTAGGAGTGTCTTCTTAGTTTCATTACAACAGGTTTCATGCTACCTAGATGGCATAATGACAATGAAGTCATCTAGTGATTTGACATCAGAGGATTCAACTTTTGTGTCTTCTAAAGAAATTATTTCAGCAGGCAAGGGATTGCAAAGGCCACAGATAGAGTCACTATATCTGCTTTCCTCTAGTATTCAGGTCAGCAATCCTGCTCTCCTGCTTGTGAGATTTGACAGCATCAGTAAGTACATTATTATCTGCTACCGCAGATGGTCTTTAGCTGTGACTTCCTATAGTGTGGAATTAAAGCCATACAACTGAAAATTTTCTGATCATATCTTTGTAAATATTAACTGGACAGAATTTCAGCCACTTACAGAATTTTTTACAGGCATAAGAAAGTGGCATATATCCACAAGAGGTTCTCCAGGATTCACGTTTAGCACTCAAACTACCCTGACTAAACCTACAGGATCAATGATTCTGTGCTGAGGGGTTAACAAAATTAATTAGATCATATCATAACAATATCAGGTGTATGAATGTGACCACATTATGTCTCCAAGTACCTTGCATGAAGTAAAAGGTTTCAAACAGCTCAAGTCACATACCTTCTTCTGTAATAAAAACTTTTTTTTCTCTTGCCTGGTAAACTTAACTTCTAATTCTTTATTAAGAATTAGAAAAGCTACATGCTCTGCTTTTTTAATCAAGTTAGAACTAATAACTGGGTAAATGCTGTTGTCTGCCGTTCTCTTTAAGCAGTTGCCTGAAGGTGCTAGTAGTCCTAGGCTTCAAGGTTTCAAGCAGTTCATTGGTATAAGGATAGATATAGTGAAAAGTACTAAAAACATTTGCAGAGATTAAAAGAGTATGGGAAATTAGCCTAGTCTTCACAATATCCTAATTCTAATTTAATGCACTGGCACTCCATCCAAGGGATGCACATGGGAGAAAAATCTCAATTTCTTCATCAAGTGAGTTCAAAACGGAACTTCATTTTGGTATAATCTATAAAAAATCCTAATCAGGTGGCAAGACAAAACAGTCCCTGACATGGCATACTGACAGATATAATGAGAACAACTTTAAATTGAAGCGTGGTGAAGTAAGGAGCATAGGTTGGGGAAATAATAAAGCAGAGAGAATGATAATCAGCTGAAGATAAAGGTACTTTAATGGACTTTAAGACTCCTGAAATGTGCAATGAGATGGTGTCTGAATATATCGTTATTTTTTATCAAGTTAAGAAAAAGACCCTGCAGTATTATATCAGTCAAAAGTGCCAGTTATATTAGTCAAAAGCTTAGTGAAACCAAACAAGTGAGAGCAAATTATTAAAGCATAGGGGAAAAGGAAAATAATTCTATCCTACCTTTTTAAAATTTCTTTTTCCCTTCCTTATGCAAACTGTCTACTTAAACTGAAATCACTTCCAAGTAGCAGCTTACATTCTTGCATGACTGTAAAGCATCTAACACACTTCTGTAGATCTTACACAGATGCCCTAAAAGAGAGCTTTAATGACTGATTTAGATTAAGGCAACAATATAAAATACAAAAATTAACTCCTAACAACTTTAAAGACTGATTTGAAAATTAACTCCTAGCAACTTTAAAGACAAATTATTTTGACCTTTTTTGAGGCAAACTTTCAGTCCAAATATGAAAATATCTCTGCATATGAACATATATACCCTGTAATATAAACATCCCAAAATGTATTTTGTATATTTTTCCTGTATGTAAATCTCCACAAAAAACCTTTTTTTTTTTTTTTTCTCCTCAGAAATATTATATATTCTTTGAGGAATAAATTTAAATGGAAGGGCTTCAGTCCTTAAGATTAAATTCCCAAGGATTCACCTTTAGGGAAAGACTCTTCTGCCAGCCTAAGATACTGTCTCTGAGAAGCCCCAGTAAAGATACTGGGTCTGTAAGAGAGATTAAATCCTTGTTTTTAATATACTTTTTATGGACTATAACTCTAGGCAACTTTTTCTTTTCCTAGAAAGTAGGCTTTTTATTTTCTTTTCTGTAGAATTTATTGTGAAGTGCTTGTTTCCCTTTCAGTATACATGGAGTGTAGGTGGTCAATTCAATGTTCAGGAATGGTCAGTCCCTTTTTGGATTCAATCTTGAGCACTGATATATTGATAATGAAAACAAATACAAATCTTTTCCAGTATTAGTCTAGGCTTCACATTTATTGAACAAAGAAAAGCCAGAAAACCTTTTTCCTTCAGAATCTTCATGTTTAAAATGCAGAGAAATATTGTGAAAATTAGTTCTTCCTGGATTTTGAACACATGAAAGGTTATAAAATGTTAGTACTATTTTTTGTTTCATTACTCCTCATTCTGTACTTGTTGGCTATTGAAAATAATTGATCCTTTCATCTTTATTGTGTCCCTTTACATTTACATAGATAGTCATTACAACAGTCCCTACCATTCTTTTCTTCAGTCTGAAAACACACAGCTCTGTTTTAGCTATCCTTTTCAGGTTCAATTGTCAAAACTTTTCATCATGTGTGCATGATGTGCAGATTTCTTTTCTTTTCTAAGCTATGTTCAATTTCTACCGTTAACTCTGAGCTGCTTCCTTTCTTACTGATTGAAGGGCTATGGCTGAGAGCTACCATTGCTGAAGTTTTCCTTATGTGCTTTGTTAGACATCCATGAGCTGCTGTTTATATTCTGATTGCTAAACCAACATAATGACAGATTAATATTTAGCTAAATCAGTTGGCTTATCCCTCCTACTGCACAGGCACAAGGTCATGAGTGTTGACACAAGAGGTCCACAGGCAAAACATGGGAAGTGGGGAAGACATAACTGTTCCTGTCATAAGTGCTGTTTCCTTGTGAGAAAGTCACTAGTTTTATCTTAATGACAAGTCCTCCTGTCTTTCCAACCCTAATTCACCCTCACTGGATTTCTTTTCACTTTATTTTTAATAGCTGAAACTTTTCATAGTTCATTTCACTTTGATGTTTCCATGCCCAATATTTTTTTTCACAAACTCTTCCTGGGATTTTCTGCAATCATTATGGTAATAGCTCAGAAAGCCTAAAAAGAGTCTTCTCTATGTGGAATGAAAGTGTTATTAAACAAGGACAAAGACAGAAGTAAATATGAAAGAAACCATAGCTCCTGGCTCTTATGTTTCTGCTGAGTTTGAAAGTCAGTGGAATGTGGGAGTCCTTCCTCTTCTCAAAGGTAAGATATTTCTGATCAATGCTATCATGCTTTAAGGCACTATCTTGCAGCACCTATTAGTTTGTAAACTCAGCAGGAACTGCAACCCCCTGCCTCTCAGAGAAAAAGATATTTTTCCTCTATGTGGTCCAGATTATCCAGAAAAAGGGAGGCAAGATAAAAATTACACGTGAAAACGTGCTATATTCCCACTCAAGCTGCTGTTGAAAATACATTATACAGAAGTCATGATCCCACAAGTTATTGAGTATTTTTCATTTAAATGAATTTTAGTAGGAACAGGATTTTCAGATTACTCCTCCTTTGTGCCATGAGCTCCAGGGATCAGGAAAAGATTGCTGACTGAATTTTATACACTCTACTGGGTGTAAAAGAGAACATTCTATCCTACAAATGAAAACAAGCAATATTGAAAGGGAGTAAATACACACAGGTAGTAAAATAGTCACTTTTTATGAGTCTAGGAGCCCAAATTATCTAAAATCATTGCTGATCTCTTCAGTAGTCTTTCTTGGTGGTATACGAAGTAAGGGCCGGAGTAAGTTTGAAGTTGTTAATTTAAGTACAGTTGCAATAAGAGCAGGCTTTGATCCCAACCTATCTTCTTGAAATGAATTGTCCTTTTGATACAAGTACTATAAAATATTCAGATTGTGTTTCTTGTATTTCAATTCCTAATTAAAAACCACAATTTATTATTATTGTTTTCCAAAGAGGTAGAAAAGGGACAGATATGGAAGGGGCCAACTTCCTTGAAAAAATCAGAGTGTGTCAGACAACCATTTGGACAAGAAAGGAGTCAAAGAAGCCTTTTCTGTAGAAAAGAATAGTTTTCAATAAAGCAATGATAAGGACTTGAATATTTAGATGGGGGCTACCACAGTCGTTAGCTAACAAAATGCTCCACAAAAATATAAAACTGGAGAAAGTTCAAATTAACTTTTCATTTCAAAACCTCATACTTTATTTCCCATCTTTTCGCATTCAAATACACCTTTTTTCAGCCACAACACTACAAACTCACAAAGTTAAGTTATAACAATCATCACATGAAAATTTTCCTCCTCACAGCCCTTTGTCAATTATGTTGTAAGAAACCAAGAGTTGACTGATTCAGACTGCATACATGCTCAGTATTCACATATTGTCTCTCAGCTACACGAGAATTAGTGAAAATACTTAGATCTTTGCCAAGCTAAAGAATATTTGTGAGCAAATCCTTTCTTGTATCTTATTTACAGGCACTTAGTCCGGGACTATTTTTTCTCTCTATTTATACTATGTATCCCTTACCTAGCTGTTAAGAATAAGCTGCTATTTTATGATAGCACCATCATACGAGCATTAATGAGAGTAATGTAACAAGAATTAACTGGAGAATTGGATCTCAGGCAACACTTTTCCTCCCCTCTTATGGGTAAGAACATTCACCTCTCCTTTAAAAATCTTTTCTGAAATTAACAAAAGACAGTTGGGTCCTGAACCTTTTCATTGTACACATCAATTAAGAAAAGGCAGGACTCACTTGTCCTACATGTTGTTCTCTTCTAAATTCTATTACATTATATACTACCTTTAGTGCTTTAGCAATCCTCATTCTGTTTAAAATATTTCCTGAAGTGCAGTGGGATTTTTCATGCTTCAGTAATTTTAAGGGATTTTAGGAATATTAGACATCTGTTGGATACCTACACGAACACATCCTTGAAATGGAAATTTTGATGTGGAAAAATGGATATGAGGATTTTCTTAATTAAAGATGCAACAATTCTAAAAGGAAAACAATGAAGAATGTATATGAAAATGGCAAAGGGTGTCAGCACATCCTGTTGGAATGTGTCAGTCAGACTACATCATTACATTCCTGTTCTGCATGATGCTCTTTTTGCCACCACTCTCATTGAAAGGCAGAGCATGAATAACAACCTTCAAGCCAGAAAAGGAAAAATTCAGGTTTTATTTAGGTTTCTGCTGTTGACCATAAAGTTCTGGAAAACCCTTACAACTCAGTCTCATTGGAAAAATGTTAAAAATCAAAGTTCACACGAAAGAGGTGATGTGAAGGGCAACAAGGGGAAAAGTCACTCTTCAGTTCACGTTTTTTCTCTTCTACACTTATGGCAGAGGGTACAAGACCAAATGCTCTTTCTGTGTTACTTCATGTGACTAATCTTCCTTCTCACCTCTGTATATTTTGTAAGTGGCAAGGTGCCACTTTGTGTCAGATTCCACTCAGCCTCTTTGTCCACATAAAGTATCAGATTTGAGAGTGACTTCTAAGTGGTATCCTCAGCAATTTGTAACTAAATCCCATGAACATGCACATATAGTAAACTGCATGCAGAGGCTGAAGTCTTGTCTGGAAAAAGTTGAAGATTTTAACATTATGATGACTATATTATAACTAGTAACTATATACAGAACCTATCGTAAATCAAAATTTCTCTGCAAGTACAGTATGACTATACTCATATGAGCAACTGAAAGGAAATACTTTTTTCTGATTAACAATATTCTTACTTCCCTGTCGCTGTGCCCGACTGGTGAGGGAGTCCTCACTAGTGTGTCCCGGCTAGCTGTGGGAACAGCTCCAGTAAAAAGCGCAGCTCTCTGTCCCAAGCTGTCACCTGCTCAGTGACTCGGAGCTGCTGCTGTGGGTTCTTCTCCCTCTTATCCTGTACGATGTGGGCTGGCAGCAGACAAAGGCGAAGAAAAGGAGGCAGTCTCAAGTCTGGGGGTGAATTTCAGTTTATTAGGGCTCCGGGGGGGCCCCTCAACCAAGGGAACCCAGCAGACGAGAGCCCTGAGCAGGGCTGTACAGTGCATTTTGTACCGGGGGTGTAACAAGGGGTGGTAACCAACAACTTTCCAATCATGAACAAGAGGTGGGGGGATACAACAAAAACTGGCATGACAGGAGACCAAACAGCAACGAGAAGGGAGGGATCCCAGGGACCCCAGCCTATCACTCGAAGCCCTTCCTAGAACTTTCTAGGTGAAAGGGAGAGGCAGCCGATTGACAGGCAGTGTCCAAAGGGAGGAGGTTTGAAGAATGACAGGGAACAGTCTCGAAAACCAGGGAGGGGAAAGACAGATTGACTCATGGAATAAACCAAAACGAAAGAACAGTAAGGGGACAGTGGAAGCAACCATCTGTTGCACACTGCAACACTTCCCCAGTTTAAATTAATTTTACTTATGCTATTCCTAGTGGGTTTTGTAGAAAATGGACATGAGGTTTTTTGGAACGAGATTTGAGCTATCCCAAACCAGGGCCCCAATTTTGGGCCTGTGTAGAGTAGATAAAGCCTGTGGTGCAGCAAGAAATTAGACTTAAGGTGTGTTTATGTATTAGGTGAGATAGCTACAGTGACTTAATAGTAGCTACCTTAAACTGACTTTTTTTACATTTTTTTCTATGCTGTATACCAATGAGAAATCAATGAGTAACTGTAAACTACCTGAAACTGTATTTAACCAGCCATTTCGAGAGAATTAAACAGAACGTAGGATATCACCACATTGGTGTTGAGTTCTGCATTGCTCTGGTCTAGCTCCCAAGATAAAAAGGATAGTCCCTGGTTTCTGGGTTTTATGCTCTCCACCTGATTACGAATATATTTGTATTTCCTCTTTCTTTACTGTTTCATTCTCCTATATTTTCCATAGCCTACTTCAAATTCTGAATGTCTTATTAATAGTAATGTATTAATACATCACAGAGAATTTTCTCCTCTGGTAGATAGTTGCCTTCACATGTCAGTGGGCTGCTGAGCTCCTTTCTCATTCTCTCCTGTCACTTCAGGGCATCTCAGTAAACTATGATTTCAGAGTTCTGAAACAAACTCCAAAGCTGGATCAGAATATGGGACACCCCAGGTTTCTATATCATTATGCTTCATTGAACCAAAAGTATACCCTTAAGCAAATATATGTAAACCTTTATGAGAAAGAAGATAAAAAACAAGGAGAGGGTGGGGGAGGAAGAAGCAAACAAATATAGTTCTACTTCACTCATTTACTGAAAGGTCACAGATACCTTTCAGCTGCAGACATTTTTTTTTTTTTGTAATAGACTATATGCCCTGCTATTGCAAAAGACTTCATGAAATAATCCTGTTCACAGTATTTTCAATATTAATTTCCCTCATGCTTAGAAATATTCCTGGAACATATAAGCTACATTTGATCACAGAAAGTTTATACCTGGTTGCTCTTGTGCAAATGTATTTTACCTTAAATCATCCTTATCTCTGGTGTTTATTTCTGGAAGGCAAAACATATTCTCTCCCAGATTTTACCTCCTTCTGGCCACCTCACCTTTAAAAATATAATTATGTCCATAACTACATAAAAGATTCAATACAGGATTTTAGCAATATCTTGTAAAATGTTATTGGTATTTCCCTTTCTGTAACAGAAATAATTTAATGATAGAGTCTGTGGTATGTCCCACTCTTTACCTCTTCTTGTTCTGCCCATAATACTCTAGTCATTCTGTAATTGCTCAGAATGTTAATTTCTCTGACTTTGCATCTTTTGAAGTAGAAAAATCCCATTTTATAGCTGATTTTTTTTTTAATATATAAATGGATGATCACCCATATTTCAACCAATTTCTAAGATCATCTAATTCTTTCTATCAGATATTCTGAACTATTTCTGTAGGGGTATTAACTTCCAATTTTCTGTCATCAGAAAATTTCATGAGTACCTTATGGTTTTTTGTGAACATCAATGAAAATCAAATTGCTTTCTCAAATATCCCATAAGATAAAGGTAATCTAATGGACAAAATCTTCTTGGGTTTGAAAAGGTTTGAAAAGGTTCTTGCCAAATGCTTTTAAAGAAACCGATCAGCAATGACATAAAAGAGCTTTACAATGTTAAATTAGAGCAAGATGGGAAATGAAGGTAGGAAAAGTCAGTTCTCACAGGAAAGAGAGGTCAACTACTGGTGACCACCAATCACTGAGGAATTGATGTTGAGTTACACTGACATCACTTGTGAAAATATTGGTATACAATTTAGCAAATGTGACGAAGTGACAAAGTTTATTGCTGGTGACAGGAGTTTATTCTAGATTGTAAGGATAAAGTCTGGTTGTAAGTAATTGCAGAAGAAACTAGCAGAAACTAGCTGCTAAAAAGGCAGATGACCTTCAATATGAATAAAGATAAGATTAAAGGCAATAATAATTGTCTTTACAAGTCTAATAAAAATTTTAATAAACTAGTCTAACGTCTCATAAAAAATGATCAGCTCTGAGCTGACAATCAACTGCTCAGAAGTATGGTTAGGGGTTACAAAAGCAGTTATCACAAAAATCATTAGCTTGATCTTCAGGAATAGCCATAAAAGCAAATCAGGATATTAGAAGTTAGTGAAAAAAAAAAACAAACCCCAAAATAGAAAATGTTGTACATTTTCCATGTACAAACCCAATATTATCTGTCATTTTCAGTACTATGTAAAATTCTGTTTCATTCTCCTCAGTAAGAATAAAATAACAATGGAAAACAGGATGGAAACAAGATCAAAAGCATAGCAAAAAACATCCCAAAGATCAAAATCTTAGTATGAGTAAAAGGAAATGCATCATAAATATTTTAAATACAAATACATATAGCCAAGAATTTTTGTTTATAAAAACTGAGCAATATAATCAGGCTAAAGCAAGCAATAATTATACCAGCAATCATAGTCTAAATGAATATAGAATACCTCTTTAATAATAGTACTTTTTGTTGCTGTACAAGAAAAAAATTAAAATATCTTTCCTCCTCTCTTATGCTCATCCCTGTAAAATACATCTAGGTCCTGAGGTCTGTGTCACCAGTCTTCCTCAAGCAGAGAAGGGTTGTAATAACCGGAAATCACTGACATCCTACAGGGCATATCCCTTTTTATTCAATGTTGACATCCATTTAGGGTTTATTTTCTGTGTTTTCTAATAACAGTCCTCTCCTTCTCATTGGTTTCAGTAAGTTTCCCCTCACCCAGCAAAGGATTGACAAAACTGACAGCTGCACCACCACCCTGCCACCTGAGACATGTCCAGCCTGCATACTGATGTACCAGCCTGCTCTTGGTTTTTCCTCCACTCCCCTGCCCTGCCCAGCCATTCCAGGTATATGTCTGACACCACTTACCCTCATCAGGCCTATTGTGACCCATATCCTGGATGATGTCTCAACATTGCATCATCCCTCCCTGCCACCATCAGCCTCTGAGGACATCAGCCTGTTTCTGGCTCTGGTCACCGTGGCTGGCTGTAACAAGCTAAAAAATCTCAGCTCATTACATTTCATTTAAATAAAATTATTGTCAATTATCAGTTTTTAATTATTTGTTAAGGTAGTGAGTGATGAAATATTTGGGAAAATGCCTTCCCTCCCTCTTTTCCAGGCTCAGCTTCAGCCCAACTCTTCCCCTTTCCTTGTCTCAACCACTCTTGTTTTCACCATACACTACACTCGGTCCCTCCAAACTGTTTTGATGAGGAAACAAGCAGTGCACAAGTTTGGGAACCATACACAGAGATTTCTTTCTGCACCTACTTCTTCATACTTTCATACTGCTCTCCTGCTCTGGCATGGGTTGCCTCTGGGCCACAGTCCCTTCAGAGGTGTCCCTGCCCCACCACAAGTAACACAAAGCATGAGATCCCTCAGAGATGTCCCTTGTACATCACAAAGCACTTCCTTTCAGGGGTTCATCTCTTTACATGTTCCTAAAAATTTCTCTTTCCACTCATGTCCCTCATTGTTTCTCCCCTTCCTCCAAATACTTCACATACTTTCTCATGTGTCCCATTCTGAGTGTACTCCTGTGTCTCCCGTGTCCTTGCACTTCCTGCCCCCAGCAGCTGCCATCCTTCTTCAAACATGCCTGAAAAGAAATGACATATCATCCTCTTTTGGTTGAAGTTTTGGGGTGTCATGGACTATTTCCCTTCATCTAGAGCTGTCTGAAATCCACCGGGAACAGCACAGGACAGTTCTTGCACTCCTTCCACAGAGGACACCCTGTAGCCTCAGCTCTCAAACCCTGGTTTTTATGCTCAGTACATCAAGTCTTCCCAGCCCCCTCCCTAGCTGATGGAACAGGCACCAGCTGGTGAGGGTTATGTCCTGCCAGTCCTGTGATGAATCCTTATGCCTAATACTTTCCCAGACCCTTGGTAGCCTGTTGCAGTGTGTAATTTGCTTTATTCTGTGTAATTTGGTTTATTCTGTTTCTCCCCTGGATGGTTTGTCCCCAGTTGTCAATCCCCAGTTCTCCTCCCCTGTTTCTAGTGTGTTCCCTGTCCACCCTGTTCCTCCCTCCTCTGAGCCCCTGTCTGTCACTTGGCTGCCTCTCCCCTTCTCCTAGAAGGTTCTAGGGAGAGCGTCGAGTGGTTGGCTGAGGGCTGGGAGTCCCCTCCCTTATCTCTTCCCACTGGAGCCTTAGGATGCCTATTATCCCTGGATCCCCCACCCCCTGTTCCCCATTAGTGGGTGGCTGGGTCCCTCCCTAGGTTTGCTCCCCTAGTTAAGTACTGTTGTCTCCTTTTGTTCTCGGTCTTTTGTTAGCTGTATCCCCTGAGTTGAGGAGCTCCTCGGAGCACCCAATAAACTTGGATTTCTACCCTAACATCAGACTGCCTCTGTCTCCTGCCATCGTCTGCAGCCTGTCAGCTGCTTGGGGGCCCTGGAAAAGGGCAGAAGGACCCAAAAGCGCCGCCTGGCACTCCTGAGCTGATAACAGCTGGGAGCGCTGGGGGTGCTTCATATCTGCTGCTGTGCCACCAAAGCTAGCCGGGGTGAACAGCTGGACGGAGTCCAGCGACAGGCACCGCGACAGTAGCCAATGGTCTTCACTGTCCTATGAACTAACAAAATTAATGAGTTTTATGCAATGATTATGTAGATTGTAAGACTTCTACCATTCCAGGAATTCAAGGAACTGAAGTTAAAACAGGTGTGTTGAGTGGCCAGTTGCTAAAAAAAAACCCAAAATGAGCTGAGCCTAGCTCCCTGACACACTGCTCTGTCATGTCCTTAAAAATCATGTGACCCTTTACTAGGAATTATAAAAAGATTATATTCAATGAGTTACAGTATAAAGACTGACTGTGTAAGTAATTTTCTTGCCAACATGAAACCTCGACAATCAGAAAATGGTACATAAAACAGCGTGGATGGAGATTATTCACTTTATCTTAAAAAAGTTTAGAATGTATCAGTAAGGTATTAACAGTCAGATTTTTTTGAAAAAATGTATTTCTTCATCAACTTCAATGAAATAAACTGAATTTGCCACAGGATACAGAAAAGATGAAAAATTTACTGTCTGTAAATGTCAAGACCTGACCACATGCTAGAGATTCACTGAAAGCTACAAAGCAGACTTCTTCTGAATTAGAAAGTTCAGAGTAGAAAAGAGATAGAGCATGGGTAAGCATTGGGATGAAGCATCATATGTCGGCTGTGTTCTTCTTCTGCCCTAGATAAATATACAGTGTTGAAATGGTACATTTATGAGGAGATGGACATCTCTTGCACCTACCATGGACATTCACACATTCCTGTGTTCTCAGGCCCATAACTAGGAAAATTGCCTCATACAATTCTGTCTAACATAACCAACTCATCCTCAGCATTCACATTCAAATCTTTGAAACATGAAGTTTCTGAGGCCAAAACTCAGTAATTTTTAATTCCACACTAACTCAGTCCATCGATGTCTGCTTTTTCCTTCCTTATTCTGTACTTATTGACATAAATAAAATTGAATACACAAATCCTTCAGGTGAGGAAAAAGAAATCTCTCTTATTGTACTTAATAGGTTGTCTATTGAGATGCTTTTTTCCTTACAAGTAAGCTCTAAATATATTTGTAATTTTGACCTAGAGAAATTTCATATATTGTCTGCATTCACTGATGGAGGACACACAACTAACACCATAAATTGCTTCAAGTATCAGCACTTTATTTTTCCCCAGTACAGTCTTTTATACCCTTCTGACATGCATAACACCTGTGTGCCCTTTTACCCTTTTGTGATTGGTCAATACACATCAACATTCCGTGCTTCTTTTTCCTTCAACGCTGTTCACCTGTCTTAAAAAGCTGCAACTTACCAGGGGTGAGATTGCCTGCAGCACTATCTCTATTCTTTTACAATCCGTTCTCCCACAATTAAAAAAACTATTTTTCCTTCTCTTTAAATAAGAATCCTAGAATCAGACTTTTATTTATTCTTTTATGTAATTTAAACAGAATCCTTATTTTTTTATAAAATTTAAAAGGAACCATTTTAATATACTTCAGTAAAGGCATACTGTCTTCCTCCATCTTGCATATTTATTATATGCCAAAATCAAAATGAAGATATCATAATCTTTTTTGCTAACTTTTCTGGAAGAAGTGAATTTTGCCACATTGATAATGTATAGGATATTGTATTTTATTTTATTTATTTCCATCCACTGTCTCAGTAATGCAGTTAAGTGGGGTCTACTGATCAAGTTCAAATTTTTTAGTGTACATGTTCTCTAAGAGTTTCTTCACTCATATGTATAATCCTCAAATAAACAGATAATCATCTCTGGAATCAAAAAACAGGGTAAAGACAACTAAACTTCTGAAACTAGCCAGAATTGTGTACTCAGTATATCGTTCTTAATTTTACTCATATTTAATCTACTTCAACATTTTTTATTTTGAGAAACATTTTGATTGTATTTTATGTTAGACCATAGAATCTTGGAATCACAGACTAATTTGGGTAGAAAGGGGCCTGAAATATTACCTAATTCTAATACTCCTGAAATGAGCAAGGACACCAGGTTTCTCCACCCAGGCTGGTCTTCCACAGATTGTGCATCGACAGCTTCTCTGGGCAACATGCTCCAGTGCCTCACCACCCCCACAGCAAAGAATTTCCTACTAACATCTAATGTAAGCCCATCCTCTTTCAATTTGAAGCTGTTCCCCCTTGTCCTATCACTTCATGCCCTTGTCATAATGTGCCTCCACTCTTCTTGTATATCTCCTTTATTTAATTCTGGAAGGCTGCTATAAGGTTTCCCCAGAGCCTTCTGTTCTCCAGGCTGAACATCCCCAAGTCTCTCAGCCTGTCTTCATAGGAGAGATGTTCCAGCCTTCTGATCATCTTCACAGCCCTCATCTGGACTTGCTCCAACAGATTGCTGTCCTTCCTATGTTGAAGACCCTAGAGCTGGATGCAGCACTCCAGATGGGGTCTCATGAGAGGAGAGCAGAGGTGAGAGTCACATGCATTTACCTGCTGGTCACATTTCTTTAATTTTCTCCCCAGCCTGCACTAGGATTGCCCTGATCCAAGTGCAGGACTTTACACTTGGCCTTGTTGAATTTCATTAGGATCACACAGAGCCACATCTTAAGCCTGTCAAGGTCCCTCTGGATGGCATCCCATCCCTCCTGTGTGTCACCTACACCACGCAACCTTTTGTCATTGGCAAACTTGCTGAGGTTTCACAGAGTTCCTCTCTCCATGTCACCAAAACAGTTATCAAACAGTGTAACAGCCAATACTGACCCCTGAGGAATGCCACTCATCCTTCGTCTCCGCTTGGACACCAAGTCATTGACTGCTAATTTTTGAGTCCACCCATCCACCCAATTCCTTATCCACTGACTTTTCCATCTGTCAAATCCAAGTCTCCTCAATTTAGAGACAAGAATGTCGTGCAGGACAGTGTTTATTCATGCAGGCATCCTGTCTTTTTTGCTTGACTTTGTCTGAGGAGCCATCCCACCACGTCTCCATGCTGCCAATAAAGTTATAGCCCTACAGATATGCAGTTATCTCTAATTCCTCTAATTTTTCCCTGTGTTACATTCATTTATATAGAAACGTCTAAGTTGGGTCTCCACTAAAGGTTTTTACTTTGCACTGAAAAGGTCTGAGAAACCTTCAAATAATTGCTTAACACACTTCAGCAGATAGGCAGTAGCTAATGGGAGCAGCCATCTGCTACAGTTTAATCCAAGGTGGCATATCTGTATATACCTTGATTTCCACCAACCAAACATTTGGTCTAGACAACATCAGATTTAAACACAGCAGTGGCCTATGCACCTTACTGTCATATTACAATCCAAGAGGCTATTCATCTTTTTCACCACGTGGTTTTAAGTAATCTAATGCCAAAATGACAAGAGAGAAATAAGAAAAAAAAAGAATAACCATATGAATTCAAAATTTTTCAAATTGTTTTAAACTGATCTGATGGAAACCAAAGTAAATGATGTATGGATTAAATGGTTCACTAACAGCTTTTGTGAATATATCTGTCTCTCACTAACTGCAAATTAACCTCCAAAATTAATGTGGTATGTGTAGTATAACTTCCTTTCACTCCTGTATTACTCAAGCATTTTTTCTACTCATTCTTCTGGAATAGAGGTAAAATTCCTAAAGAAATCCCCATCTGTTTTATTTTTCAATTGTAATTTTTCTTTCAACAAATAATTTTTCTTTCAAATGTGAATTTTCTTACAACAATTTCTTTAAACTTTTTAAATTAACGTATGGATATTTCCCCAGTGTGAATAAATTTTATCATTGGTTCATTTGGTTTTGTATGGTAAGGTTTTCTCTTTAACATCATGAAAGAGAGACAGTTGATTAGAAGAGAACACACAGTTGATTAGAAATGAACAACCTATTTTGCTAATGGGCACAAGGTAGGCCAGACTAATTTTCACTTTAAGTAGAGCCTTTCTCTGCAATCACTTTATTGAGTAAAGGCCAACTCAGTAACAAAGTTGAGCTATTAATAAAGAGTTGTTCTTCTAATGAAGAAATTTGTTCTACACATGATGTCTGAGTAATTACTTTCCAGAAGGCAGTCATTCTGTGGATTAAGCCAGAGGCATAAAGCTAGCAACTTCATCTCAAAATGAAAATCTATCTGTCAGGACTATCTATCACCTGGAATATTAGATACAGTTCAAATCCTGAATCCATCCACAGAAATGTAGGCACAGTTACTTTAGTAGTATATGATAAGTGATCTCCTTTGACCCATCTTTGCTAGAGGTAGGATCCTATTTGTTTGGCATGAAAATTTTTCAGACCATTATATTTAGACAAAATTATAAAAAGCTAGCATCTCAGAGGACCACTTCAAACAAGCAAATAGCATTCAGGAAAATGTGTTGATTCAAAGCATGTTGATCTAGAAACAAATCTGCAAATTCCTCACAAAGAGAGATACCTTGAATCAATATGAAGTAAGCATGAGAAGGCATCCACACTATGTAGAAAAAGCAAAATGGAACTATGATTTATTTTTCCAGAATTCAGTCATATTACTCAGAACTTAGTGAAAAAATCTTCCTGGTATTATTTTTTAATAGAAGTAATTAAATAAAATTCAGAAAGAGTTTTAGCAGCAGAAAGAATAATTCAGTTTTCCATCCTGCTGAAATATTCTAGCCACTAGTTTTCAGCATACTTCCTTACATTTCTTCTCCTTTTTCTCACTTTCCCTCTCATTCTTTCCCCATAAATCTTATATTCTTTACTATGTAGTGACAGATTAAACAGGAAAGCTGGAAATCACCCTCCTTTTCATATATGTCTTTCTTCTTCCCTTTCATAGTTGTCCCACAGTGCAGGCTGTTGATTAAAGAATTAAGTTTGGGATGAAAGTGAATCTGGGTGTCTGAATTCCCTCACTCTGAAAAGACCAGTGGTCTGTCAATAGCATATTTTGAGACAGTTTTTTTATCAATCCATGTAACAGGGTAGTCTTCATGCAAGGAACTACATTATAAAATAGTCTCCTAAAATAAAAAAAAATATTTTTAAAGAGAACAGTTCACAAATACACTTTCAGAGTTAGTGTTCTCTGCTATTAGACAGAGAAAAATATAGACATAAGAATACCTCCTACACTGACCCATTAAGAGGATTTAAACAAATGGAGATCTGAATCACTGATTAACTAAATATTGTAAGTGTGTATTCAGCTGGCAGAGGACATTCTAGCAATGCCCCAAAATAGATGAAAGAGTGTAGGAATTAAACACTGACACTTTGGTTCCCATGCACCACTATGTGGCAGAATTCTTTGCTCTGAGTTAGCTGAGTTAAGGCAGAGCTTACATGGAGAACAGTATTCATATATACTCTTTAGAAAACTGCCTAATTTATTACACACAAAATAAGAAGACGAATCAAAAACCCAAATTCTTGCCCAAGGAGTAAGGTGGCACATTTTTCCATTCACTGCTCAAAGTAAAAAATTATTTTTGAGGTAAGAGAGCTCAGCACAGCTCCATGTATTCTGTATCCTAACAACCACCTAAGATTGTCAGGATATACAACACATTTTTTGCTTGATTTAGGAGTTTTTTTATAGAATGCCTATAAACACCACTGAAAGGTAAGACATTCTGAACAAAGCTTATTTCCTTTTGAAATTAGCTCAATAAAAATACTTAGCTTTACAAATATGTCTAAAATCAATATGAGACAGAATAATGTGTTCTTTTCAAAAACAACAGACATAGGTTAACAGTCCTCCAAAAACAGACAAAGAAGGAATGACACCGATCTTGTTCTTTACAGACAAAATTAAAATGCATTCAAATACAAGTAAACAAGTAAATAGTGCATGTATTTATTAGACTGAGGAACATCTGTCCTCAGATGTCTTCTTTCCTATGGATTCTCACAGACTCCACAGACAGTTTGATATCAATTTTTGTTAATTTTCTGTTTTTATTATCAGCAAAAAATGTCTTCATCCAGGCTGTATTTGAATTTTAGGTACCACATATTTACAAGAATGATTCAACTTTGTGATGCAACAGAGAATTACCATAGGAGGAATGTTAATTGAATATCTTACTATGGCTAGGCAATTTTGATTGAAAAGGCTGTAAAACCTTTGAATTTGTGGGTGAGTATAAAAGCTGACAATTTTTGGTCCATTTTCTGTTAGCCACATTGCCACAAAAATCTATCTTACTTACAAACACACAATTCAGAAAAAGACATACGTTAGGTAATGAAATCAAGTCCAAAACTAGTCTTATGATTCTAAAGGTGGCCAGCAGTACCTAGTGACAGTTCAATTCCAGAATCATTCCTCCAGAAAAACTGCACTCAGCAGCTTTTGTAGATGTCACAGATTGTTTGATATATGAGCTTCTTTTTAGATGGCTATTACTTTCTTTTCTTTCTCTTTTTTCTTTTCTTTCTTTTCTCTTTCTTTTCTTTTTCTTTTCTTTCTTTTCTTTTCTTTTCTTTTCTTTTCTTTTCTTTTCTTTTCTTTTCTTTTCTTTTCCCAGAGGAACAGTCTGACTATCAGTCTTCTATCTTAGGCCAGCAGAAATCTGAAACAAGACTACACAGCAATGTTAAGTAGGTGGTTCCAAAGAAAGCTAAGTACAAGGTGACTACACTCTCAAGAAAATATAGTTGAGACCATATTTTTAAAACATAAAGAAAACAGTTTTAGAAATCCCTTCATGAGTTCAGAAATAGAAAAAATCTGGCAGATATTTCAGGTATATTCCTATATTCCTATATATACCATCAGAATATCAGGAATGTTTTTTTATTTTAGTTCTTCAAATTAACTGATTTTTGTTTCAGTCATTAAAGAAATGTAAAAGATGCAAAGCTTTCTCACCCCTCATCTCTTCCATCTCTGTGTGCTGGACATTTTGTCCAGAAGGATCCTGTGAAAGACAAAAAGAATGAAATGAAATAAAAGAAAAGATTATATTAGCTGGCTTCCCTTGATCATCTACGTGGCGTAAGTTCTAGGTCACCATTTTTTAAAACAAGCACCCTTTATAAGAAGCTTAAGATATAAGTTGAAGCTAAGGGAGTGTTCTGTCATTTCTACTTTCATAATTTTAATTTCTTTGTCATATTCTCTAAGTGATACCTTGTTTGAAAGTACTTTGTAGTCTTCTAGAAAGACTAATAAAATATTTTATTTCCCTTGCTCCCAAGATGATCATTAATGAGCAATAAAATAATTCAAAATACTACAGATTGATAGAATATCTTTTAATCTTTTCCAAGGCAAACCACAAGATGTAATTATTCTCTTAACATTACAAGTGTCTGATTGCTAGCAGTCTCACATCTCTAGATGCCTCTAATTATCTACTGTAATTTGTTAGCTCATTTGATTAATTCAGAGAGACTGTAAGTTTCTTCTCATACAGAGATATATGTAATGGTATGGACCTCTTACTTCACACAGTATACTAGATGCTAAATTTTGGATTGTGTAACAGTATAACAACATTTGAAAAGCAGTAAAGAGATTAACTCTCCCAGTCCAAAGACAGAATAATTACTCGTACAAATTAACTAGCCCTGTCTCCCATGAGTGAAGAATCTGTCTAATTAATGATCAGTTCATGCATTAAAGAAAATAGTATCAGCTGTTCAACCATTATTTGAAGATGTTTGCAGTAACTTATATAGTTTATCTGAATTTTAAATGGAAAACAATGTCAGTGAGACTGTAAAATATATTGAGCATGCCATTTAATAAATACAATTTATGAAAAGTAGTGTCAGAAGCATAATTTATTGTAAAAAAGAAGGACAGAATGTATTTGATACTAAAATCATATGTATCACATATTGTATTTTTCTTCTTGATGTATTGGGTTTTTAACTTATAAAATGTCCCAATTAGATAATTTCAAAGTATGTGCAAGAAAACTTAGCAAGTAAATGCAGGTATGTGTGCTGTAATCTGTACTGAATTTTTGAAGAATTAGATCCAGATACATGAAAGATGTTACAGATTTGGTTACAAAGAGTGCAATTTAAACAGTTTGAATATCAAACTACAAACTGTTTTTCACAGTTCCATACTTAAACAAAATGATGGAGTTTGTAGTATCCTCTGACACTTGCTTTAAACATGGTATGCATGTATACAGAAAATACTATATATGAAGTAATTTAAGTGAATAATCCTACAGACACTTATGACATAGACTTAAATGTGAGATCTGCCCACTTAACAGGCAATTATGTAAGTGTGAATTAAATGAAAAGACCATTAGTTTGACCTTACTGCTATGTGTGGAAGAAATTAAAATATGAGTAGATATAATTGAATGATTTTTAAATGAAGCAATGGCCTCTGCATTGAGCCATGTGGGGCAATGTCAGGCAAAATGAGATGGCTGGAGCATAGAGTGAGCCTGCTGGTTTCCCTGCTGCACCTTGTCCCCTGAAGCCATCAGCTCTGGGACAGGCAACATGGACAAGAAGAGATTACTCACTCTGAGGGTGATGAGGCACCAGAACAGATTTTCCAGAGAATTTCTGCATGTTCCATGCCAGGAAGTGTTGAAGTCCAGGCTGGATGGGGCTCTGAGGAGCCTGGTCTAGTGGGCGGTGTCCTTGCCCATTGCAAGGGGTTTTATCTTTATGGTTCCTTTCAACACAAACCATGCTGTGTTTTTATGACTCTATAACTTCACACTGCAGATTCTACTACAATAGTATATTCTAATATATACAACAATATAATATATACAACTAATATTCTATTAGTTAGTCAATATTTTAGTCTATTGATCTAATTCTTCTGCTTAGACAACTATACTGGTATCATGTAAGATTTCGTCAAAAAATCCCTTTATCGTTAGTGATAAATGGAACCAGAGAATAGAGACTATTATTAATAACTCCAGATAGACAACTATATGGCATTCCTCTTTTGTATATAATCAATCTGAATATGTTATATGCCTAGATCAACAGTTTGAAAGTTCAAAGATCTTTTCTTCATTCAGGGAAAAATTATGTATTTGGGGAGTTTTTGTTTTCATTTATCAGTGGCACCATAAACAACCTTCATTTTCCTTAGACTTCTTCCCTTGTAGAAGGATAAGGTCTCTTAAATCCCATCTAATTCACAAAACATGAAATATTCCCTACTGATGTTTATTTTGTCTTTTATTTTTTAGATTATAATGAAAATTAATGATTTAAATAATTAAAGGATCTTTAAGAGTAAGAAAAAAAAAATTCTTCCACTCCTCATATACCGGAAATGAACATAGGTAAGATGAAAATCAGTTTGTGGAGGAAACAGTAGAACAGATTTTTTTCAAGACTTTTACAAATACGTGCAAATATGTCTTCACTAGTGTTTTGTTATTGTGTATTCTAAACACAGCACACGTTGCTTTGACATCAGCCAGACAAACAAAACCCCACGAGACAGCTGATCACTACTTTATTTAAGAGTCAAGAATATTAGAGAAACCAACAAGAACTCAATTCAGATGCAAATTTACAAGTCCAAAGAGATTCTGGGGTAAGAATCTATAGAATGTTTTTTCATTAGTACAGCAATCCATTTTTATTTCTCTTTTTAGTATTAGAAGTATGATTTGGATCTGTCAGTAAAAGTATTATGGTGGTAAATTATTTTTAAAATAGCAATATAAACATCTACTAAGTAATTTCTTATTATTTGACTATATTTATGTATGTACATTTATGAATTAACTTCTTTATACTGTTATACACCAGTAGCAATATCAAAATCAGTTTTGGTTTTCAACTGAACTAAATTTTTTTCCCCTCAAGAAACACAAATATCCAATATGTGACAACACAGGGCTTAAAGATGCACTGTTGATAATGATTTCCCTAGAGGTAATATTATCTGGTAAAAAAAAGATAAACCAAACTATCTATCACATTCTAATGGGCAGAGGTCAGTATAACATCTGCCCTGTCTATTTTCAAATTATTTCTGAATTCATGTACAGTGTTCTTCAGTCCCAAAGTTTGTTTGAGCATAAAACTGCAGTGCCAATGAATTGAATCTTCACTTTTTTTTTTTTTTTTTAGCTGATATTGTGGCAAATTGCTTTTCAGCTGCAAAAGCAGCTTATTTAAGCATTTTTTCTCAGCGTTGTTAGAAGTGAATAAAGTGGCCAGACACTGAGTACATTACAGTGACCTTGCTACTAGAAGTCAGTGATAATGAGCAATTTATGAAGTATGATACCTATGCTCTATTATCAAAAGTAATATTATCCAATGGATTTTTCAATTTTTACAACAGCTTTTTTTGCTCCATTTTCACTTTTACTTTGCTGGTGGCATTAGCTTTTGAGGCCACCCTAACTTTTAATCCTCTTTGATAGCAGGAATCAACAAGTACTCAGCTTGCCTGTCTACTTCATTCCATTCCTATAAGAGAACCTTTTAGGAACATAAAGAACTCTGGACTCAGCACAAGTTCCTGCCTGCAAACCTGCAACAAACTAAGTACGTACCTGAGTTTCATTTTTGCAGACACTGGAAGAAATTTCGAGTAACTGGAACCAGAACAGAATCTTGCTACTATAATGAATTTTATTTGATTACTTGTTGCATTGATAACTTGTTACTTGGTGATTTTGGTCTTTTTTTCTTACACACTTTACTAACCTCCTAAGTGAGTTTGGAGACTGAACCAGTTGCTGACCCTACCGTGTTAAAATTTGCAAATATACGTGGAGAGGGAAAAAAGAGAAAATCACTATAATCATTGGGCAGTGTGAGATAACTTTATATATAAAAGCTAACAATATTGTGATAATTTGAAAGGCATCCCTTTTCAGCACATATCCAAAGCACAGCCCTGTAATAGCTGCCATGAAGAAAATAAATTCTAACCTGGACAAAACCAGAAAATATTATCCATGCTCTATCAAATTCAATTTATCATATGTGTATCATATTTGATTCTGTGACTGAGCACATGTAAAGCCCCCAAAAACTTGCTCAACGAGACTTTTAAAATGGCTTATGGGTGTTCATGCACTCTGAGTCAGACACATGGGAGAAATACTGACAAGATATTCTGAAGAGGTCAAAACAACAAAAAGAGCTTCACTGGCAACCTCGGAAAATCAGAGGATTTTGGCAAAGGCTTAGAGTAGCATTCAGTCAACATAAAACCCTTCTCAAAGTATTAACTTAGCCTATTCAACTTAACGAACTCCAAGCCTATTTGCTTTTCAGTTACTCAAAAATTCCAAGAAGAGGAAATTAAAGAAAGAGGCGATAAAGACAGAAAAGATATAGAAAAGGGCACATATAGCTACCAACTCCTGGGTTCCAGCAGTGTTCAGTGGATAGAAATTCCAAGAGAGGGTAGTTCAAAGACATGTGCTGGCCTTATATTCAGCTTTAAATACCCCTTGGCCTTCCTGGGTCGATCCCTCTGGTAGGACTTCCAGTCATGTGGCTGCTCAGGAGCTGGGCTGGGGGCTCCAGAAGTGGGTGTGGAGCATTGCCTTTGCTGTGGCAGGGATTGACAGACACTGCTGGGCTGGGATACAGGTTTTAGGGGTGGGGGTTGCAGAGCAAGGCACTGTCTTGCCAGGGTAAGGCCTGATCTGCCTCTTCCCCCACACACAGGCAACCCAAAATATCTCAAGACACCAATTAGTCTCTCGCAGCACTTGTACAATTTGCCCAGAGAGGCTCTGGAGTCTCCACCCTGGAGATTTTCAAAAGCCATCTCAACACGGTCCTTAGAAAACCGTTTTTCGTGACCTAACCTGAGTAGGAGAGTTGGATGAGATGACCTCCAGAGGTCCCTTCCAGCCTCAACTGATGTTGTTATGGGAATGGAAAATTTGAGAACTGTACTATACACACTGCATACCTGCAGAAATCCTATCTCCTCATGTTCTTCTGGCATCCAGCCTGTGAGGATTCAACTTCATCAGCAACTTCCAGAGACTTCTGCAGTGAAAATATTAGCTAAGGCAGACTCTTACCTGACGAAGTGGCTGTGGGTTAACTCCAGTAGGCAGCTCAGTCTCACACATAGCCAGTCATTCACTGCCCCACACTGGAAAAGTAGGCAAGGGTTCAGATACCACTTCTTGAAGGTGTCTAAATGTAAAATTATATAATATTTTAAAGATAGCAGTGAATTTTGCTATAAGATGAACAAGGTACATGTCATAGATAGAGTAGCTGTCAGTAACAGAAACTGAAATACCAGCAAATTAGAAAACATTTAAAGAAGGCATCACTGAACGTATGATCGGGGAGGGAATTTTTTTCCTTTTTTTCATCCTGAATATAAGCAAAACTAAAAGTTGCAATAGATACCTTATGTTAAAACAGATTTTTTCTAGAAATATGCAGCACCTTAGAAAATCAGTCAAAATTTTTGAAGCCAAGGGTTTCAATGTATATTGGTTTTATTACTTTTATTTCTCCTTTGCTGGCAAGTAAAGATATATTCTGCTGTTGGTAGCATGGTGTAAGCAATGTTAAACATTAGAGATGAATAGAAAATTGAACTGTATCATTGCTGTGTTCAGTTGTTTTGTGATTACATAGAGTTAGATGATAAGGAATGTATATTTTAAGGTAAGAAAAGGTAGTTTTATAAATCAAAGTGTTTGTATAAGCAATAATAATTAAGAAAAATCTTAAGTATTATTCTATTTAAACTAAGCTTCACTTGTTCTTTACATTTTTCTCTATATTCTTTATTTACTTATCAAGAAAATTTTCCCTCCTTTTGCACAGTTTTAGTGCAATTACTGAAAAAGTGTTAGGAGCACCAAAGTCCTCAAAGGAATTTTTTTTCCAAATGCCAGAAGAAATAATGTTCCTTAGCACAGATGTACAAATGTAAAATAGATGCACATAGATGTAAAAATCAGGGAAAGAAGCTCACTGCAGCCTGCACCAGTCTCTACACAGAATCTGATGGCAATCAATATATTTTACCATAGCAATAGTGTAGGAGGAAATGCAACTACACTGATGAAGTTGTTTCTACTCCATTTTGTAAAATTTTGCCATGTTATCCAAATATAATGTGTATATATGTCTGTATTATGGATTTCAGGCACTCTATGCTGAGACTTCACAACTTCTCCATATTTCAAATCTTACTCCATAATACGTCTATGTCTAGAATATACATCTTTTTAAGATATTTTACACTGATGATGTGAGAACTGAAACACTGGTGTTTCCACTCTAAGAAACTGAGCCATACACAAGTATATTTAAATGAAGTATATTAGTCTTATTATCAAAGAATGAAGTCTTAGGATAATTTGTGTTGAACAATTGCTTCCATGACAACAAGAACATCACAAAGATTTTAAGCAGGACTATTGGTACTACCTATTATTAAGGTTGACGAATGGTTCATATTTTCAGGTAATTATAACTTTGCATAGGTTAAATGGTCTGAACTCACATTTTCCATGGTAAGTGAAAAACTCAAGGTGGTAAATTTGCCCTTTTTTCACATTTCTACCATAAATGTTTAATCAAACAGATCTGCTATTCTTAAGAAAGTGTCTAAAAAATAGAAAAATTAAATACTATTTCTTTGTATAAAAATATGCAATACTACACATTTTGGAAAAGAGATTTTTACAAAGTCTGTCTAGAGTGTATCTGTTGTGATCTCATTAAAATCTTCAAATCTGCTCAAGGTATAAGACTCTAAAAAGTTTTCACTACAGTATAGAGAACAATAAGCAATACAGAACTGACCAAATCTTTTTTCAGAAAACTACTATTGCCTGGAACTCCTGATAGCCATATTTGTACTAAATTCAGGAAACTCACTTTCTTAGTCCCTTTTTCATTAGAAGGCACATGAGACTAAAAACTGAAAGAGAAAAGGCAGTAGGTGGACAGAAAGCAAAAACTTGTCATAGTAAACAGAAATTACAAGGAAAGATCTGAGAATAAAGAGAACAAAAGAAATTGGGATGACTGGTGAGGAGTCAATGTATTTGTATGAAGCCGAAGTGATGACACAGAGACCCTAGATGAAAGAATAAAGGAAATGAGTGAAAGAAGATGAGCTGGAGGAGAGAACTGATAGAAGGCAGAAAGGTTAATGACCAAATTAAAAAAGGGAAAAACTGTGACTCTGTGACCTTCAAATTATCCATAAAAGACAAAGAGATTTTTATTCACATTTTATCGATGAAACACTCTAAGGCTTGAAAGATTGTGTTTTCTACAGTTCTATGATTAACTGAATTATCTGACAGTCCATTGCATGTGTATGCCATTGCATGTTGGAAGATTGAGGTTGTATATTAGGAAAAAATTGTTTACTTGAAAGAGTGGTTAAATATTGTAAAAAGTTTCCCATGGAAGTGGAGGAATCACCATTCCTGGAGTAGATGTGGCACTTTATGACACACTCCAATGCACCTGATGATCTTCAAAGTCTTTTCCAATCTTAATGATTGTATGATTATATATTCTGTCTAAAAGGAATGGTTGAACAAGAGGGAAAAGGTTACTTGTCCAGGTTCCTGACTTGCTATTTTAAAGGAATGCTTAGAGGAAAGGGAAGACTGCTGTCTTAGGCTGACCATCTGGTCAGCTTGAAAAATATTGTGTGAGGCAGGCACTGAGGAGTAGCCTACAGGATGAGGGAGATTGAGACCTTGTTCTAAACAAAGTGTTTTCTGTTAGGTAGAAACAAAAGCCAAGCTTGTGCAAGATAATATTTTTTTAGACCTAGAGAGAATCTATGGGGTTTTCTGACCCAGAACACAGGGAGTCCTTTGATTCAAAAACAAAACTAGAAAAAAGGAGATGGTGGAAAAAAAGGAGGATTGTTTAAAACCTTCTTAAGTAATTTTAATGTTTGAAACAGACAACATCTGATTTTTTTTTTTTTTTTTTTTTTTTTTAAAAAAGNTTTTTTTTTTTTTTTACAAAAAGGATTACCTAATTTTAGTTCATGTATTTTCTAAATAATCCATTTTTAAAGATTGAGAGCCTTTAATGACTTTTGGTGTGTTCATTTAAAGAAAGGAACGTGGAGAGCTACTTGCCTCAAGACTCTCCTCCAACTGAGTTTATCAGAGTCTAGACATGCAAAAACTTTATGATACAAAGTAGAACAGTTGAATCACACCATTTACACCATTTTTTTCATGCAGCAGGTTTTGAGTTCTTCCTTTTCTGGGAGTACAATTAATGCTATGAATGGCTACCAGATGAACTATGGGATGCCCACAGCTGCATTTGAAGACACTGCGAACAGTAGCCCAAACTGAAGGGCTAAGCACTCTAAAAATAAGTTTCTAGATATTCAAACCAGTCTTTGATTTATCAGGTAATGCATCTCAGTGTTCCAGTTACAAAAATGTGGAAAATTCTACCTGTTCAGTTCTCCAATCCATTTTGAACATAAGTTCAATACTCTGTTGTGAGGCAGTGATATACCATAAAGTCATGAGTAATAACAGATTATAAGATTACCAAGCTTGTTAACAGACCAAATCAGAGCAGGTTTTGCTAGTGTGAATCGAATAAAACATGGGCATTACATGGAGTAATGCTCTGCTCAAAGCATTGCATATGACCTCTTTCATGAAGAAGACACAGAATAGGGAACAACAGAACAAGTAAAACAGGACAAGAACAAGAGGTCTTCTTGCTAACTGATAATTTTCATCACAAGATGGAACACACACTTTTTACATTCAAAATGTAGAGTTTGTTTCAAGTGCCAGCTACCTGAAAATTTCATCAGTCAATGGATGCTAATATTCAGTCTATACTCCATGGTTACTACAGTATATTAATTAGAGTTGTAGCTTTAATCTTATGCTCCAGATAAATTTAATTAACAGAAGTATGTGATTCCATTAATATATTTCAGAGTTCCAAGGAAGGTGGAAATGTGCATTCCCTACTGTTCAGTTGATATTACATTTTGGCCTGGTCAAACAGAGGCTTCCCAGGATGGACTCAAATAAGAATCAAATGTCACTGTTGAATGGGATGGGAGGTGTGGAATGCTGTTAGCAGCGGTTATGTCTACATACACTAAATTATGACAGCTAGCATATCTTAAGACAAAGTGAGGCAAAACAAAACTATACATGACCTCTTATGATTTTTTTCTGATCAACTTCTTCTGGCAGTATAACTTAGAAAAACAAAATCTTTGTATTTTTGTTAAAAAACAAAGTTGGGGGTGATATATGTACCTTTATTTCATGTTTGCATTCTATTTCCAGGGGAGATATAGAGGGTTTTTTATTTATACAAGGCATTATATACTTTGAGAATGATATTCTTATTGTAGCCATTCCTTACTTTAATTTCACTTTGATTTCCCCTGGGCAGAACTTTGTTTGTAAATATTTATCTGAATTTTGAACAATATTCTAATACAGCTTTCAAAAAAATTCTTTGTCTCTCTTTTCATATCTTGCTCATAGTTACAATGTTTTTCTCAGACAGTTGCAGTATACGTAATCCTAAAATCTGCTTTAATCCCTGAAAGAAGCTTGTTGGAGTTTATCAGTGTGGATTGGGAAGATATGTATAACCAACTCTAGACATGACTAGAATCTGGATCTGTAGGCTCACTAAATCACCTGACTCCCCTGTCTTCAGCAAAAAGTCTTTTTAGCACTGTGGCAGAACATGCAGCATCAGAGCCTTATTTAGAAAAACTTAAATCCTTCTATTTTCTGAGAAAACTGTATCATTTCCTTCACACTTGCATGTATGTTCCATGTGCCTGCAAGGGTAACCTGCCTTTTTGTCAGTGAATTGTCATGATCACTCACAAGCTGTAAAGATACAGCTTTGAAACAAGTCACAGTACTATCAAAATAATCTGACATTTTGTAGCATCTCAAACTACTGTCAATAATGAATTATAATCAGTGCTTTGAAATATATTAAACTAATTCTATAGATGAACATAAAATCTAGAAAATATTTTCATTTTTAACCTCTTTGTTCTGTTGGGCAAGCCCCAGAATAAATGTGAGAGGTAAAAGATTCTCTCTGTATCTTCTTGATACAGGAAATTTTTTATTCTATGCTTCTGGCACTCAGATTGAAACAAACTTGCAGATAACATTATTTCAAACAATGTTAAAATGCAAGTAAAAGTGAAAATATTATTGGTGTACAACTGCTAATTTTGCAGGCACAGAAGAAAACTCTACAGTCATGCCTTGGCAACTAAATAGTTTTAGCTACTTGATATCAGTAAGGCTTTCTGCTTGAAGGATAACTACATATAAATTATGTGCAATTATTTTATAATAGGTGCACTATGTCTATATGAAGTCCAGGTTCAGTTTGTAAATCACTGGATGTGCAGAAAATATTTTTCATGAACGCTTTGCAATCCTTAGTAATGCAATTAACTAATTACTGGGAGCATTTACTTAGAGATGTAAATACGTACTACTTAGTGAAGTTAGTTTACCCTTATAAATATTAAATCACATAAGCAAAGTTCTATCTTCAGGCTAACTTGAATACATTAAAAGAAAATGCAGCGCCAATTTAGAGACCTCTTGTGCTGTTTCATTGCTTATAGATATTTTAGGCCATAGTATAAGATATTTTTATTATAGTGAATTATTAATATTCCTGGCTTGTATTATGTACTTTGTAAATTTGTTTCAATATTTTGCTCCAATAACCTTCACTGAAATATTCTGAGCTACGCTTAAAAGCTCACACAATATGTTGAGCAAAACCACTCAATGCTGTGTGATGCTGTATTTTCTCTTTACATATTTTTACAGTGTGTTTTTATGATTAGAGTGAATTTAATAGATTAGAATTAAATAATGCAAAGCAGAGAACCTTAGGATTAAAGCTATGGAATTGAAAAAAGATCAATTGATTGATTGATTGATTGATTGATGCTGAAGAATTGGATAGCAAATGTTTTCTGTTTCACAAAAGTTAGGATTAGGAGAGGTGGAGAGATTTCAGAGAATGGGGAAGTTAAAGCACAATTGGATTCTCCTAACAAAACTATGACCAAAAAAATGAATAAATTATTAAAAAGAACCCCAACAAAACAAAATAAATTCTATAAATTCAATAAGAAATTAATTAATGGATAAGAATACTCTAATGCTTAGGCCCAGCATTTGAGAAACAGCTGAATTCTTTACTTTTATATAGAGACTTTGAAGACCTTTTGGAAGGTATAGTTATATGATATAGTCATCTGGAAATAAAAAAATGCATGTGATCCTTTAGTAAAATAGCAACAGTAATAATTGACCAATGCAGTAAAATGCATATGTCATTCAAACACATATTAAAAACAGCTATTGGCTCACCAAAGTACCTTCTGAACACTCTGTTCCTTGGTCTGTCAGTATTTTGTCCATGATCTTGTCCAAGACATCAAATTTCTTTAAATATCCAATTTGCAGATGTAAAACACTAAGTCAAAATATATCTAGGTATTTAATATTTCATGTATTCATCTGGATATGGGAGATGCACAGAAGCAGATCTGACAGGAACACTTTATTTGAGTACTATGAATAAAATTTATGTTTTGTAATATGCTTTATGTCTAATCTACCTAGAAAATTTTAGAGTGGGCATAACAGACCTCTTGGAAAAAATATTTTTAGTAGTGAGGTTATATTTGTTAATGAGTCTGTACGT
Organism: Nicator chloris; assembly: GCA_013400495.1. Lineage (NCBI taxonomy): Eukaryota > Metazoa > Chordata > Aves > Passeriformes > Pycnonotidae > Nicator > Nicator chloris. The sequence goes on along the minus strand of WAAE01001591.1, from coordinate 18,337 downwards.
AAAAAATAACTTTGTAATGGTACTTTCCATGTGGAAACCCCCTTCCCCCCCCGCCAGCAAAAACGCCCAACTAAAACAAACCTTAAACCAAAACCCAACCATTAAAACCAAAACTACTCTGTTTACTTTTAGATGACCTGGTAGCCACCATGCATACCAGAAGA
>WAAE01001591.1:0-18126 GCA_013400495.1 Nicator chloris | reverse complement strand
TAAGAACAGAGTTTTTATATTTTATAAGGCATTCTAAGTCTAATGTAATCTCTAGAAATCTGCCTAATTTTCTTACTTTTTTATGTCTCTCTTTTTTCTGAAGTTCTCACATTCAATTTTTCTGCCTAAATCAACAGAACACAGATATCTTCAGTTCGCTGTCTGAGTCTCTAAAGGAAAGGCTATTACAGCTACAAAGACAATGGTACTAAAGCTCCACTGTAAAGTATTAACTCATATTTATTTCCACCTCATTCACAGTGTAAACTCTGAAGCCCCACTTTTTAAATTCCTCTTACATACATCTGATTTTGCATTCATTGTTTATGTAGTCAAATGCATGATGTGATGAAAATAAAAATTTACTGTCAGATCTAAGTAACAACATTCTACAAAATATCACTTAAATGTAGCACCAAGCAAAAGGATACCGAAAAACAGAATTAACCTTGAGAAATGTGGTTATCATTCAGTAATGAGATGTACTAATAGATTAGTGGTTTTCCAGGGTTTCCAAATTTCCTGTCTCTTCCAGGTTCTTGAAACTGAATGAGCAGAGTCAGGATGTCTTTTAGCCTATGATATATCCTAGGGATGAAGATTGCATACCCATTGAAAGTGAAGTTCTGAATGACAGTTTATTTAGAGATTCAAAGAGTAGCTGACTTCACAGAGTTTTATTGAATGGACAATCCATTCTACATTTCTCTAAGGGACTGAGGGAATGAATTAACAGAATGAAAATAGGAACCTTCCTAAAGTTCAAAGAGTTTCTGGGAAACAAATATTAGTATACTTATTCACTAGCTTGATTCGTATTTTACAATACTACAGTAGCTTAACTTTCACCTGTGTGAAATTCACTGCACTACTGCATCAGTAATTCATCACATGACTTAGCATTTTAAGTACACACCGACTTTAAGTCTATGCCAAATTTTAGTATATACCAACAAATGTGTTATGAAACTGCTCCCTAGGAGAACCTTGTGAGATGTTTCCACAATACACTTGCCAGTAATTTTTTCACCTGCTATTGCTTTCTGAGCAAGTGCCTGAGTTAACCAAGGAGTGAAATCTCAGCAAATGGAGAAAGACCATATGACACAGATGTACTAGTACAGACTTAGATATTCAGCCAAACGTCTGCAACATCTACAGTTACATTCCAGCTCATCTTCCTTGCTTTCCAATGCTGCTCCTTAAATATCCTACTTGGATAATGACAGCATTTTTTTTCTTTGTTATTATTACTGCTGTTGATATTATTTCCTATCTCTAACATATATTATATTGTTTTATTTACAAAGAGAGGTAAAAGAAACAGTAGAATATCTTTTCCTTTGAGTCTGATGCAAATGATTCGTTTCTGTACAAATTAATCTTACTCTTTATTAATATATCCTGGTTTATTCTTCATATGAATTTTACATCCAGAATTGTCATCATATTCCCTTGGGAGGTTATTGTTTTTCTTCTCCCACCCCTTGATTTTACATGTCCTCTAGCTCTAATTTTTGAATGTGTTTCTTAAGAGAAGGTTGCGTTGTATCACCAACGTTCACTTTACAAAGTACTGTTTTCTGCTTTATTAGACATTCAGCATCTCAAAAAGGGTATAGTACATAGAAAAGTTGAAAGTTTTACTATACCTTGCATACCATTTCATGACTTTTTCTTTACCTTTCCTCATGATCAATTAATACAGAGGAGTGGTCTCAAATCAGGGGATTGCAAAAAAGACTGTTCATCTATGTATTCAGTATAAGGCAGGCACTTAATTTCCTTTCTGAAGCAACTCTAATTAACTAGTATCTATACAGAAAAAAAAAGAATTAGTTCCAAAATATATGCTATCAAACAAGAATTAGCTGTATTGAAATCTTTGGCTGTAAAAAATCAGTCTAATTGCTTCCTTTTAGGTTTATATTCATAGGAAACATGACACTTGAAAAAAAAAAGTGTCATTTTTTTACATTTAAAAATGGAATGATAATTAAAGACATTTAGAACATAACTAGAAGCTGAACTATATTCATAAGAGGAAGTAAACATTAATTTATCTATGATGAAAGGAAATATGGTTTGTATAAGACTGCATTACAAAAAAACCCCAGGAAACCAATCAAAACACTTGACCCATAGAACTCATCAGGGGTAGTAAAAAATCAAGTGATTTTTCTGCAGCTCAAAAACTATATTGACCTGAATTTTTCTGCTCATGTAATTTGTTCATTTTTGTTTTGCCTGCTAGAACCAAATGCTTGTCTCTATGTGTAGCCCTAGAGCCAAAAAAGAACGCACAGCTCATGTAATACGGTAAGTGCTATCTCCAGTCAGGAAGTTCCTCCTGTGATATTTAAGTGCCAAAAAAAGATGATCTGGAAAGTGAAGACAAGTACATAGAATTCCTGAGTATCTGAAACTGCCAACAAGACAAATTGTTTTTATAGTAAGTGCCTAAGAAATGCATTAGTACCACTTCCACTTGGAAGCCAAAATGAATGCAACATAAGAGCAAAACAGCACAATCTGTTGTAAAGCAAGCCTGTGGCAGATAATGACATTGTTGGCACATGCAGCATAAAGGAGGAAATGGAGAAAAGTTGTCCTCGGTGTGGAGATAACTAATTCAGTACTATTAAAGTGAGCTGCATCTACAGCTTGGTTTAGTTTTACAAATAGACACACACAGAGGCATTGAATGCTGCAAGCTGCACAGTAGAAGCCCAAGACCGTATATTCTGAGCTTCTACCCTTCTCCTTATGCAACATATTTTCAACTGAATTAATGTCCGAATGCAAAAAATACATTCAGCTTCACTGGATAAATAGCTTTGCTTGATTGATGTCTCTGATAACGAGTTGAGCCCAGAAGTGAATAATGTTAAACAATGAGAAAACCTCCTGTTTGGTTTATGTTCCATCTAACCTTCACACTGATTTTATCTATGAATTATCACTCAGAGTATTCCTGATATTTAACAGTTAATTAAAAGTGGAAAACACAGGCATTGTTTTTTAGATAACTTTCAAATATCATCAGTTTTAACTTTCTGAAAAAAGGCCACAGTCAAAGTGCTCTTTATTTGCTTATGTATTTTTTTTAAAAGGTCCTGGATCACTTGGATTGATATCTTTTATATAAATTCAATTATCATTGATGCTTTTTCAACTTTTTGCTGACAGCTAAAAAGGTTGCAGTATTGTGTGTGTTTAGGTATCTTCAAAACTAAGAGAGTAAGAAAATTCAAGTTTCACTCAATAGGTTTTTTTCATTAAAATAAAAAATCTATTGAAGGATCAGACCTTTTCGACCGTTTAATTTGTTTGTTTTCTCATTACAAGTTTATTACCCAACAGAGTTTGTTAAGAATTGGAAATCAGGTTACAGACATAGTCCCCTGTGACTAACAACTTTGCATTCCTGCTGCAAAAAAATAATTCAAAATAATCTGGAAGTTATTTTCTTTTAAAATGTTTCCTTTATAATTTGATCAATATTGTTAATATGTCCACTAATATTTCTGCTAAATTTTTAATTATATTAGCAAATTTGTTATTTCTCTGAGTTATAGCAAAGTTCTTGCTCTGTTCATATGACCTAATTATATAATTTATGCATATTCTCATGGAAGGTCTTTCACAATATTCAACAGATGGTTCAGAATTTGAAAAAGAATAAGAAAGAAAGCAATAGACAGACACTTTCACTGCCATAGAGAAAAAATATTGTATAATCATTCAATAAAACCATGGTAGAAAGCCCAGCTAAAACTTTTCAGAGTATCTCCATCTATATCTATCCATCAAGAGCACATTGCCAGGTTGCATTGAACTTCTCATCCACTAATACCCCCATGTCTTTCTCCTCAGGGCTGCTCTTCATCCCTTCTTCACCCAGACCAATATTTGTACTTGGGACTGCCCTGACTCAGCTCCAGAACCTTGCACTCGGCCTTCTTGAAATGCATGAAAAGTGCACAAGCTCACCTCTCAAACCTGTCAAGGTTTCTGTGGATGACATATCCCTTCCCTCCAGCATGTTCACTGCACCAAACAGCTTGGTGTTGCGCACTGAGAGTGCACTCAATCCCACAGGCCACGTCACCAACAAAGATTTTAAACAGCTCCAGCCCCAGTAATGACTCCTGAGGAATACCACCCATGCCTGGTCTCTACTTGGACATCAAGCCATTGACTGCAAGTCTTTGAGTGCATCCATCCAAACAATTCCTTATTCATCAAGTATTCCATCTGTCAAATCCATGTTTCCAGTTTAGAGACAAGGTTGTCATGTGAGACAGTGTTAAATGTTTTGCTCAAGTCCAGATAGATTACATCAGTTGTTCTTCCCATACTCACCAATGCCTTAACCATGCCATAGAAGACCACCAAATTCATCGGGCAGAATTTGCCCTTTGTGAAGCCATCTTGACTGTCATCAATCGCCTCCTTATTTTACAGATGCCTTATCATACTTTCCAGGAGGATTTGCTTCATGATCTTTCCAGGCACAGAGATGAGACTGGCATCTGTAGTTCCATAGGTCTTCCTTTTATCCCTTTAAAACTGGCTGTAAAGTTTCCCCTTTTCCAGTCTGTGGGAGCTTCACTGGAGCAGCAAAAATTCTCAAATATGACAGATACCAGCTTAGCCACTTCATCTGCCTGCTGCCTCAGTACCCACAGATGCATCTCATCAGGTCCAATGGTTTTGTGCACCTTTAGGTTCCTTAGGTGGTCTCAAACCCAGTTATCTCCTACAGTGGGAGATTCTTCATTCTCCCATTCCCTGACTTTATGTCCTGTGACTCAGGCAGCATGGCTGGGACATTTGCTATTGAAGACGAAGGCAGAAAAGTCATTGGGTAACTCAGTCTTCTTCATCTCCTGGGTAATCAGATCTTCCGTTTCCTTACAGAGAGGGTCCACTTTTTTCTCTAATCTTCCTTTTATCACCAACACAGCTATAGAAGCTTTTCTTGTTGCAATTGATGTTCATGGGTTGATTTAATTCCAACAGGTCTTTAGTGTTTGTGTTCTGATCCGTGGCTGTTTAGTTAATCTCTCTATATTCATGCCAGGCTATCTGTCCTTGATTCCACCTTCTGTAGTCTTCATTTTGTGTTTGAGTTTGACCTTGTTCATCCAGACAGGCCTCCTGGGGTTTTTGCCTGACTTTGTCTTAGTTGGAATGCATTGCTCCTGAATGCATTGAGGAGTAGATCCTAGAATATTAGCCAATAGATTGACTATAGGCCAATAGATGTAACACACCTATATATTTATATAACAATATATTTATATAACACACAGATATATTTATATAACAAGAGATATATTTATAATACAAGAAGTGTTAGCTGGGTATTGTTTATCGTATATTATGAAATATATATTCTTTCACGTATCTACATATATATTAATGATTAAACTATCAACAAAACAACTTTTTAAATTAATGTGTACATTTTCATGGCTTCAAAGACTAAGGATTCTCAGAGTGTTATTCATTCCTGAAAACACTAGCATGAGCACTAAAAGATATAGTCAATAGTGTGTGCGGGAAGTCTGTGCTGCAATTAGAATGTTTACAGTACTAACTCCTTGATTTTGTTGCCTATATGTTAGGAGGTGTGAAACTGGAAGGAAGCACCCCACAACACAGAGGTAGGGATAGTTTGCTCAAGGATCTTCCTAGTTGTCTTGTCTGCCATCTAGTGTCAAAGCTAGATGATCATTCTGATGCTGTAGAGGGGGGTTAATGTTTCTTAGTTATGAATCATTTAGAGGTTCACATTGAAAAAGGCTTCTAAGATTCAAGATTACACTAAATGCAAAACAAAAAAAAAATATTAGGCTTTGATCCAACATCTTCTGAAAGTGATATTTAATATTACAAATGTAAATTTTGAAAGCATAAAAGAGAAATGAGTTAAAATACCCAGCAAATATGATTTTAGCTAATTTTGAAATGGAAATTTCAAAATTTAAGTGGAAAGAGGGGGCTTATAGGCATATGAAAATCTAAGTAGCCTAATTTTAAGGATGTTGAGTACTCATAAATCTCATTACTTTCACAAGATTTATGGAGAGCATATCTATTTCAGAATAGGAGAAAATGATCTGTGAGAAAGACCTACACTGGGAGTTTATCTAGTAGCTTCTTATTTTGTTTCAGGGCTAATCTGATCTGGTTATTTTTAAGGATGCATTTAAACTTGCACAATGATTATATACCTCCTCAAGTTTGAGTGCAAAAGTGGCAAGGAGGCCTTGATGGTCTGGTCCCTATTCCTGTTACAAACCTCCATCCTTTGTACTTTGCATAATCTGATCTCACCTGTCAATTAATTATGAAGAGTTTTATATGCTGATCAAGTCACAGCCTAAGCACTGAGCTGTGCAATGTCTAAGCTATTGCCAGTTTTAAAGGATCTTTTTCTCTTTAAGCTTGTATTTTCTGCCTTTTCTTGTCCCACTCTAGTCTATAGAAAACTTTCTTGAAAACTTGTATTTTGGGAAATTCTCTTTCTGGAGAAAGAGCAGTATCTGTTGTCAGAAATAGCCTGGGTTTTCAGATGCAATATCCAAAGGATTTTCTCTTCCTCTGCAGCAGGCAGCTGCAGAAATTGATCTTGGTCTGACAGAAGGTGCTCAATACAGAAGGCTGGATATATTTCTCTGACCAAAGATGGATGTCCCATGGTTTGCACATATGAAAAGAGCAACTAACCATTTTCGGTTTTTCAAGTCATTCTAGTAACTTCATGAAGAGATAAATTGAAAGTTAATCTTTTGTTGTGATCTCTGACTAAGCTAAGCAAAACTTCATTCAGACTTTTGTGAAAGCATCCTTTTCAAAAGTCTGGGCCTCCAGTGGTTATTTTTGCATCAAAAGAACAAACTTTGATTGCACTTCCAGTACATACCTCTTATGTTTCCAAACAGAATCAGCCAGCCTCGAGACTTGGCATCTGTAAGGCTGCAGACAATATGAGTATCCCAAAATTAGAATGTACATATTTCTGAAAAAAAAAAAAAAAGTGATTTATTTGCATTCAGAAAGCTATTCACTGACATCAAAAAGCATGCATACTCTCCTGCCTATGCTTAAGATTTCCTTCACATCTAGATAAAGACACAGGTAGCCCTGCCTCCATTTTTGTGTGCTGTTCGACCCATTTTCTTGCTATGTTTCTCAGCCAGATCTGCCATCCACCTGACTTGATTCAGACCAGTCACTGACAATCCTTCCATGTCCCATCCTGCAGGATAGAACTGTTACCAAAGTGAGCATTTTGGTTTGGGTGGTATTTTTAACAGCTATCAAAGTAATTAAGTCATAGGGTCAGCTTTCCACATCTGTTACAGTGGCTTTTGTGTGCAGATGATTGTCAATCTGCTCCTCAGTCAAACCTTATAATGTTTTATGTACTTCCCGATTTTCCACATTATGTGTAAAATGTCATAGCAAAAACAAGTGATGATATAATAAAACATTATTTATCATCAACAAGTGTGTGCTGGCTGCTGATAAAATTAACAATTGACAGCAATGTCATAAAATGTAAAATATTACATAATTTATTCTATTTTGTTCAAAAGTTTTTCTCAAGAGAAGTACAACATGAATTGGAGCAATTCATTAATCTGTAGTTAAACAATAACATTCCAATATAACCAAAAGATAGTTTTACATATGGATACATATAAAAAAATTAAAATAGTTAAACTCGTGTGCTGGGAATAAATATTATTTTGAGATTCTCTAAGCAAGAAAAATTGCTTCACCAACAAGACAGATAAAAACAATTTCCCTCTTGAAGGGAATTCCTATTTTAAGATATTTTATTGCTGTCTGACTTGAATAAAATAACTTAAAATATTCAGTAAAAAGCAGAGGATATAGATACTTCACATTTAGAAGTAAATTAACCATAATACATAATTAGTTCAAAAAGATCGTATTCTACTACAGTCTTAGTTTTTCTTCTTACTTGACAATAATTACAATAGCTATTGATCAGTAATAACTGGCACTAACAACAAAGTCAAAAGCAAGAATGAAATAAAGATTATTTATATTGAGCTAAAATGCAGGCAAAGCTGTTATCTGTGTATTGTTAGAATCAGTGCAGCTTAACCCTGGACTATTCACTTGTATAATGAGAGTGACTTATTCTATCCAAATTATAATAATATTACATTTTTGCAAATTCTAAAATCAAATTCTTCTCAAGGAGAAAATAAATATACCTGTTAACTGAATGTTTACAGCATACATTTGTTTTAGAGTTCTCCTTTGGAGTCTCCTTTCCTTTCTCCTTCCCTTTCCCTTTTCCCCTCCTCCATTAATAAAAGGAAATTAATATAGGAAAAAGAAATGCATTCATGCTGTTTTAATGATTTGCCTTTAACCCAAGAAAGAAAGAAGATTCAAAGATAAGGCTTCCAATTAATCTTTAACTTGTAACATAAAAGCACTGATTTCAAGCCTTAACAACATTGCAATTATGAAGGCACAGGGGGAATGTACTGTGGACATAGTCAAAGTTTTAATCCTAAATATGTCTGGCTCTTGTGAATTTCTCATAGCTTTAAAATTTAACATCATTTCTGTGTGTGTTATAAACATATGTGTTCTTGACCCATTTCAAAAAACAACCACAAGTGAAATACCATTTCCATTAATCATTCAAGAGCTTTGCAAGAAGATTGCATCTCAAGAGATGACTTTTTCACTGAAGTTTACACTATTCAGCTTGGTTTCATCATTTTTTATATATATTGAGTTGCAGCTGCTTGTTGTTCAGAGCATTGGTTTTAGAACTTATTCCCATCCTTTCCATCCAAATTCACACATTGTCACTTAATAACCTGAAGAGAAAAATTAATTTCTATGTAATTACAGTTTTGCCCTGACAACTACAAAAAATTCATTGTAAACTAATACCTTGCAAATGAAAATCTATTTTCATCCTTTAAGTACTATGTAATAAGGCTACAAAGAAGATGTTTGCACTGTATTGAAATAGTAAATAGATGTAACAATAATTTTTCACACTTTTCACCAGATTTTCTCACTAATATTTTAATAGGAATATGGATCCGTGCTTGTGGCTCTCCTTGAAAGACTAAAACTTAAGTTTATTACGTATTTGTAGAAATTACTTTTTCTATCCATAATATAATGTCATGTTATGTTAGAAATATTCTGTGACTGTTATTGGCACTAGTAAGACTGTATAATTTAAAGAATCATAGTCAATTAACCCTTTAAATCATATATCTGTATATTAAACACTGAAATTTATCATTGCTGCACCACACTTTCTTTATGGATCTAGCTCTAAAATCCAATACTCATGAGGAGCATACTTAATTCAGTGTTGAGCATTTTAAAATCTGTAATTTCGTTTACCTGTCTGTGCAATAAAAAGTATAAGGAGACTGAAAAAATATCAATAGTTGAACATTTGCACTCACCCTAAGGAAGTTGCATGATCCTTGAGGCTTCAATACTTCTCAGAAAAGGAAGATATCTTTGATTCTTGAACAGAACATTAATTTTGTTTTTTTACAAATAGAAAACTAGATAATAATCTTTACTTGTAAGAGCAGGTGAGGCAGAAAAATTAAATTCGGTATGAAAGATGCAAATTGTCAGGCATAAGTCTTCGCTACTGTGCTTGAACTATGGAAGATCAGTGCCTTGAGAAGGGCCTCTGGAATGATAGATACTGCAACATAAGTTGATTACATTTCATAAGATGTCCTTTTCAAAACTGACGGGATTGCTGGCATTGTCCAGCATTGATGATTTTGGCTACTTCCTGGCTAAAGATACTTCATACTTACTAGTCTGCTAAAGATTACATTTTGACCCAAAATTTTGTTAGGAAATAAAGGGAGGCAAGGTTGTTTTGTTTTTTTGGTTTTTTTTTTTTGTTTTTTTTTTGGGGGGGGGGGGTTTTTTTTTTTTTTTTTTTTTTTTGGGGTTTTTTTTTTTTTTTTTTTTTTTTTTTTTTTTTTTTTTTTGGGTTTTTTTGTTTTGGTTTTTTTTTTTTTTTGGGGGGGGGGTGTTTTGTTTGTTTGTTTGTTTGTTTGGTGTTTTTTTGTATTGTTTTGTTTTGTTTTTTGTTTTGTTTTGGGGTTTTTTTGGTTAGGTTTTTTTGTTCGTTTGTGTTTGTTTGGGGGGGTTTTTTTGGTTGGTTGGTTGGTGTTTTTTGGTTTATTTTTCTAATTTTTTTTTTAAATAATCATTATCTATTTGTCAGCTCAAACAATTAGTTCAGTTGGTGGCCATCCCCCTTGATGAGAGAGCTCAGGTATGGTGTTCACTCAGACAAGTTTCTTTCCCTTCACACACCACAAAGGATGTGGTGACCCAGGTGGAGCAATGACAAGAGCACGCAAGGCTCCGGGTCCCAGGCTGCAGGGAGTGCCAGTCTGGCCCTGCTCTCCGGGGGCAGCAGAGATCAGCTGTGTGACACGCCAGCAGGCTGACCTTGTGCTCAGCCTAGTGGCAGAGATGAGAGATGAAGTGGAAAGACTAGGAGCTACTAGGGACTCTGAGGAAGACATTTTCTGCAGGAACTGCACTCTACCCTACCTCAGACAAATGCACTCGCCATCCACTTCACAAGAAGCAATGGAGTTCCCACCCTCTCACCACCAGGGAAAAGAAGGGGACCCAAAAAATGTAGGGAAGGGAATGGAAGTGTTTTCTGATTGGGCTGGCAGGAAAATCTCCTGCAAGGGAGGCAAAAGATCTGCATGAATGAACAAGGGACTCCTGTCATTACTCAAGCATAAGCAGGAAATACAGAGAAGATGAAAGCAGCGTCAGGCCACTTGGAAATTTGGCAGGAGCTATGAGGCTTTAGGCAAAGATATAGATCTGAAAACAAATTCTGCCAAGCCTGGAAATGTCATGAATGTGCAAGAATCACTCTTCATGCTGCTGAGTACTTCATATGTTTACCTAATACGTTTCTGACTATTTTTCTTCTCAACAAACACGCGCTTATCACAGCTCCAAGTGTGATCAGGCTGTGCATACACCAAAATATGCAGGAAATTAACATCCAACTCAGAGGTAGAAGAGAACAGGGGGATTTTTCCTGCTCTCATCTGCTCTGGATTAAGCCCCAGTGGTTGAATTAAAAGATGAGAATCTGCTTCTGTACCATCCACATCACTGATAAAAAGAAATTATGAAAGATTTATACCTTTGATTCAAATATGTGGGGGATTTGGCTTGGAGAAGACATTAGACTCCTACAAAGCCATACAGAATTATTTTAATAAAGTCAGAAACAAATGAGTTAGAATTCACAGTAAGTTGACCCCTTGCTGGCCAACAACTCCACATCCAGTTGCCCTCCAACTCTTCCAGCCTAGCAGGATAAAGGAGAGAATCAGAAGGGAAAAAAAAAGTCAAAAATCTCATGGATCATGATAAAGACAATCTAATAATTGAAGAAAAGATAGACCAGCACACAAGAGGTTTAAAGGCATTTACCACCTTCCATCAGCTGATCAATTCCCAGACAGTAATCCTGCTGTCTTTGAAAAACTACTCTCCCACAAGGTAGTTTTACTGCTGAGCACCATGTCACATGCCATCAATATTCCTTTGGTTACCTGGGGTAAGCTGCCCTGATTTTGTCCTTTCCCAGCCTCTTTCCCACCCTCAGCCCACTCTCTGGGCAGGGCTGAAGGAGAAACAGAGAGGTGCTTGACATTCTGTAAGCGCCAATCAGCAATTGCTAAAACATTGGTGTATTAATCAACACAGTTTTGGAGATAAAACTAAAACACAGCCCTATATAGGATATTATGAAAACAACTGACTTAATCCTAGCCTGACCTGGTAGAGAATTGTACTGGTCTGACTGGAAACTGGTAAGTATGAAAACCAGAATCAAGGAACAGAGACTATAACACATTGAACAGGGAGGCTCTTCAATAGGCAGACTGAATTTAGCTCACTTTTGTCTCTCAAGTGAATGATCTAAAAAATTATTTACTGCAGACCAAAAATTATTTCTGCTTATTTTTTACAAAAAGAGAATTATTTATTTGCTTATAGGATTTTCTGAATTAATCGACTCTTTCACAATTATATTTTAGTTAATTCACAACACCTATATGAGGAATTGGAAGATTAAGAATAGATGTCAGGTAGTGAAAAGAAACACAATATTTAAGAAACATCTATAAATTTTGGGTAATCAAATCTGATATTCATTGCATGAATTTAAGAGTGTTTTGTATTATCTCATACTTCACATATTCCAAACAGATCTCATTTCAGTTGCAGCTGAGACTCCTTAACGGTTCATATTTCAAGATTTCCAGTTATGCTGTTATAAAAATTTTATTTAAGGTACTTTCCTAGGACAATTAAAGATTGTAAGACAAAAAAAAAAAAGATGTAATTCCAGTAGTCTAATAAAATATCTGCTTTTTTTCCTCGTTTTTGATATCTTGAAATGAAATAATCCAGCTTCATTTTAAAATATAGAGCATGAGATATGTGAAAGTAAAACTTATGAATGCCCCATGGATGATCACTCAATCCCAAAGCATGAGGGATGCTACAGTGGTTTGTCTTTTTGAAGTAGAAAGACTCTGACAGTACCCCATTGTACAAGACCTTTTGTCTTTGGAGCTGAAAAGGATAAGAGCTGCCGTGCTGAATGACAGTAGTATGAACAGGGGAGAGTTGGCCTGGCCAAGATGTTCCCACGAAGGCTATGAAGTGCTGCCAAAAACATTAGCCACACACATATGTGCTGCTGCTTTGGACTATAGGCACAACCTCATAATGTTGGGGTTTTTTTCACGTTCAATAAAAGAGCCCCTGAATTACTGTCTTTCTTCTTCTCTAGTCAGTGTCATGTTTTTGTATGTTACTAGTGATACCATCAGTGAAACCGTGCCATGGTGCTAATAGAAAAATAACAGTTTTATTCTGAAGTAACAATACTATAAAACTGAACATTAGTATAGAGTGAACATGATTTCTAACTCCCATTTTTATTTGCATCTTTCAAGGAATGATTGTTCAGGTAAGAGGAATTATTTGTACTAAACCTCAAATTCACTTTACTTGATATTATCATCTAAGCCTTTGAAAGAACATTAAAAGCACCTGTATTTTATTGCAGCTGATAAAGCAGCAAAGCTCTTGCTGAAGATAATGACCTAAAAAGGGATAACATCACAGTAGAATCAGACAGTGCCATTCAATTGTCTGTTCTACCATAAAGAAATGTGTTATTATTTCTTGATTTAAGATTATGAAGAACAATGCTCAGGTAATATTCACTATTTTTGGAAAGATTTTTATGCATAGAATTAGATAAACAGAATGCTATCTTCTAAGGCTGCCGAAAACCTATTGAGCACAACAAACTTTGTCTTTCAAAAAGTCAAAGAGTAAGCTTTCTCACACTATAAGTATGTCAGCGTGTAATTCATATTCCTAAACTCAAGCCATAAATAGATGTCTCATTGAGTTTTAAGATGACTGAAAGAAGAAAGAAATTGTCCAGGGCTGTCAGCGCTGCAACAGCAGAAAATAGGACAAATGTACCATTTATTGAAAACAATTTATTCATAACAAACCAAAAGGTAGCCATCTACTTTGAAGAAAACAACCATCTCTAACTGGTTCAAGGGACAGAGTGTTTTTGAAAGTCTATAACTTTTGAGGGTAAATGTAATCCTTTTCAATACCTGGAGAGCAGTTGTATACTTTATTTATAAAAGATGAAGTTATTAATATTTAAAGAAGGAAAACAAAGGAAAAAATCAAGTAAATTCCCAATGAAATTGTTCAGTGTGTGTATACCATCCATGTAGGTGGATGGTATACACACACTTATACATGAAACATAATAGCAAAAAAGTCACTAGAGAATATAAAACAGCAAAGGAAAGCACAGACTTCATCTTTAACTGAGATCATGATTTTTTTTTTTTTTCTTATGCTAAAAAAACAAATAAAGGCACAAATTACGTCCTTTTTTCTTTCTTGGTGCATGGAGAACTGATAACCAGAAATGTTGGAGCAATTTTCTTTTGCTCACTACAGATTAATGCTGAGTGAAATACTGACTGCTGAGGGGAAAAATTATTCAAATTTCACGGAGCTTTTGCCAACATTTGATGTAGTCAATGGTACTTTGTAGACCAAAATGCACTTAAATAGCATATGTTATTTTTTAAAAAAAGCTAACTGTCTTTTGCTAATCTTCGAGGTATTTTAAGTATGGATACAGATAAGTTCTAGGAAATGCTACTTTTTCCTTCTCCTAGATGAGAACTGGTTTTGATTTCAGATGAAAGACAGCTGCACTTACTACTCTTTGTCTTAAGAAAAGCATATTAATAACAGAAAAGTGTCTGGTATTGCAGAATACCTGGAGAATGCTGAAATATTTCCTCTCATTTTACAGAAAATTAAGGAATTATTTGTTATGTTATCATTAAAGCCTTTTTTCCTGTGGCGATAAAACTTGAAAAGATCATTGTTCTCAAAATTCAAGCTCAAATTAGTTTCAAAAGGAAATAAAGTAAGAATAAAGAAAATTTAAAAAGAGGTTGGAGGTCAAGATGACTGTTTTAAACTGATAGATCTAAATGTTAGGTGGTTGTCTCTGTGGGAGAGGTGAGGAAAAATTTTGTTCTCAGAAGTCAAGGTTTAAAATTTCTAGTTCATCAGTGAAGGAGGGGTGCATTTCTGAAAATCCCCATCACACCAATATTAACTTCAAAACCCCTCCACTGTGTAATGCACTGTATCCAAGATGGATGTCTATCTGGCTTTTCCATTAGGCAATTCTTCCTGCTCAAGACCTAATCTTCCAAGATGGATGGTGGCTCTTTCAAAGGAGATGTACCAGTGCTTTTTTTACCTATTGCCTAATATTTCATATTAGAGCACCTTCCTAGGAATTTGCAGAGTTGTGTTCTGTGTCTGCTTTAACATCAGGGGAATGCAATTTATGTCTTAAGACAATACTGAAAGGGCAAGAAACCTGACACTTGAAGAAGGAGCTAGTCTCCTGTGTCAGGGAGATTAAAACTGAAAAACAAAAAAATGCTATTAATTGTAATACATATTTGTATTATATTAGGTCAACAATTGGAAAAAAGAAAGGAACTATTTGCTAAGATCTTTTTTAACCATTTGGAGTCTAATAGCCTCTGTTTCTTTCAGTACTATGTTTATTTACAGTTCAGTAGAGATGAAAAGGTGGCTTCCCAGAATTTAGAAGAAATCTTTTTCTGCCTCAAGATGATTAAAATGAAAAAAGGAAACTTTCAAATTTCTCTGAAAAATGCTAATAGGAGACACTTGATTGTGAAGAGGCTGAACAATGCTAGAAGCCAAAAGATCAGGATCATGGCCGTTTTTTCAGAATGTCATTAGAGATCTCAGTGTTTATTTTGCTGTGCCCTAGTCAGGTCCAGACATAAGTACGAAATAGATAATTATGTCCCCAAAACAAATACCACTAAAATGTGTGAAAGCAGCAAAGGTGTCAACCAGTCCTTTAGATGCCTACTAAGTTAAGCTGTAAACAATACAGACATATGGAACAGCTGTTTAGAAATTAGGTATGACTTCATGTCTCCTTGATAAGATTTCAGCAGAACAAACCATTCAGAAATTCACTGATTTGTTTCAAAGATATTTTTAGAACCAAGCAAGTAATTTGAAGCAGGAGATTAGGTTATCTTTCAGATCAAGTATGACTTAATCATATTGTACAGTGAAAAGTTAGGTATAAAAGAACAGAGGGAAAGAAGGAATAATGCAGTCCCAGGAAAAAAGGAGAATTATTTTATGCATATTTAAATGGATTTTTGGGTAGGTACTATTTCATCAGCCTATGACCATACTATGACTAAATTTTTGTAATTCCTTCATCTTTCATTTGATTAAAAAATAGCACTAATGCATAAGGCAATGGAAAATGGGACATAGTCCTCAATCACTTATATTTAATTGGGGTAGGCAACAGAATGAAATACAAAAATTTAAAGGTATAAAACATACATTATTAAGTCTACCAAATAGCAATGTTATTCAATATGTATGTATCTGAGCAATAATTTTAAAAATTGTTGCAATTTTATACCATTTCTAAGTGTATCTGAGGGGTCACTGCACTGATAAATGGAGATATTCTCCAAAGTTACCAAGCACTATATATTCAAATATTCCTTAAACATAAGCTTTGTTGAAATCTGTGCAGTATTGGCATGTTTTGATGGGCCTTATCCTACTCTGATTATTGATAGTATATCAATATCCTTTGCAAAAAATATTCCCCTGTTTAAAAATTCCCAAATGCTAGAATGTCAGCAAATGAAAACTTATGGAATATAGGCCATTCTCAGCTAAGGTACAAATCTTCATTACTTGTTAGTAAATACCTGACAAATGCCTCCACCCCTCAATATGTAAACATATCCAAAAGTCAATATAATAGTTTTTTAGGAGATTGTTTTGGATGGAATCTATAGGATACAGATTTTAGTAATAAATCTGGAATTAGAGCACGAGTTTAAAACAAACCTGTGTATACACAGCACTATTCCAAAGGAGAAATGGGATCATGACTCCACCATGATCAGCTTCTTCCCCACTTCTGCTTTACAGTTCATTTTGCTCTGTGCTAATAATATCTTTTTGTGTCTGCCTGCTCTCAGGTAAGTGAGCAAAATCAGTAGTCTGTTCAGAAGAAAATTATTTCATGTGTTTCCTTGTTTCCTGCATTGGCACACAATAAAGCAAAGGGGCATGAATTTAAGGGTTTGCCTTTTCTGTGTGTAGTGACATTAGTATTTACATATTACATGTCTTCATTAGCCCCTGTTATTATGAAAAAGTATAAATATCTTTCATACTTTAGAAGAAAGATGTATGGAATTAGCTGAGAACACTTGTAATAAACTGAAGTTGAATGCTGCTTACCTGTATGAATAAGGAAAAGCAAATAAAGGAAATAACCTTTCTCCCCTTTTTTCTGGACTCTGCAGTATAAGAAGGTAAAAGTTATGGAGAAAAGTTATTTTGTTCATTAAGCCAACTGATAAAGTTGGCAAAGGAAAACAATCCTTTTTTTTTTCCCCTCAAAAGACTTTCTTCAGAGACAAATAAGCACCAAAACCTCTTTCCTTGAATTGCTGGCTACGGAGTAAAGAATGTGAAGTGTCCTTCCCCGTTCTCAGTTTCTGCTACTGCACTCAAGACAGCAAGGTGTAAAAGGTTCAAAGTCACTTTCCCCCATTAAAATTATACTGTTGTACTGTATATGTTAATGGCTAGCTGGTGCCTGGAAGGTAGAATCATCCTTTCTGTTGTGCTTCCACTAAATATTACAAGCCCTCTTGAGAATGATGACCAAAGGACAGTCAATCTCAGCTCATGTCTTCATCGCTGTTGTCTGCTTGCCCCAATGCCTGCATATCTTGTCAAATTTAATTCAAGTCAAACAAGACAGCAACAGGGGTTAGAGCCATGTTTCCTAACCTTGCATGTTTATTTCAGTAATGAAAAATAGCAACCTTGTTTTATAAATGTTTGATCCTTGCTAACAAGTAGAAACAGGTACACACTGCCTACAAGCTTTTCCAGGTTCCACGTGCATGTAAGTGTTCTTCAGAATCTTTTTAATTGGCTATTTCACCATCTTTTAAAAAGAAATATTCACCTGCAAAATATGGCTTTTAAAGCCCCGTGCAACACAAAGTCATCATAATCCAATCTTACACAAGGTGTGATAATCACTGTCACAACTTGGAGTAAACCATGCTTTAAGATTCTAAAAAGTGTCAGGACAATTGTTCCAATTAAATTTCTGTTATGTATGGAAAACTAATCCTTTAATTCCCAAGAACCAATTTCACACCAAAATAAGCACAGATTCTATTCTAGCATTTTTCTAACTATACACCCTGTTTGATTTTACCCCATTTCCTGTGTTATATCTAAATTTAGGGACATATTGGTTCTGTATAATAAAAAGATATAGAAACAAAATCCTGAGATAATAACCAAATGAGTTTCCTTTATTACTGAGAACTAGCAAAATACCTA
>WAAE01001590.1:173686-226806 GCA_013400495.1 Nicator chloris | reverse complement strand
CCGCGCTCACCTCCGCGCTGAGCCCCGCCGGCTCCGCCTCGGCGCCGTGCTGGTCCTTGGCGGGGCCGTGCGGCGGGGCCTGCGGCCAGCCCAGCCCCTTCTGCGTGGCGAACTGCTCGAAGGCCTGCTGGCACGACATGTGCTCCTTGTCGAACACCACCTTCTTGCTGCGGGGCACCACGTACAGCATGGGGATGATGGGCCGCGGCCTGAACTCGTCCTCCTCGGCCGCCGCCTCCGAGGGCCGCACCACGTTCAGGGGCGCCGGGGCCCGCGCCTGCCCCGCGGCCGCCGGGGGCCGCGCCGGGGGCTCGGGGGGCTGCTGGGGGGCCAGGGGCTGCGGGGGGAACAGCTGCTTCTTCTTCCTCTCGCCCTTGGCCTTCGGCGGCCGCGCCTTGGCCTTGCACTCCCCTGCTGGACACAAAGGCGACACTGAGAGCCACGCCACAGCTCCTGGGAATTCAGCATCCCTCTCCCTTCTCACAGCTCCCAGGAATTCAGCACCCCTCTCCTCTCCCAGAGCTCCCGGGAATGCAGCATCCCTGTCCCTTCCCAGAGCTCCTGGGAATTCAGCATCCCTCTCCTCTCTCAGAGCTCCCGGGAATGCAGCACCCCTCTCCCTTCTCACAGCTCCTGGGAATTCAGCATCCCTCTCCTCTCTCAGAGCTCCCAGGAATTCAGCATCCCTCTCCCTTCCCAGAGCTCCTGGGAATTCAGCATCCCTCTCCCTTCTCACAGCTTCCAGGAATGCAGCACCCCTCTCCTCTCTCAGAGCTCCCAGGAATTCAGCATCCCTCTCCCTTCCCAGAGCTCCTGGGAATTCAGCATCCCTGTCCTCTCTCAGAGCTCCTGGGAATTCAGCACCCCTCTCCCTTCCCAGAGCTCCTGGGAATTCAGCATCCCTCTCCCTTCCCAGAGCTCCTGGGAATTCAGCATCCCTCTCCCTCCCCAGAGCTCCCAGGAATTCAGCATCCCTCTCCTCTCTCAGAGCTCCCAGGAATTCAGCATCCCTGTCCTTTCTCAGCTCAGTGCTGGGCTGGCTGTCCCATCATGGGATTACTGCACTCTGAGAGCTGCCCACACTCTGCCTCAGCACTGGCCTAGAGAAGCTGCTTCAGAAAGAAAATACTTGTGTCATTTCTATGGACTATTAAATTTCTGACTGGAGCACAAAGGCTGCTGAAAACAACATTTCCTGGAGGGGAAATATCTAAATCCCTAAGAAACTGGACACTGTGCCAAAAACCTGTAACATGTCACATTAGCCCTGACTGTGTTTCAAGTTTTTTGTCCTCCAAAGTCAGGGGCACAAAACCATCCACTGGGGTGCAGGAATGAAATAGTTTTGTACCACTAAAAAAATAAGTATTTTAAACAGTATTTTTTAATTCTTTATGCCTTCCTTTTCCAACCTCTGTTTTTCTGTATATTCATGACGGGCATATTAGCACAGAAATACAGGTGTCCATGTGTATTTCTGTGCTATCCACGAGTGAATGTGCATATAAATAAAGACCTACATATAAATAAAGACCTACATATAAATAAAGACATCAGGAGGCGTGCTCAGATAAGGAGGTGCAGGCAAAAGGGTTTGGAGAGCCCCACTCTGGATCAGCAGTTTGGTGCTCCCTGTGTTTGCAAGCACAGCTCTTTTCTGGGTATCACTGAGTGTCAGTGCACCCAACTGCCCCAGGAAATGAAGGACTGAACAAAGATACCTGAGTCATTATTACCCAAAGATTTCTGCTATCCAGCTTCTAAAAAATGCTTTTAAAGCATAAATCAGGTGCAGCACGGCTGAGCTGGATCCTGAGACATCCTTTACTCACTTTACCCATGTCCTTGTTCCTCCCAGCTCACTGTCACTCAGTTTATCTGCACAGCCCTCAGGATGTGACAGCACCTGAGCAGATAAACACCTCAGGATTGTCACCAGAGGCAGCACTGGCCTGTGGGAGCCTTCCCCACCTCTCCTCCCTGTCAGGGCATCCACACACTCCCGTTTTACAGCAGTGATCACAATTCCTGCTCCCAGGGAGGGGAGGCTGGGACAATCAGGGACAGCCTGCTGACCCCAGGGAAGAGTCTCCCCAAGCCCAGCCCACCCAGATCCACTTCAGGCCAAACCTGGCCAGCCCAACCCGTGGATGGAAAATCAGAATAACCATCACATAACAGAGGTTTCTGCAGGAAGGATGGTGAACAATCCCACAACAGGACAAAGTGCCAAAATCCCTGCTGAAATCCCCTAGGGATCACCTTAACCCCAGCACCTCCCAGGAGCCTGATCACTTCATTTACACCAACTTAGAACAATGGGAACAGGCCCAGCCCAAATAATTATAGCTGTACTCGTGTAGGCAGTCCCTCAGATAAACTGGTTTGTTCTATCACAGAGAAAGGAATATTGAATTTCCTTAGAGAAACAAACATACTGAATGAAAGGCAAATTGGATTTCTCCCCAGTTGCACAAAACCAGATCATATTTACTCTCTATACACTCCAAGAATTCTCTCCCCACCAGCACCACAAATGCCATTCACCAGTTTTATTGACTTCTAAAGGGTAATTTGACAGCAGCTGGCACAGAGAACTGTGCTTGAAAGTTTTTACACTAAGATGAACAAATGAGTTTGCAAGTGAATCTATGGAATCAGAAGCCAGGAAAAAAGGAGGCAAAATTCCAAGAGCCTATCTGGCCATCCTGAACACTTCCAGGAAGGAAAAGGATCTGAAGGCACAAGTGCACAGGTGGCTTAAGACAGGAATGTCTTTGCTGTCCCTCCACTGCAGGAGGATGGCAGCTGTGGTGGGACACAAGGAACACCAGTGGCAGTGCTGTGCTGCCAGCCCAGGGACAACCTGACCCCTCAGCAGAGCTCAGGAAACTGAGCAGCAGCTGAGGGAGCTGGGGAAGGGGCTCAGGAGGAGAAAAGGGGCTCAGGAGGGCCCCTGTGGCTCTGCACAACTCCCTGACAGGAGGGGACAGCCAGAGGGGTCGGGCTCTGCCCCCAGGGGACAACAGGACAAGAGGGAGCAGCCTCAGGCTGGGCCAGGGCAGGCTCAGGGTGGACAGCAGCAGGAATTCCTCCCTGGAAAGGGTGCTCAGGCCTTGGCAGGGGCTGCCCAGGAGGTTTGGAGCCCCAGGCCTGGAGGTGGCACTCAGGTTTGCAGTTCCTTCCCACAGGAGGAGCTGCTGACTGCCAGCAGCAGCTCTGCTGCTTCCAGGCAAGGGCAAAGCCTCAACACTCCCCTTCCCAACGTCCCCACACAACCTGCTAGGAGTTCTAAATATATTAATAGCAACATCATAAATTATGAATATAAAGCTGAGTCATAAAAACCAAAAGTAAACACCGTAAGGGATCTGGGTCAGAAATCCTGAAAACCTCGAGTTATAAATACTCAGCTTGTCCAAAAAACCAACACAAAGCCCCAGACCCACTCTGGAACCATGACTACTTTGAGATCTCATTCCTTCTCCTTCTCAAGGTCATCTCTTCTGGTGTAATAGCAAATGAAGGCAAATTCAAACCAGGGAAATCAAAGAAGTGCAGAACAGGGTGGGGAGCAGAACTGCCACAAGCAGGGCCATCCAAGCAGATGCTGTTTTCTTCTTCAACATGAAACCCTGAGACACTGGTGAGGGGCAATGCAGACAGCAGGATGTGGAAAACTAGAGAAGTCATTGGGGTTTAATTGCTGTATTGCAGTAGGAAAGCTGAATATTTGTGAGCAGCCACAGCAAGCTGGAGTTTGCTCCAGTGGCACTTCTGCAGTGGTGCTGGAAATAAGCTCTTCCCTCCTGAGCCAACAGTTACAGAGCTCTTCAGAAGCAGTGGAAGTGTATGATTTGGAAGGCATTCAGCTAGAACAGAGTTTTTATTATTCCTTGGCCATTCTAATGATCTCAGATCTGTCCTTGTCACTTATCTCTCGTCTCCAAAGAAAAATCAGCATTTTCGGGCCATTTATTACAAGCATCAAGTGTTAAACTTGTACAAGAGCTAAGAGCAGACAATTTAACACACTGCTGGTGCTCTCAGGCTTAGGGCAATAGAAATTAAGTATCTGCACTGTGCAACAATGGTTCTCCAACTCCTTATTTCCCCTGAAAAGAGAATTTTTTCAAAATACATTGTCTAGCTAACAGACTCTGAACAAAGCCCTCAGTTCTCCAGAGCTTCCACAGATTTCCTTTAAGATCATTATCAAGGTTCTCTGAGCACTTTGCAGCATCAGTTTCTCCAAATGCTAAACAAATAATGGATATATACAATGGATGTAAATGAATTCCCTGTAAGCAGTGCTGGAGAAGCCTCCAAGAGGGAGTGTCACAGACACAAAAACCACATCAGGGGGAAAAGCAGCTTTTTCCCAGCAGGAACTCCAACCTTCTCTACACAGCCAAGGAAAAGGTGCCACAGAAGGAGCCCCCAGCAGCCAGGGAGTGTTCAGGCCTGGGGACTGGATGTGCAGGAGGAATCCCAAAGGACTGGCAGTTGTCATGGCCTGGCTTTATTTTCAGCAAAGGTTTTGTATTCCATGCAGAGGAAGCTGAAAAGCTTCCCTGCTCCAGCTAAACTTGAAGAAAGGCAAGTGGGACCCCTGCAGCAGCTGTGGATCCCACCCACAGTGAGGCTCTCTGGCTTCAGTCTGAAAAATGGCAACAAAGGGAGGGGAAGAGGAAAGATGAATTGCACAAGGCAGTGCACAAATCATTCTTTTTCAGAGCAGGACCCAAAAATACATTTATTTGTTTCTCTATGAAATAATTTAAAATATTCCTCACGTAATATATATTTTTACAATCCTCTAATAGTTTGGGCCTACAGAATTTTCAAGCCCTGCCAAAAAAGCTATTTGGACTGAATCCTTAAAGAGAGGGAAAAATCAATTGCTGCTGTGAATGATGACATATTTCAGTGAGCAGAGATTTAATACTGGGGAAAACTCTGCTGATATTTCAACAGAAATAAACAGCAGCAGACAAGTTATTCACAGGGGTGTTTCAGAGCTGGCCCCAGCTCCTCACTGCTCTGGCCTCACCTTCTCCCTCCATCCCTTTGCTTCTCTCCTCCTCCTCCAGATCCGGCCCCCTTTTCAGCTCCTCCTTCACTTTCACATCTTCCAAGGCAGTTTCAATGGCCATGACATCCCCAAGAGACTTCTGATCCTCTGTTTTGTGTCTTCTGGGCTGACTCCTTTTTCTGTGAGACCTGAAAGTACAGAAGTGTGATTTGACATAAAAGAACAGCCTTCAAAATAGAAAACCATCACTGACTTAAAAAGCTGAATACAAAACAAAAGGATCTTCTTTGGAGAGACAACACAAGGTAGCTAAAATAGCTACAGGGCAAAAGAGATATCTGAAAGGGAACAGATGAACCCTGCAAAACACAACACTGAAGATCCATTCACAGCAGCCATTAATTGTCTGGGTTTCCTGAAGAGCTTTTCCCTACCATTACTAATGTAAGCTCACAGGCTGCAGTTAAAGTGATTTTAATTGTGCTTTCAATCTATTTTGCTTGTATTTCAAAATACAGATGAAAACACTTTTAAATCTCTCTTTCATCCTCTGCCTCCACTCCATTATTTCTTTCCATTCTGTCCGTGCCTCCCTTTGGCAAACTGCTGGAAGTCTGCACAAGATCATCTTCCAGCTCTGAGACATTACCCAGCACTGCCAGTTCCCAAAAACACACCAGAATGAATGCTCAGAGCAAAATCAATAGGCAGTCGATGATTTTTCAGCAGTAAATTCACAAGATCCCGGGCCCTGAAGAAATCTAACTAAAAAATATGCATATTAATAAGAACAGACAAACACTAACGAGGCAATAGCAATGCTGTTCATTCTTTTTAAAAGCAGTGCCACTAAGGCAAAGATTACAGGAGCCACAATGCAAAGAGAAATGGAAATTCAGGAGGCAGGACAAGATTTTTGGGGTGGGAACTGTAGGAAGCCAAGTACCCTCACAGACACTCCCCACTGCTCAAGAGGGACAGGGAGGGAAAATTGGATGAACAAGGGCCAGAAACTTGTAAGTCAAGACAAATGCAGTTTAATAGGTGAAGGAAAGAATTAAAAAAGAAAGAAAGAAGCCCAGGAAATCCACTCACCACCTCCCGAGGCAGAGCAATGCCCAGCCAGTCCCCAAAAATGGCACCTCAGAAGCCAAACCCCTCCTTCCTGCTCTCTCCCAGTTTTTATTGCTTCCCATAACATTTTATGGCACAGAATTTCCCCTTGGCCACTCAGGGCCAGCTGGGTGCCCTCCCCACCTCTCACCCACCCCAGGGTCCCACTGGGCCAGACTGGGACAAGACAAAGCCTTGGCACTGTGCAATTAACAGCCAAAACTTCAGAGCCTTATGAGCACTGGTGCAGCCCCAAACCCCAGGCAGCCCCAGCACAGGGCTTTACAGAATCTGCAGAATTGCTCCTTGAATTTCAGGTTTAAATCTACAAGCTCTCCTTTTCCAAAAACACTGAGTCAGAAACTTGCCATTTTTACCCCATTTTTAGCATGCAGACACTTCTTCCTTGGTAGAAAGCAGCATTTTCCTTATGGCCTCATATCCACCATCATGTGACAAAGACTAAAACACACTTTACTCATCAGTCCCAAAGTCTAGAAAAGCTAAAAAGCAGCTCCCCATCCTCAGAGCCAGAAAACTCAGCTGCTAATTAGATGTGGAGCAACCAGAGCTAAGAGCCCTTAATCAGCCTTTAAACTGAGAAAGAAGGGAGAAGAAAATTCAACCTGAGATGACAGATGAACAGAAAAGCAAGGTGATGACAGAAAAGCAAGGTGATCCATGGGCACAGGGACCTCTGACTGCCAGCCCTGAGCAGATGGTGGCCCCCAGGAGGGCTGGGCCTCCACACCTGCAGGACCCTGCTCTTCACCCATACTCCAAGAACACAGCACCCTCCCTGGGTGGGAGGTGAAGATAAAGCTGCAAGACTTTGCCACTGCAGCTGGAGCTGAAGGAGGAGTAGAGTCAAGTGCTACGAGCTGGTTTGAGCAGAGTGTGCTTTATTCCTGTGCTGTGGAAACGCCGGGCAAAAATTACAGCAGAGCTTTATACTGTCAGGAGAGAAAAAAGATGTGTTTTGTAGTGCTCTTCTCACTCAGGGTTGTGGGGGAGAGAGGCAGAAAGCTCAGCATTTAAAGAAAGTGCTTCCACAACTACAGGCCCAGAGCTGAGCACTTCCAGAAGTGAAGCTGTTCTGTGTCTGACAGAATTCACAGCCCAGAAATGGGCTGCTGGGGACTGGACTAACACAATCTCCTAAGCCATAAAGTAAACCAAGTTGGGTTTTTTGAGGTAACCAAGTCTGACTGACCTTAGAGAAGAAATAACACCTCTCTGCAGAGTTTAAATCTCCATTTTTCCAAGAGAGCTGACAAAAAAGCAGCGTTTGTACGCTTTGAAGAACAGACCACAAAGTGACTTAAATTAAGCAGCTACAACTGTGAAGGTTTGGGCAGAGGTGAATCCCAGCCCTCCATCCTGCTGAGAAAAGTCAGGCTTCAAGTAAAACCATGTCTTGGAAAGACAAAAGCACAGGAAAAGTACAGCTAAGGAGTATTGAACAGCCTCAAAACTGCTTCAGGATAATGCTGGAATAATCCAGGAAACACTGAACAGATAAGCAAAAAAAGTACCTGGATCATTTGCAATAGGCTCAGGCTGAGAGAGAGGATTCTCTGCTGGGTAATAGGCTCAGGGAGGGAAAATAATCCTTGGTGTTCATACAGTACCTTACACTGTGCAAACATCAGCTACATCAGGAACCCTGAGCAGTCACAAAAATGCAGCAGCACTTGGAGCAGTGCCCGGTTCCCTTTCCCCACACCCAGGTCCCACCACACATCCCTGCCAGTCCAGGAGAGCAACTCCAGAGTGAAAACCAAAGAGCCATGAGGCAGCTGAGCTTCTCCAGTGATGGAAGAGATGACAGAAATCCAAAGCAAGATGAAGCCTGAGGAACTTTAAGGCCCAAAGATTTCTTGGGGGCTTTCACAAAAAACTCAGTGACAGAGCAAAGGAGCCCCAGAGCTGCTGTTTCCAGAAACTTGCCAGGAAAAAGAATGAAGTGACTGAAGTTGGAGGGAAGCCACATACCGGTGTTTGTTGTCCTCTTCCTCATCTCCTATCCTATAAAGCAAGATTCCAACAGGAAAAGGTTAGCATGCCAAATTTTCAATTCAAGCATGCTGTAACACACAAAAATCACAGACTTGTAGAAAATTAATACAAAGATCAAAGGAAGCACAGAAAGGCATGCATAAAATCCCCTTTGCAACTGATGGGCTTTTTTAAACTCCTGCTGTCTGATCAGTGAAGCTCTAAATGTTCACTGTAGATTTTTTGGTCTTCCAGGAGAAGAGATGAGATGTGAGGGGGCACAGAGTGTCCCACTTTGAAAAGCACGTGCTTTCACAGCATGGGAAGGAGCCAGGACCACGAGGGCCACATTACAAACAGCACGAGGAACTGCATGGGAAGAGCCAAGGAGGAAAGGAGTGTGAGCTGTGTGCAGAGCAGAGCAGAGCAGTCCCAGCCTCAGCAGCTCCCCCAGGACAGGGGCAGGGGCAGGCCCAGGCGCAGGCTCAGGCCCAGGCCCAGCCTCAGGCCCAGCCTCAGGCCCAGACCAGGCTCAGGCTCAGGCCCAGCCTCAGGCCCAGACCAGGCTCAGGCCCAGACCAGGCTCAGGCTCAGGCCCAGGCCCAGCCCAGCCCAGCCCAGGCTCAGGCCCAGGCCCGGCCCAGCCCAGCCCAGGCCCCCTCTGGGCTCACCTGCGCAGCAGTTTGGCCTTCAGCTCGGCCTTGCTCTGGTTCCAGGCGTCCAGCTCGGGGCTGCTCAGGGCCGTGGGCTTCATGTGGTCCAGCACGGCCGTGTCCTTGCCCTGCTTCCAGAGCTCGTAGCGCTCGGGCTGCAGCACCCGCACAAACACGTCCATGGAGATCTTCACCATGTCCTTGCGGCACGTGCACTGCGGGAGAGGCAGCCCGGGTCACCTGGGGCTGTGCCACCCTGGGGCTGCGCCACACTGCCCACGGCTGTGCCACCCTGCCCACGGCTGTGCCACACTGCCCACGGCTGTATCACACTGCCCACAGGGCTGTGCCCACACTGCCCCACAGGGCTGTGCCACCCTGGGTCACCTGGGGCTGTGCCACCCTGGGGCTGTGCCACACTGCCCACGGCTGTGCCACACTGCCCACGGCTGTGTCACACTGCCCACAGGGCTGTGCCACCCTGCCCCAGCACAGCCACACTGCCCATGGCTGTGCCACACTGCCCCAGGGGCTGTGCCACACTGCCCACAGGGCTGCTGTCAGGGCTGTGCTGGCAATGCCTCAGCTCTGCCTGCCCCAGCAAAACCAGCTGCAACTCCAACAACTTGTCCCCTCCAAGAGCAAGCTCTGCTCCCAAGGATTTTGTTCTCCCTCCAAGCCCCCCAACAAGCCAAAGCGTCCTGGGACTGGCACAGCCCAAGCCCTGTGCTGCAGGCCTTGGACACAATTACTCTGTCTGCTCCAGCCCGGGTCAGAGTCTGCCCTCAAGCCCACGTTCCCTCCAGCAGCCTCTCCCTGGCAGAGTTTTCCAGGCTGAAAAGATGTTATTGGTGCCACTTCCTAACTCAGAAAAGCCTCACAGGAACCAAAGGCTGACCTAGAGCACAGGGCAGTTAAACTTCACAATGATACATCCTGCCATGGCACAGCAAGCCTGCACAAAAGGGAAGAGATAAAACACCTGCAGTAACTACAACCTGCATCCCAACCATTAGGTGGGAGGAATTGTGCTTTACTCATTCCTAACTGGCACATGCTCATTAAAACTCATCTGGAGTTACCCCCCTGCACTGCACAGAGAGGACTCACAGCTGCTTTTCCTTGGATGTTTCCCTTTGCTGTGATGGATCAACAGACTGAGTGCAGCAAGAGAATTCTCACCCTGGGCACTGACATCAGCCTCAAAGAGTCAGCCTTTAGAAACTTCATCAAAAGAAGGATGGAAAAGGACCCAGGAACCCCCCAGGTGCCTCTGGGGGCTGCAGCCACAGCTCTCTGGGAGTTCTACTCTAAGCTGCAAAGCTTTGCTTGCACGAAATTGCTTTTCAAGCCCAAGCTGAGGCTCAGGTAATTGGAGCCACTTTGCAGGACTGCTCTGGGCTTTTTTCCCACCCTTCCTCCACACCTTTGCAAAACCATTCTATCCATTCTTTTGGCAGAAAAGCCTGACATTAAACCTGCTTCTCCCCTTTCTCCCTTCTCTTTTCACCACCATCACTCAATAATTAATGGCCAGAGCTGAGAATTCACTGGGACAGGGGAGAGCAGAGCCCTTCTGTAGAGTTCTCCAGGATCCCACCCCTCCAGCTCCTGCTCTCACAGTGCAGGGACTGGGGCAGGGTTGGTAACCCCAGGGTGCTGCGTGGGAAGGAGCATTCATGGACAGGCACTTTCAGGAAACTGCATTTAATGAAAAAGGGCTGAGGCCAGAAAGGCTGGAAATGCCATTTGGCCAGAGCACAGCAGGAACACCGAGGGCACCCCAGCTTCCCAGCCCAGCCCAGGCAGCAGCTTCCCACTGGCCTGAGGGATTGAGCAGATTTCCCTGAAGAAAGGTCACAAGCACCAGTGCAGAGCCACAAAGAGGAGCACAGAAGAGCCTCCCCAGCACAGCTCTGGGGTCTGAGCTGAAAAGGGCTCAGGAAGGGAAGGCTGCCTTTGGTGATCTGCCCAGGACCCAAGGGTGCAGCACAGACACAGCCACACCTTCAGCTGCCAGCAAAGCCCGAGGCACTCAGCCACAGGTCCCCAGAGCAGTTTGCAAGCAGAGGCAGCTGCAGCCTCCAGTCAGAGCTGGAGAAGCCCAGCTGAGCTCTGGGGATGCTGCTGGGCTGGGCTCAGCCCCGTGGACTCCATCTCCCACTTCCCACAGCCTGCAGGAGCCAAGCTCCTTTGTGTCCACAAATCTACCATGATGCATGTTTGTATTTCAATTTTAATTTAATTCTGTTGCTTTCACACCAGCCAGCATGAATAATTTACAAAGCCTCCTTCCTCTGGGGCTCCTTCTGGCCCGTGCAGTGAGATTTCCTCAGCTGTGTCACAGCCACATGCCCAGCATGGCCAGGACATTCTTCCCTTCCCTTCCCTCCCCTCAGACAGCAGTGGGACCCTGCTGATGCTTCCAACACAGCTGCAAAAGGGAATGTCCCTGTGTGTGAGAGAGCTGGAGAGGGGGAATGGGGGCACCAGGAGGAGAGGGAGGGTGGAGAAGGGTAAGAAATGGCCTTTGCAGTGAATTCCCGGCTCTGCTCCATTCCAGCAGGACAAAAGCAGCAAGGTTGTTTCCTGGCAATGAGCTCCAGTCTCTAAAGGACATCATGCCTACAGCCCCCATCTCTGTCCATCCCTACCCCAACTCCTGCACAATTCATCCTCCCAGATTCCCTCAAATTCTAACACTTTTATATTCCACTACTCTTAAACTTTAGAGGGAAAAAAAATAAAAATGAACATGTCAACACTAAAACACCACCACTGAGGAGGGATCTGAAACCTCCTTTCCTCTACATGAGCCAAAACTGAGCCCCAAAGCTGCAGTCTGGGAATTCACAGAATTCCTATGGATCAGTAGCCCTGAGAAGGATTTCAGGGTGCCACGACCACCCAAAGCACAGCACATTTTATCCAAAGGACAGGTGAGAAATGCCAGGGGCTCCGAGATCTCCCCCAGCACCTTCCCCTGTCCCCTCCACCACTGCCAGCCTGGCTGCAGACCCCCCTGCAGGGCTGGCACAGCCACAGCTCAAACACCACAATAAACCATGGAATATTCACCACTGGCATCTCCAGGGACCCACTGCAAGTCCTGGAAATGGGAGTGGGAAAAAACCAAACCAAAAATCAACAGCTTCAGGGTCAGTGCTTGGCCTTTGCTTACAGGGGAGCTGAGAGCCAAAGGAGCAACAAGACAGGAGTTTCCATATTCACCAAATCTGCAGAACTTCACTTACTGCACCTTCTGGAGGCTTTTCCCAGCCTCACCTCTCCTCTGCCATAAGTTAATGGCTTTATTAACTATAAGCACATGGAAAAATACTGTAAGGAAATGCACAATTAAACCTTCTTACAGCCTAAAACCCCAACGTTCTTCCTTTCCTTGTTATTTTATTATCTGCAGCTCTAATTTGGAGCCTGTGGTAAAAAATGTGACCCCAGCAGGAGCCCTGTCCCATCCATTCTAGCTCCAAGACTGATAGGGGGGAATTTGTGGCTATTGGATCCACAATCATTATCTTATTTGCAATATTTTTAACATAAAAACACAAATAAGTCTATATAAAATAACAGTCAAATGAAATGACTGTCTCCTTGAAGTCATAAAATCAAATGATTTATGGGAAAGTGCAGACTCATTCAACTTCAACCTTCAGCAACAGTTTTGTGAGGATATTTCCAAGTATTAACAGGGAACTGAGCCTCAGCAGTTCCATCACATAGGAAAGGTTAATGGAAAAGAAGCCTTTTCCTTAGAAATAGTCACCCAAATGACATATTCAAAGTGGCACCTCTGGTTTTCATGGAAAAACCCCTCCATATTCAGATGAAAGCAGCTGGTAAGACTCAGCTGAGCCTCCCCCTTCATTTAATGGAAATTTATCCATCACAAATGCTCAGAATTGAAGTTCCTTCAGCTTTTAAATGCCAGACCAAAATCTTTGCTTAGAGCTTTTCTACCTGCTTTTCTGTGAAGCCTAAAGCAAGTTCCTGGGAAAGGGGGGTGGCTCTGGGAAAAGCAGCAGAGGAACAGGGAACAGCCCCAGCTCCTCCCTGGACACCCCCAAGACCAAGCAGGGAGTTTCAGGTTTGGGGGAAACCTAGATATAAATATAAATATAAATATAAATATAAATATAAATATAAATATAAATATAAATATAAATATAAATATAAATATAAATACTTGGGGGAAAGCCCCCAGTACCATCAGTGCCTCTAACCCAGTTTGTTCCCATATTGCAGATGTGCTACTGGGATCCAACAGGACACAAAACCAGTCTGAGGCTCCAGTTTCCTTTTCCTTCCACCCAGCCCCAGCCCAGTCCTGAGAGGTGGATGGCAGCAATTCTGGGAGTGAGTCAGGAGTTAAACTGCCAGGAGGAGGAGGAGGAATAGCCCAAAGTGCATAGCTTGTGTTTAATGCTTGGTGCTTGGAGGCTTGTGGGAAAGAAGATGAGCCTTGACCCCCTGTTTGCAGAGTAATTACAGCATCAACAACAAACCAGTTCATTAGGAAACCCACTGGAAACCCTTCCCAGAGCTTCATAAACAAAACCATTAGGGAAGATTTGCAGACTCCCCCTGGCCCTGGCTGCAGGGCACAGCTCCCCCCTGCCTGCTCCCAAAATGCTCCCAGAGGACTCCAGGGCTGCAGGAGGGGCTGGGGGGGCAGAGTCCCCCAGTCCCTGTCACACACCCCGTTTGTGTGTGACACAACAGCTCCGGGACCTGCCCCAGCCCCAGCAGACACCAGCACCCATCCCAGCAGGCACAAGGGCCAGGCCACAAGGACCTGGTGGCACCCACG
Organism: Nicator chloris; assembly: GCA_013400495.1. Classification (NCBI taxonomy): domain Eukaryota; kingdom Metazoa; phylum Chordata; class Aves; order Passeriformes; family Pycnonotidae; genus Nicator; species Nicator chloris. Next base: position 213,179 of record WAAE01001590.1, on the reverse strand, counting down.
GGGACACGGAGCCACCCCAGGCAGCAGCACCCCAGCACTGCATCCCTGGGAATGCCAGCAAATCCAGGGGCTGCTGCTGCTCACAGCACTCCAAGGGTTCTTCCCTCATTAACAAAAACTGTTAATTTGGAATGGTTAATTCTGGAACCTCCCAGCCAGAACTTCAGGACAGGAGCTCAGAAAGGAGCTGATAAAACAAAGCTTCCAGACAGCTTCCAAAAAATATCCATCCCCTTTCCACCTCAGCACACAAAAAAGCTGTAAAAGTTCCTTTTTCCTGCTCAGAATCAAGAGCAGGGCACTAGGGCTGTTTACAAATACTACAAGAAAATAAGGATGAAGAAAGGTGGAAGAATTTGTACAAGAGCAACTTTGAATCTGTCTGACAAAAATAAACCATGGAAATGTTACTCCATAATAGATTTCTTTAATGTATTCTAAGCTTAAAAGGTCTAATTAGAGTAAAAGAGCAATTTGGAACGTCTGACAAAAATAAACTATGGAAATGCTATTCCATAATAGATTTTTTTATGTGTTCTAAACTTAAAAGGTCTAATTAGAGTCAGCTGAGGCACAGACACAAAGTAAAGCAAAAATACAGTTCTGATTTGCCTTATTTTGGGACCAATTTTGCAGTATTATCAAACAGGTTTCTGCAAGAACCTCACAAGTTTTATTTTCCTGGGAAATACAGACATTGAAGGGAAAAAATCTACTAAGATGTGAATAGTAAGAAGAAAGCTTCAATTTTACCTGGAAAATTATATGCTAGACAACATTAAATCACAGCTATTCCAAGTGTAAAATTGAGATTATTTCTGTATTATAGTACAGAGAAAAGGAGTGAGCAGAAGGTTTAGAAGCAGCAAACCATGTACAGATCCTAGGCTGGGCTCCAAGAGGTCCCTTCCCTTGGCAGAGCAGGAGAATGCCAAGGGAAGAGTTTTGTGTCCCCCTCCCCCAGAGGGGACAGCAGGGAGCTCTGAGCCCTGCTGGGATCAGCTTCTCTTGGTGTCAGAACCCAAAATGCAGGATCTGGGCAGCAAGGGCAGCCTGACCCCACTGCACACGGAGAGAGAGAATTCCAGCAGTTTCTCTGGAGTAAACTGGGGATAAAGGAAGGTTTGAAAGTGGCAGCCAGCAGGAACCCAGGAGGGGCTGCACTTAGCTGAAAGGAAAGTGCAGAAATTGTTCCCCTCCCATCCACTTATTCTCAGTCCAGTTTGCCAAAGAACAGAAAAGCTGAGCTGGGATTTGAATTTCTGCTAAAACTCTCCACTCTGAAAGGGCCTCTGAGTAGCAGGAGGCTCACAGGCCACCCCAGCTGCAGGGAGGGCACTTTCCTGAAACCCCTGCTTTCAAATGGGTGTTTGGGCAAAGACACAGCTGGAAAAATCCTCAGCTGGTGGCTTCCAAGGGTTTTCAGAAACAAAAACCAGGAATGCAGGCAGGAACTGAGGGCTCATGGTGCAAAATAAAAAGAAGCTTTAAAAAAATACGGTAAGGAATGAAAATTATAATTTCCTGCCTTTCACTCAGCTGCTTGTTTCAACAACCAGAGAGAGAAAAAATATGACAAATGGAAGACAAATGACTGAGGAACTCCAACTACAGAGAACAAAGGGAAATATTTCTCCCTTATTTCTAAGCTCTGGCTATGCAGGCAAACATTAACTGTAGCAGACACAAATAAACCCAGCCCTCCTCAGCTGGACCCCTGAATCAGGAATGCTGAAGTCCAAAGCAAATCTTTGGATCACAGCTGACTCTGGAATGCTGTGCCAGGATCTCCAGGGCTGTGCAGTCCCTGGCAGCTCCTTTCCCCTGGGTGTCTGAGCACTGGGACAGGGACACCCCCAGCAGGCAGCCAGGACTGCAAGGAGCATTCCCTGCCCTGCAGAGGCCCTGGAATGCTGCAGTGCATCCCCACCAGCCCTTGGGAAGAGCTGCTGAAGCACAGGGGATTCTCCTGGCAGCCCCAGGAGCAGCTGGAGGCCTCTGCCATCCCTAAGCAAGGATCTGCTGCTCAGCTTTTCCCCAGGATCAGGTGGGAGAGGAAAGCTGGGCTTGGCCTCAAGGTCACCTTGGCTGGGAGGGAGGCAGCTGCAGCACGAGGCTCCTCCAGGGCAGATGGAGACATTTCATCAGCAATAAATGGCACAACAGTTAAGAGCTGTTATTTCCTGCACTCCTGGGCACAGTGTCCAGCTGGAGGGGAGACATCCCCCTCCCCGTGGGGCAGCACCAGGGAGTTAATGCCCTGGGGGAGGATGTCAGAGCCTTCCTCTGCATCTGACACTTGCTGAGAGCACAGAGCCAGTCCTGAACACTTCTGCACATCACCCAAGACAAGGTGACATTTGGCTGTCACAAACCACACTCAGCACGGGGGCTGGAGGAGCACTTAACAGGAGGATCAGAAAATTAGACCCAAGGGGCAAAAGCACCTGTTCTGACTAAAAACCCAAGGAGAGAAAGACTCCAAAACCTCACACCACGTTCTCAAAAAGCTTTGAACCAAAGAGGACAGCTGAGATTACTCCCTTGGTATTCACCAAACCAACTCCCACTGGAATTTTTAGGATCTGTCCATCCTGGTTACTAATTTACAGACACAAGTGGATTTACCCACTCTTAGTTTCCCACACTGCTCTGCAGCCATTGCTGGTTTTTTTTTACTAATCCTGACACTTGTTCTACAATTAGAGCAGCACCAGTGTCTCAGAAGCTGATCTTTACACCCCAGGCTGGTAATTCTGTCTTTTTTACAGCCCAGGCAGGTTCTCTGGGATGCAGAACATTGCACCCATCTGGCAGGCAATTAGCAGAGCTCTGCTCTCCGAGGTGAAGCATCACCTTCCTCTCCTGCACTGCACCTCTGCCACACACAGCTCCCAGAGCTGAGCCCCAACCTCCTCCCCAGGACACTGGCCAGGAGAACACCACAGCTGCCTAATTGTGAACCGTGCCCTGTCCCCTCTGTCCTGAGTGCTGCCAGGACAAGAGAGCTGAGGAGGGAATCACCTCCCTGGGCCCCTGCAGGAGGAGCAGGTGCCTGCAGAGCTCTGCCCAGCTCACACTTCCCAAGAACTTCTATAAATGAGTATATGGCAAGGAAAAAACCCCCAAACCTGCCTGCATGTGAGCAAGGATAATCTATTTGTGCCTGGAAGCACATAAATCAATAAAACCATTTTTTAACTATACGAAAGCTGTGGTAGTTAACTAAAAACTACACACTCAGGAGTCATGGAACGGTGTGGGTTGGGAGGGACTTTAAATCCCATCTCATCCCTCCCCTGCCATGGCAGGGACACCTCCCACTGTCCCAGAGTGCTCCAAACCCTGTCCAGCCTGGCCTTGGGCATTGCCAGGGATCCAGGGGCAGCCACAGCTGCTCTGGGCACCTGTGCCAGGCTCAGCTCCCTCCCAGGGAGGAATCTCCTCCTGATGTCTCTCCAGGAATTCTCTCCCCACAGAGGTGCAGGCAGCTCCAGAGCCTCAGCTGATCATTCCTGAGGTCCCTGCTTAACCTCACAGGAGATTTAAACAAAGCTTTGCCCTCACAGTGTAACCAGGTCCCCCCTCAGCTGGGACCCCAGGCAGGCACCCAGGGTGAATTAACACGTGGTTTAGAGCAACATGGACCAGGAAGCTCAGGACAGACAAGTGCCACGGAGTGCAATGGGAATAAATTGGGCATCTCCTTCCCCACTTGCACTCTGTGTCCCCAGATCTGCTCCCAGCTCTGCTGCTGCTTGTTCAGTAATTTCACGCTACGCTGCTTAACAATGTAAGCATGGAGGCTCCATCTAAACCTGCACTTCCCAAATGTCACTTGTTTGTGAACACATGGCTGAACCCAAAATTGCTTTTAATATTCGAGTGGTGCCTGCTGGCTCTGTTGTAGTTAAGGGTCTGTCTGAATTTCCATGATAAACCCCATTTTCTGGGGTGCAATACCATGACCACTCACTACACATAAACCTGCTTTACAAGGTCACAGCACACAAACACCATTTTTTGCATTTTTAAACCAAGGTTGCTTGGCTATTTTTGAGTTTCAGACACCTGACACTGATCTGAGGCCTCCTACAGTTTAAGGTTTTTCTTGCCATCCCTTTAACTCCAGAAGAAATCCAAATGTCTGATCCATCCCTGGACATGTCCAAGGCCAGGCTGGGCAGGGCCTGGAGCAACCTGGGACAGTGGAAGGTGCCCCTGCCCATGGCAAAACTTCCCAGACTCTACTGAATGAACGTTGCTGCTCAGTTATTCTGCAGACTTCAAAGCAGGAGAGCACGAGTGGTGTCACAGACCAAAGCACACCAGGAACCTGCCCTAATGAGATCCACCCAAACATAACACACATAACTCAAACAAACATAACTCTCCCAGCTTAACTGAGTGCACAGATTAGAGGAATTCAGGTGTTTTCAGAGTGTTATTACCACAGTGTTATTAAAGCTTGAAAGTATTTCCAGCTCATTCCTTCCCCTCCAGTGTGCACCTAATGAGTTGTGCTCAGTTACATCAGTCACCTCATTCACTGTGAAACGCAGCTTGGATGCACCAGGAAACCAATTCCAACTTAGCAGCCCCAAAACAACCTGAATGCAGCACTGGAGAGAGCCACTGCTACACCCTCAGAATAAAACAGATCACCCAGAGGCAAAAGCAGCACAGGACAGTGAGGGAGCACACCCCGAGCAGAGGCATTTCCCACGCTGCCCTCAGGCACGAGGACAGGTGACAGTGGCAGTGCTGTGTGTGACAGTGGCAGTGTGTGTGTGCCAGGAGCTGCTGCCTGTGCCCAGCCCTGGCCCAGCTCTGAGCCCAGCTCTAAGCCCAGCTCTAAGCCCAGCCCTGAGCCCAGCCCTAAGCCCAGCCCTGAGCCCAGCTGGCTGAGCCCAGCCCTGGCCCAGCTAGCTAAGCCCAGCCCTGAGCCCAGCTGGCTGAGCCCAGCCCTGGCCCAGCCCTGACCCCAGCTGGCTGAGCCCAGCTAGCTAAGCCCAGCCCTAAGCCCAGCCCCAAGCCCAGCCCCGAGCCCACCTGTGTTGCCATCTTCCCGTAGTCGATCCAGCGCAGCGTGGCGAAGTTGGTGGACTCGGCGCAGTTGAAGCCGTGGTTGAAGCCGGCGTGGTAACCATAGGGAAATGTGATCATGAACTCCCCGGCCTCCTGGGTGATCTGAAACACAAAGGGGAAAGGAGGAGACACCCAGAGGTCACTCAGTGCAGCAGTCTGAGAGCACAGACCCGTTCAAACCCCCACGGATGACATCCCTTCCCACCAGAGGGGCGGCTGAGCCGTCACTGCCGGCCCTTGGCCGAGCCCGGAACGTTCCTGGGGAACTGCAGGAATGCTCAAGCATTTCTCTGAAGGGACAAACTCAGAACAGTGGCTGGAAAGGCTCACATGACCTGAACCGTTTACACCTGCAGGCTCACTTACAAAAGGGTCCCAGGCTGCAACATTCCAAAAGATCAATAAATCTTTGCTGTGACCACTTGGGCTCACAGCAGCTCCAAACCTTCATTCCCACCCCTGTGTCAGAGCAGCCAAGAGCCCTGGATTTCCCTCCCAACATCCCCTCTGCATGGCAGGGTCCTTCTGAAGCACCTCCTGCCCTTCCCTGTATTTATTTCCCCACTCACATTTCTCAGCCTCACTCGCACCTGTTCACCCGAAAGTCAAACACCCGAAAAATTCCAGCCCATCTTTTGTCTGCTTTGGGAATTGTCCAGAGCAGCTGTGGCTGCCCCTGGATCCCTGGGAGTGTCCAGGGCCACCCTGGGGCAGTGGGAGGTGTCCCTGCCATGGCAGGGGTGGCACTGGATGGGCTTTCAGGTCCCTTTCAACACAAACCAGCCTGTGACTCGACTTTAATGAAATTAAAACAACAATAAGCATTACAGACATTATTAATAAGGGTCAAACTCTACAGATCACAGCTGGAACCAGAGGCCAATCAATCTTGATGCTTCTAAAGAAACCCTCTTTTTATATCTTGTGCAGAAGAGCCATTGGGAAAAAAAGCAGTTTAATTGTTAAGAGCATGGCCTGAAGCACAGGAGCAGCTCCCAGCCCAGCTGCCCCTGATGCAGCAGCACCTCCCCTCCACGGGGCATGGACGAGGCAGAGCTTGACCTTCCCTGTCTGTGCAGCCCAGCAGTGCTGACAGACCTCTCACAGCTGTCACGGGCCAGGAGTTCTGCTTGGATTCCTTCCCACAGCCATAACTCACACCCAGCAGCTCTGAGCCCACGGAGCCTGCAGGGGACTGCACTTCCCAACACAAGGATGGGGCCAAAGGCAGAATGTAAACAGACAGAAGTTCAAACATCTCCCCCTCGGCTGGGCCAACACCTCAACTTGCTGATGCCATTACCATTAGAAGAATAATTTAAAAAAGAAGGAATAAAAGCTGCTGTGATACACACGAGGCTCCTGCAGGATTTCAGGAGGTGCTAGAGTCCAGCCTGCAGCCAGCCCCTCCACAAACCCCAGCAGTGCTACTCTGCTGCCTTCAGAAGATGAGCAGATTATGTTTCTGTCACTGAATGCACATCCTGGTGTCTCCATTTCAAGCCCACATCATCCATGGCACTTCTGTCAACATTATCCCACAATAAATTAGAAAACACTCCAGATGATGGATAGGCCATGCAGAAAAGTAATAACTATTGAAGGGAAGCCAGCACAAACTGCCACTCATGAAGAAAGCCCCAAATTTACTGACTTCTGCAAGCTCTTGAGGAATAAATGGAGAAATCAATAAGAGATTACAGAAATACACATTTTTAATTATTAAAAAGCCCCAGTATTGATCTGTTTCTTTTTTTTCCAGAACAGCATTATAGAGATTTATAAATGCTGCCTATTTCAACTTCATTGAAATCTGCCAAGAATTGGGATGAAGGGATCCTATCTCTGTTCCTCAGGAAAAATGGCACCTGTTCCCTGCTGTGAGCAACAGTGATCCTCCTCCAACAGCCACTATTTCAGGACAGGGCTGGGAGCAGCCTGGGACAGTGGGAGGTGTCCCTGCCCACAGCAGGGGTGGCACTGGGTGGCATTTCAGGTCCCTTCTCATTCCATGGAAGCCATTTGGCCTCTGGCACTGCCCACAGCCACAGGCAGCTGTGGCTCTGTGTGCTGGGAACACCCAGCAGCAGCAGCAGTTTGAGTGATTCTGCACAGATACAAATCCCTGTAACCACACTTGGCTGAGGAGATTTACTTCTTGCCACAAGACTTAAAGAATAAGCACATTAAAACGATCATACCAAATAAACATGACCCCTCTTTTCAAATCAGGGCTTAAGAGCTGCAGGGATCCTTCCAGGCTCAGAGCAGCAGGAACACTTACACAACAGGGAACCAGCACAGCCAGCTCCACTTCGGGTCCTGCTGGACCCACAAGGAAAGAAAAAAGGGTTCCTGAATCACTGGGGCTTTTGATGAGCCAGAATATCCTCATTAGCTCTTCCCTCTACCTGAGAGCTCCCTAATTGCCAGAGTTTCTCAGTGACAGCTTTTCTTCACTTCAGTGTCTCAGGCAAAGCCCAAACCCTCCTTTGTGCAGGCACACCTGGTTTGAAGGGGCTGCACTCAGCCTAGCAATGCCCTTGGACACGAAGCCAATTCCCCAGTGGTGCTGAAGGGACTCCTCAGTGCCCCCAGCAGCCTGCAGGGAATCCTGCAGCCCTGCACCTACCCTGTCGAAGGGAATCCCATACTTCTTCAGGATGGAGGGAGAAATGAGGGTCATCTTGTGTCTGAGGAAAGCATCACATCCCTGAGAGCTTCCTGGGAAAAATCCTGTGGAGACATTCAAAGCAGGAGCATGACTACAGGGCTGCTCCTGGGGAAACAAGACAATCTGTTAGAGCCCTGACCAATCTGCCCTACATGTCACTACCCACAGGGAAAAGTGTNGGAAAGGAAAGGAAAGGAAAGGAAAGGAAAGGAAAGGAAAGGAAAGGAAAGGAAAGGAAAGGAAAGGAAAGGAAAGGAAAGGAAAGGAAAGGAAAGGAAAGGAAAGGAAAGGAAAGGAAAGGAAAGGAAAGGAAAGGAAAGGAAAGGAAAGGAAAGGAAAGGAAAGGAAAGGAAAGGAAAGGAAAGGAAAGGAAAGGAAAGGAAAGGAAAGGAAAGGAAAGGAAAGGAAAGGAAAGGAAAGGAAAGGAAAGGAAAGGAAAGGAAAGGAAAGGAAAGGAAAGGAAAGGAAAGGAAAGGAAAGGAAAGGAAAGGAAAGGAAAGGAAAGGAAAGGAAAGGAAAGGAAAGGAAAGGAAAGGAAAGGAAAGGAAAGGAAAGGAAAGGAAAGGAAAGGAAAGGAAAGGAAAGGAAAGGAAAGGAAAGGATCTCCATCCCTGGCACAAGGGACAGGCTCACAGTGGTCACCAACAAGGCAGAGGCAGCAGGACCTGACCCAGCACCTCAACACCATTAAGTGTTAAATCCTACCCAAGGTCCACACTGAGTTATTAAACAAATCAGAAATAATTAAAAGAACTAAAGCAGTGGTAAACACTGACCAAACCCCCCAATGGCAGCTCAGGAAATGTAACCCCATTTTCCTCAAGATCATGTCCTTCCCTCCAAGTGGCTGAGTCCATAACAAATTCTGTGTTTGTAGGGACTCAAACCCATCACAGTTTAGGAAAACAAATAACCCAAGCTCTGGAACCAAAACTAATTGATGAGATATAATGGAAGGGGTTTGAGAAAGTCAAAAGGATTACTGGATTCCAGGGTTTCTTATATTTTTGTACTAAAAGCCTTTCAATTAAAATTATGACTGTCTGCTACCCAGCCTGTCGTCCCTCTCTGCAGTTCCTCTTTTTAATGCACAGTTTAAGTGGCTCTCATTAAGGCCACTAATAAAGAAGCACATTTTAAGTGATTAGCACCAATAACATGGCAACACATTAACATTCTCTCCGTGGGCTCCAGGGCTCTCCCAGTGAGCCCATTTACAGCTCAGCTATTCATTTTCCATATTAATTGCACACTCATTTCTCCATAGTGAACTTCTCCCCACTGAGGCACAGGACAGGGGAATGGCCAGGCAGCAATGCTGGCTCTTTGCAGAGTTAAATCATCACTACCCAGCTTCCAGAAAGAGGAAACTGAAATAAAGACCAGATCATTGATGATTTGCTCCTGGTTTTACAGCACAAACCATCTCCATGCCTCTAAACTGATCATCTGTAAAAATTAGTTACAAACAGCAAGAAACTTATTATTGCTGCTGTCAGACTGGGAGTGGTATTTCAGAGTCTGCAGAACACAAGTCATCTGATTGACTGACTGCTTATAAAAATTACTTTTCTCATCTATTAAAACCTGGCAAATGACTGAGCTGTAGCTTTGAAATGCACCATTTCTGAGCAGCCATTCCCAGTGTTATTTGTATTTAGGGATCATGGAGCTCAGTGCCCAGGAAAACAACAGCACCAAGCCCCAGGACACTCACCCCCAGTTATTCTGCATCTACCCCACACACTCAGCTGCTCCCCTTGGCACCCTGGAGCATCTCAGCAGGAAAAGGCAGTGCAGGAATTTGTCTGTTTGCTGGGAAATCTGCATTAGAACTTCTTTTCTTTTGCATCAGAGTAGAGTTTTCCAGATTTCCCTGCCTGCTCCTACCTTCACCACCAGATTTAAATCACTCCAGATGCCTCACTGGAGATGAACCACGGAGATTTGGAGTTAATTATTCTGGGCCAGCAGCTTTTTTTAGCTGGGCAGCTCCTTGAACACTTGCAAGTGAACAAAAATAGAAACAACACCAACAAATTAAAACACATCCACTTCTGCAGCCAGACATCTCTGAAGCTTCAGAGGTGGGAGTTTGCCACAGCTCAAAGTAACTCTGCCGTTCCCCCACCTCCATTTTCCTTTTCTTTCCCTTTCTTTTTTTTTTTTTTTCTTTTTAATATGAACTTTATGGCACTGAAAAATAAAGGAGGATAAGGCCAAAATAAAGGAAAACCACCAAATACAGAATGTGTTTATAGGGTGAAGGAATAACGGGTACAAACTGGAAGAGGGGAAATTTAGGTTCAGTATCAGCCAGGAAATGTCAATTGTGAGGGTGGTGAGACCCTGGAGCAGGCTGTGGCTGCCCATCCCTGGGAGCATTGCTGGCCCAGTGCAAGGTGGCCCTGCCCATGGCAGGGGGCAATGAAAGGATTTTTAGGGTCCTTTCCAACCCAAACCAGTGTGGATTAAAGCCATTGCCCACACATGGGAGGGTTTGGCCTCAGTGCCTCAAAATCCCAGGGTTTCTCCAGGAATTTTAGTTCAGGTCACGCCGTGCCAGGAGAGCGAGGCTTGGAGGGAAGAGTTGGAAGGAAAATCCCCTGACGAGTTCTGTGGCTCTGAGGCTGCTCCACCAGCCCTGCAGGTTCCTGCAGCAGCCCTGCAGTTCCTGCAGCAGCCCTGCAGCAGGTCAGCAGCCCTGCAGTCCCTGCAGCAGCCCTGCAGCAGGTCAGGGCAGCCCTGCAGGAGTCAGCAGCCCTGCAGCAGGTCAGGGCAGCCCTGCAGTCCCTGCAGCAGGTCAGGGCAGCCCTGCAGGAGGTCAGGGCAGCCCTGCAGTTCCTGCAGCAGGTCAGGGCAGCCCTGCAGCAGGTCAGCAGCCCAGCCCAGCCCCAAGCAGAGCTCACCTTTGGCCAGGCGTTCCAGCCGCTTGCCGTGCTCCGGGGGAATGGCGTACCTGGGAGGAGGAACAGACACAGATCAGAACTGCAGGAACAGACACAGATCAAACCAGCAGGAACAGACACAGATCAAACCAGCAGGCTCACGGAGAAACAGAGAGAGGAAAAGGCCAGGAACAAGGGGAGCAACAACCCTCAGCACAGCACACCATGGCTGGCAATAAAACCACAATCCTGTACGTCTGAAAGGCACCAGCATCACACAATCCATGGAAAAAAGGCAGCATTTCATGGAAGTCCTCAGACATGTTACATGAAGTGTGTTGTTTTCCTGCTGGTTTTCTCAACCAGCATCACAGGATTGCACCAGGTAGAAGGAAAATTGAGAAGGCAAAGTGATGACACAGCATTGGAAACCCCAGAAATAACTCTGAGTGCAGGGAACAGCAGGTGTGTTCTCCACAGGGAAAGTATCTGCAAAATAAAACTCTGCTAAGTATTAATAAGCAAGAAAGGGATGGGCTGAAAAGGTGTGAAGGAGGGTCTGTGTGCTTTGGAAAAGAATAAACCTTCTTCTGTGTAAATAGCTTTCATTTTATTCAAAAAAATAAATATTCTTCAGCACAGCTCAAGCAGTCATGGCTCAATCCTTATGTCCCTGCTGGATTTATTGTCTGATTAAAAAAAAGGAATTAAAAGTATTCAATAATTTTTTGATGAGGTGACTCTGAAAATGCAGGGTCTGCTGATGAAAACAACAGTAAAGGGTGTAGGGAACAACATCTACACTTCCCAAAGAGTTTTCTTAGAGTGGGAATAATAAAGTGCAAAAGAATTTGATAGGAATTTTTTTTTTTGGAGTGCAGATTATTGAACATAATCCTGGAAAAACAATCAAATGTCCCACAGTGTCAGACACAAGGCTGGGTGTGCCCAGCACGTTCAAACACCAGGGAAGGTTCAAATGGCTTTTTCTTCCCAACAGCTGGGAGCTCTCTTGGTGCTTTGAGGCTGACAGAGTTCTCAGGAGCACAGCCCAGCCGACAAAGATCGATGTGCTCAGGTTCTAAGAAGGGAACTGAATACCAGCACACATTTAAAGGTGTTTAACATGATGACACACAATAATATTGCCAATGGAAATTTGTAAATCATTGGTTACATTCTGCAGCAAATTAAATATGGCTCTCTCTGCTTTTTGTGACAGAGAACTCTGAGAATTTACATTTGTGGGAATGGCATTTATTGCCAGCTGTAACTTCTCCTCAAAAGGAATAATAAAAAATGCATTATTTTTGCAATCTCCAATAAAGATGTCAAACCCTGCTGTGTCACTGCCCCAGTGGATCAGGAGACTGCAGCAGGGGACTCACAGCAGGTGCCCAGCACTGCCCCTCAGACCGGCCCTGATCTGGGGGATTCCAGCCAGACAAACTCTGCATTCCCAAGTGGAAAAGCAGGACTGGAAGGGCCAGGCTGTGCCAGGAAATCAAACACACCCGAGTGGCCTGGCAGGGGGTGACAGCACACACATCACACACAGGGCTGCAGGCTTTAGGCACTAAGCTGATTGCAACTGATGGCTTAAAAAAAATTTAAGGTAAAACACTGTGTAGCATCTAATCTTGTAAAATAATAAATGCAGCAATGGACTCCCAACATCCCCTGACCAAAGTCTGACAGTGCCTTAAATTGCATAATTATCAAACAATTCAATTTCATTTGTCTGGGACAAAGCTAGTGGCTTTTATTTTACAAAGACCATTCATCACTTACATAAATGTGATAAAACTAATCCCGATCCAAAGCTCCTTTGTGGGATTAATGTCCCTTAAAACAGGGAAATGAGACATTCCATTCCTTCTGGGAAAAATGCTGAAGGATTGGGAAAGAACTAATTTATGGCTACAAGGCTGCTGATGATAAATGTAATATCCCCAGTCTACAATGCAACCTTCACTTAATTAGTGCCTGTAATTGGGAGTTGTAAAGATAAGATTAATTGAATCTTGAGGATGTTAAAAGTTTAATACATTGGAACATGGTTATTGTGTTATCTGAAACTGCAGCCTGCAAAAAGCCAAGTGAGGCTTTAGAGAACAGCCCATGGAGAGACAAAGAAAAAAGACTTGCTTGGATAGAAACCAGCCAGAGAGGAGGAATTTCCAGCTTATAAAAAAGAACTATATGTAATAATATACAAATCAAAATACCCCAGCACAGCATGGTAATAGCTGACTCCAATTTTGGAAATTAACTTTTTTCTTTGGGCCAGTCTTTAGGAAGCAGAGCCTACACATCCCTCTGCATTTATTCTTAGGAATTCAAAATATTAACAGCAGAAGAGAATTAAAAGTAGGTCAAATTCTGCTTTAAGTTATGCTCACAAATCTGACTGATTTACATAAAGATAGGCAATAAAGACAGAATTTGGGCTGCTATTTCAAACCAGGAGGAGAAGCAGAAGGCTCCTGCATGTACAGCACAGACTGAGCTCCATCCACACACAGAATGATTGATTAGGAGGCACAACAACAATGGAAAGATTAAAAAGTGCTGCACTCAAAGGGCTGCAGGCTCTGAGCAGTGAACACCCAGGAGGGGCTGGCTCTGTGTGCCCCTGCTCCCTGGGACAGCTCCCCAGCACCTGGGGACACCTGGGGACACCTGGGGCTCCCTCAGCACCGACTGTCACCAGCCCACAGCTGGGGCTGAGCTCAGCTGCAAAACCTCAATTCCACAGGCCACCCACAGCTCTGGGCATGGTAAAAAACATCAAATCATCTCCTTTTGCACAGGCACGACTTCAACAGCCCCCAGTGCTCCCCAGCACCTGGGGACACCTGGGGAGGGCAGCCCAGCAAAAGGGACATTCATGGCCACACAGCCAAGGCAGCAGCTGGGTGAAGACAAACCAAACCTCCAAGGCACTGGGCTTGCAAACCACCCTGCAGTCCTTCCTGCAAGGGTGAGCAAGACAAAGGGCCAGGCCTCACCCAAACCCTGCCACTCAGCACTTTGGGCATTACAGCAGGAAAAATGTGCTGCTGCTCTGTCAGGGAGCACGAGATTTACACAGTGGGGAAAGAAAAACCAGCTCAAGTACAAAAAGTTATAGTGCTGTGACTCAAATGTCATCTCACCCCCAAGTCAACAACCTGAAAGTAATGTACTGAGCCTTTTAAATTACCTTTTTCTACTTTCCACCAAAACAACAGAAAACCCCTCAAGTGGATCAAGTACCACTTGTACACATCTAGAACTTGCTGTTCTGTGGGAAAGACTCTCAGCTCCCAAACTCATGTCATGAAACCTAATTCCAGCATTTCTGATCTCTACTTCCATGTAATTTTCTGAGTCCTTGAGCCAGGATCACAGGTCCAAAAGGTTTTGCCCCAAAGCTATAAATGTGTCAGAAAATGATCTTCCTGGAGTGGTGGCTTGCTTTTGTTACTATGGAATCATGGAATCCCAAAATGGTTTGGGTTGGAAGAGATCTTAAATATCCATTTCCAGCCCTGCCATGGCAGGGACTCCTTCCACCATCCCAGGCTGCTCCCAGCCCTGTCCAGCCTGGCCTTGGGCACTGCCAGGGATCCAGGGGCAGCCAGAGCTGCTCTGGGCACCCTGTGCCACCCTCACAGCCAGGAATTCCTTCCCAACATGAGTTCAACTGGACAGTCTCCTCTCTATCCTTAACACAAAAGAGAGGTCTGTCCTATTTGCCATCATGGGATATCATTAATAGAGTAATTTTCTTGGTGTTTTGTTTATTCCCCTGGAATGGGGCTTGATGGATGTGGATAATTATCAGACTATAAAAGCCAGCAAATGTGCTATTTTCTATCGCTCTAAATCATCAAACAAATAAAGTGTGAAACAGCATTTCTGAATACAATTTTCCCCTCTAATGGCTTAGAATTATTATCAGGAACAATGAGAATAAATAAGCAAATGTCTTGTGAATTAAGAATTAAACAAGTGTGTCAGTAAAAAGGAGCACTGAGGCCATCCTGGGCTGCAGGGACCCCTCTGGAGGCCACGAGGGATGATGGAACAGGGGATTCACCGGGGCAGCTGCAGCACCAGCTGCTCCTCAGGGACCTCCCAGGCCCAGCTTCTCCCCTCACTGCTGCTTCAAAGGGAGCCAGCTCAGCTTTGGCTGCCAGTGGCCAAAAAACGAAAACTTCATCGCTAGCAAAGGCCTGCTCACTGCTGTTTTCTCCTTGTTTAAGAGGAATTTTTCTCACCTGAAGCCACCCCTACCTTGGCAGAGGACCAGACCATCCTGTGCCTTCCTCCAACATCCCCAAAGCTTCCCAGACCTTTTCCAGCTGTCAGTCCCAGAGTTTTGGACAGCCCCACCTTGTTGCACACCTCACTCACAGTCCCCTGCCCCACCACAGAGCAATCCAGCAGTGCTCAGCTCACCAGAGCCCAGAGCCACTCTCTGGGAGCCTGGGGCTCCAACCCAGGACTTACTTGGGAAATGTCACTTCAGTGCTCCTGGGAGAAGGGAAGGAACTCAATTTCACAGGGTCTGCACAAGGGCTGCCCAGGCAGGCCCCACACAGTTTAACACACCATAATTATGGAGTAAGGAACAGAAAGAGAACGGGAGCAGCACATTTAAAATGCCCAGGCCAACGTGTCAAGCTGGGGTGAGTTATCTGTCTTCAAAGCAGATTTAATTGTGCCAAGAACAGTGACCCTTTAAGATTCAAATGCCAACCTGCTCTCAGCCATGACAGGCAGAATGAAAAGTTGCTATTTCAGTCTCTGTAAGGCAAAGGGTGCCCATAAACCCAGAATCTGAACCCTGACCTTCAACATTTTTAGCCCCCACGACAGCAGCAATGCCTGCAAAGAAAACCCCTTGGTCCATCAGGAATATTTATCACCCAACAGAACCATTAAGAACCAACATTAGCACAGGGTGGTTGTGCAAAGTTCAGATTCTGCTCCTGAGGCCTCATTTTTCTACAAGGTAAAACATTAAACAAGATCTCCTCACAGTGTCAGAGCAAAGCTCAGGGTAGAAGTGGGGGTTCCATGCTAGAATCTCCCAGAATATCCTGAGCTGGAAGGGACTCATAGGGATCAGAGTCCAACTCCTGCTGTCCAACATTATTTTTAAGCTGTTTGGCCTGTATGAGAAAAGAAAAAAGGTATTTCAACAAGAAGAACTGATTGTTCCTTTGGTGGTAGCACTGTCACCTCTCTTTTCCTCACCTTTCTTCTCCTCCATAATCAACCTCCCTTCATCCCTCTCTCCCAACATTAAAATACTGAAATCAACTCCCTTTCTTCTCCTCATCAAATCTGAGGCTGGCCCACACTGAACGGGCTGGAAATCTCCCACTGCCCTTCTCAAGGTCCTGGTTAGGGAAGGAGAATCTCTGCTCCCCCTCTCCTCTCCCCTTGTGCTGTGGCAGGAATGCAAACACTGCCTGGAGATAAGACCACACAGAGATCAGAGAGCTCCTGTTCCTAGGAAAGAACCTTTATCAAGTGCCTGCAGTTCAGTCTGGAATGGATCATTTCACAGGACAATGGATGATGGAATTCAGGATCTTTAACCAGCAGTGTCAATGACTTCAAATAATGACATTTTTATTGAAATACACCCAGAGTGAGAGATAAACACAGAGGCTGGGGAGTATCAACTCCAAGAGCCACAATTAGGAGTAAATAGGTAATGACAGGACCAAATCACAACCCCAAAACACACCAAGCCCACCTGCCTCCCACAGCTGCTCAGTGCAACCTCGGGGAACCAGCACAGAGAAAATCAGGGCAAACCTGCCCAGGAGGGGCCTGGGCACCACCAAACACACCCAGCACTCATCCACAGGGCCCATCTCACTCCAGACAATCCCTTCCCCACACACAGAACGTCCTCGTTACCCACAGCAGGACAAAATGGCAGCGATTTTGCTGCCAAGGGAACAGCAGGATGGAAAACTTCCTCCTTCCCCAAAGAAACTGAAGCTGTGATTGCAAACTCTCCATTTGTTTCCCAGTAAGGATGGGCAGAATATCTCAGGTTACTCTGAAGCTGGGATCAAATCCCTGGGGATTGAGGATGGAGGATTAGAGCCAAGCCTAACTTGTGCCAATCATGTACTTCTAAAAGACTCCTCAACCCTTAGAGCTGCCTTGAGCTAGAAGTAGGATTAAAGAGCCATTAGTTTCAAGAAGTGACATTAGACAGGAGCTTTTTAAAATTCTGATTTTAAAGCAATATGAATTTTCAAGAGGTACAACTGAGCTCCAAGATTAGCACCATGGGCTACTTCCACAGTGATTCACTAACCCCCAACTCAACAAATACAACGAGGAGATTTTTCCAGAACTCCAAATGCAATTTTTAAATACATTTTTTTAAAGCAGAGAATTTAATGTGAACAACCATCTGCTCTTGGAAGGACTCTCAGTGCCCCAGTCCAGTCAGCTCCACAGCACAAGTGCCAGGCACAAAGCACAAAATTGCAGAGCACATTGGAGCATCTCTCCTCCACGTGTAAAAATAACCCAGAGCCTGCCTGCAGTCAATGAGCAGCATGAAGGAGCCATTCCACTCAGAAAAGGTGTTTGGGGAAAAACATTATGAAGTCATTTACTCATTCAGTTTAGCCAAGAAGATAATTAGTACACAATTCAACAGAGATGAATGACTACAAGATTCATCCCCTTGCCATTCCCCATTATTTGTTTGGAAGAACCTGTTCACATCAGATTTATTTCCCTAAACTGGCAATCAGATTATTAATTACTGGTTGTTTTTGTAGTGGGTACCATACAAATAGAAAGAAAAGCAAATATTATGCTTCAAAGAGCCTGTACTCTAAAATAATGGCTCATTTCAGCTCCAGAAACAAGGAGAAAAAAGGTAACCAGGGGAGATGAGAGCTGTGTGTGCCTTGTTCCAAGTGACCTGTGTGAGCTGCCCCCTCACCAGGCACAGCAAGGCCCATTCCTGACAAAGACACGGATAATTGCCCACAGCACAACAAAAGAAACTGGCTCATGAGTAATGAAAGATATTCTTAGATTAGGAAACCCCTTGTGCTAGAGGTGCAATGCCTCTACACACACACTCTTTTCTTCTCTGAGGAGAAAAAATCCAGCATTCCAAAGGTTTCATGCTCCTCATCCCTCAAACTGCACCGTTCCCAACTACAACTGCTTTGAAGTGAGAGCTGTGCTCTTGTCAGCATCAAAGCCACAAGTGTTGGAGCTGAGATTTGATAAAGATCACTGACACAGTTTGTAAAGTTCCTTTATTTCTTCTGTTTGATCCTCTCTGTGTGGCTGATTGGGCAGCTGGAAATGAAGGGGATGCAAACCCAGGACATTTATTCCTTGGGGCATTAAGGGGTTAATGAGAGCACAGCTCTCAGACAGCACCGAGTGCTATTTAAGTGCTGTCATTACTACGGGCTCCTCTTATTTTAAACCTCACTTGTGCTGCACTTGGCATCACCCCTCCACAATTTTCTCTGCTGAGTAAAGGAAAAAAAAATCCCCGCTGATTTCTGCCAACGTGTTAACAAAATGTGAATAAAGACAAAGCTCTGCAGCACCACTCCTGGTTCCTCCCAGCCTTCCCAAGCCCTGCTTCCAGCTCCGTGCCAAGCTGGAATGTGCAAGCTCATTGTCCCAGGGGGCCAGTCAGCTCGGGCTGAAGGAGTGAGATGGAGCATGGAAGCACATCTCCCTCCCCTCCAGCCTCAGTGCTCTGCTCAAAGCCTCTGCTATTAAACCAATCTCTGATCCTGTCAGACTTCCATAGATCTTCATTTCAAACCAGGCCTGAGCTCTGAGCAGGCACTTGCAGAAGGCAGGAAGGGCTTGGATCAAAGAGCTGCTTCTGTCAGTGCAGCTGGGGCTCCTGGGCTGGCAGAATTCCCGTGCTGCCCCAGCAGGAGCAGGGCAGGAGCCACCCCGGGGTGCTGCTGGGCAAATGGGCTGTGGGTGACCCCATTTAGCAGGGCCTCCTCCTGCTGAAATCACTCTGCAAAGTGCCACGGGGAACCACAGGTGGGAAGGGTCTCCTCTTTGCTGGCTCAGGTAAAGCAGCTCCCAGATGAACCTCAACCTCTAAGACTTCTGATTTCAGCCAACAGGACAGGCTCAGTAAAGATGGACATAAAATGCACAGACTGCAAACTGAAATGGCAGCAAAGCACAAAACAATTCCATGCCTTTTGCAGTGGATTTGGGCGTGAATAAAAACCAAAGGGGGTTCTGGAGGGGAGAGCAAGCAACAAACAGCAGAGAGCTCAGTGAAAGGGGTGCTGTGGCTGACATCAATCCAGCTGTCCCTCCCCAGACAAGTCCCACAGCTGATTCCATCAATCCCCCTCTGGCTTGACCTTCATGGCATTTCCTCTCAGATGAGGGTGAATGAAGAAAGGCAATACTTGAGTCCTAACTCCCCAAATCCTGTGCCTCCTCTGCTGCAGAAAAATGACCTTTTAATAATCTGTCTACAGCAGCCTAGTGAAAGACCACAAACACCTGAGTCTATTAAAAAGAGAACTCTCCACTTGTCCAACTGCACCACCTGACTGGGAAGATAATCCAAGGCAGAGCTCACCCAGGTCATGGCCAAGGTGGTGACCCCCTGGATCCTGAAAGCAAAGCAGCAGTGAGCACTGTCCCCTTCCCCAGGGACCCCTCATCCTTCAGCCACAGCACCACCCGGGAGGAAGGGCTGGGAGCTGGGCTGGGCAGTGCCTTGGATTGATTAACTAATGACTGCAGTTAATGAGTCACTGCTCTCAGTTATCAGGGAATTACAGGGGGTACAACTCTGCATCCCAACACATCCCTCCTGCCATGCAGCTCCCAGCAAACCCACGTGCACACGATTCTCAGTGCAGAAAGCCCATTCCAAAGCAGATTTCACCTTCATTTTAGAAGAGTCAGGAGAGTGAAAAGCTGTTCTGCCTGGCCATACTTTATCTCACTTTCCTTTTATCCCTTTTAATGAATATCCCTGTTCCTTTCTCTCTCCCTTTTATCAACAGAAAAGGGTCTTGCTCTGCCAAAGCTGCCTGAGAGCAAATGGTGTTGCAGTTAATCTATAAATCAACCATCACCATAAATTCTGCTCTTTCTCCATCCAAAACTGCAGAGCTGTAAAACAGATTACATGGGACAGCAGAGGCAGGAAGGAAATCTGGGAGCTCTGAGGAGCTGCCATCACGGCCAAATGGCCTTCCCTGCTTCTCCTTTCTCCCCACTGCACCCAAAAAGCCTCCACACCTCTGCTGCCAGGCCTGGAACACTTTCAGGAGCAAGGACACCTCACACACTTCCCACGGAAGATGATGCAGACCTTGGGGATTGAGGGAGGAAAGGCTGCAGAATCTTCTCCTGAATTCCCTAACACCAAGAACAGGAAAAGCAAAACTCAGACAAATACAAATTCTCAGCGTGGAGCATCAGCTCCCTCAAGGGCAAACCTCAGCTGTGACTCCAGCTAATGCAGCCTCAGGAATCTCAGGATCCCCAGGGTGCAAGGGCTCCAGTGACATCTGATCCTGCAGGGGTTCCAGCAGCCCGGGCAGGGCCCCTGGGAGGAGGCAAAGGGACAGTGCCCTGCCCCCTGCAGCCACACAGTTCTGCACCAAACACTAAAGCAGCTGCTGGCAGTGGGATCACACCAAGCCCATGGAACATCTGGGGGGTGTTAAAGCAGGGGACAGAGCAGAACATCACAGGGGAGAGGCAGTGAGGGGCAGCATCCTGCACAGAAAACGAGCAGAGAAGCTGGGAGAGTTAAGCTCCATGACTGTATTAGGTCATTTTCCTCCTCCAAGGCAGTTTTCCAGGGATTAACATTTCCTGTCCTGAGGGGAGGACAGGACAAGAGTTCAGCAAAGAAAGCTGCTGTTCTTGCAGACAAGAGTGAGAAATAAAAGCAGGGAGATCCTCAGCACCTCAGATGTGCTGCTGCTTCAGGAGGAGCTCTTAGCCAAGGACAGAGAGGGCTCCTTTGAGAATCCCCTCCCAGGGGAACACCCACAGCTTGGTTTGAATCTCCCCCACAGGCCTGTTAGCCAAGGGGAGGTTTCCCTGCTGGCAGCAGCACTACCAGATACTACAAATGCATTAAACTGTAGATGTTACAAGAAAGCCACAGAATCCCTGACTGGTTTGGGTTGGAGGGGACCCTAAATCCCACCCAGTGCCACCCCTGCCATGGACAGGGACACCTCCCACTGTCCCAGCCTGGCCTTGGACACTTCCAGGGATCCAGGGACAGCCACAAGGAGGATGTGCCCTTCTTGACTGGACTTGCCCCACCAAGGGAGCCTCGTGGGCACCTGGGGGGAAGAAAGCAGAAATTCTAAAGTATTTTAACCAACAAAGGTTTGGGGTAACTCCATGGACTCCCAGGTTTGCAGTTCTCAGACTTTGACAAGACAGAATCCCAGGATGTAATTGTATCTGTGACCAGTGCTTCCAACTAATCATATTATTTTAAAGTTCCTTTGGTAATTTGTCCTTAATTCCACATAAACTGCTGTTCTGGCATAAAGTGTACTTTGTGATATCAAAGTCAAACAGATTAGGCATGATCCACTTCCAGCGAGGGAGTGTTTTGGAGAGGAGATGATATAACTTAAAAGCTAAAGCTGGCTCCGTGTTTTAATTAAAGGGGATTAAACATCCATCATGATAAGGGAAAGGGACATTTTATAAAAATCAATTACCTTCCTCAGTGTCAGTCTGGTTTAACACCTGCAGTTTCTGAGAGAAGAAGAGTGTAACATCCCAGCAGCACTCAGAGAAGGGAAATTAAACACTGTTACTGTACAGCAAGATCTGTCACAAAATAGCCAAGCAAAATAACTTTCTTACCCAATCAGGTGGTACACTGTCAACAAAGAAAGATGTTACACTCCTAAAGTGTATCTGGCATTCACAATAGTGAGGTTCAAAGTTTCCTGCAGCACTTCCCCACCCCAGGACTCCTCCAGGCAGGGACTGAACACCTTTATGGAGATAAAAGGAAGTGCTGGTGGAGCACCTCAGCATCTAAAAATATTCTTTTGGAATTTCAAAGGCTGAGCCACATCCATTCCTCAATAAAATGCCATAATAACCATGAAGAATGAGGCCTGGCACTCAGCTTTGTTGCTTCTGTCATTATAAAATCAGTTTCTGCTTGCACCGTTTGACAATATGCTCAATTTTAGATCTCACACAGGAGTGTATGAGGTAATTACACATAATATGTATAATTGATACAGCAAAAATTCCTACCACAAGAGGTTTCATATGGGGCTGCAGAATTAAATACATTTCTCTTTTTTCAGAAGTTTGAGAGTAGGAAAAGGTGGCAATTAAATCCCTAAGTGAGGGGGCCATTTTCCTGTCATGTGGGCAAAAAGCAAGTGGCAGGCTGGATGTGGCAGCTCCCTGCCCGAGGGGCTGCACAGGAGGTTACACAACTGCTCCCAGCCTGTGCCCACCCCTCCCAGGCTTCCTCCTCAAGCTGTCACACTGATTTTCCAGCTGGACCAGCAGCAGTGTGGGAAGGGTGAGGAGCAGAGCCTGTGCCTGGGAACAGCACATCCAGAGGGAAAATCCCCCTGGAATGGGAAGAGGCCAGCCCAGGGCAGGGAGGGATGGGGGCTGCAGCTGCAGCAGCTCTGGGGCTGAGCACCAGCAGCCCTGCCCTCCCTGCTACAACAGAACTCAGTAAAAAACTGCACTGCTATCTGCAGGCACAGATAAATCGTTTAATGAGGCTGCAAGCAGGAAAATGGCTGTTTTCCATTACCCCCTTGTTCCCCCTCATCACTGGGTGACCTTTCACTGCTCAACTGCTTCTCCTGGTGCTGAACGAGTTCTGGAGCTGCACCCCAGGGACCCGGCTGAGGGCAGAGCCAGGAGCTGCAGCCTGTCCTGCTGCTGCCAGCAGCTCCTCTCTGCACTCACACTCCTCCAGCCTCCACCAGCCCGTACAAAGCCACACACTGATGTCACCTGCAACCCCAACAGGCCCCAAAACATCTGTGTGGCAGGGGGAAAACCCAACATTGCAAAGACAGAAATGAGAGACACGAAACACTCAGTAATGATCCCCCCCTGGCCCGGGAGAACAATGCCTTTGTCCACCCAGAGATGGTTCTTGGTGGTCCAAACATCCCACCCAGAGCTCCCTGAGAAGGAATTTCAGCTCTCCCACAGCATCTCTCCTGTGAGGAGGGACTGCAGGAGCTGGGCCTGGACAGTCTGGGGAAGGGAAGGCTGAGAGAGGATCCCATCAATCCATAAAATACCTCATCAATCCATACAAATATCAATCCATACAAACCCCTCAGCAATCCACACAAATACCTCATCAATCCATACAAAAGTCCCCAGGGGGTGTCAGGATGGTGTCCCACCCCAAGCTGAGGAAGAATTCCTTTCCCTGGAGGGTGGCAGAGCTCTGGGACAGCTGCCCATGGAGTCTCCCTCTCTGGAGACATCCCAAACCCACCTGGACACATTCCTGTGTCACCTGCTCCAGGTGACCCCACCTTGGCAGGGCTTGGACTGGGGAGTCTCCAGAGGTCCCTTCCAACCCAAACAATTCTGGGATTCTGTGAAACAAACACAGATTTTTCCTAAAACCCACTCAAATGAGGTTTGTGAGGGAAGCAGCTCCTCTCTCCCCTTCCCTTCAGAAGGCATCAGGGCTGGTGGCTGCTCACCCTTCCCACAGCCTGGAGAGAAGCACCCCAAGGTAATTTATGGGAGACACGAAGAAAGAGTTACAGTTTTTAACAGGCAATTTTGAAGCAGATACTACCAATATACAGAGTCCTTGGTTGCACTGAATAAATATCTCTGACAGCCAAACAATAACTCTGCCTCTTATTTTAGAGCTCAACCCCAAACTGGTAGACTTTGTAACTCTCCACACTCCTGCTATTCCCTGAGGTGCTTCCAAGATGCTCACTGTCAGAGTCACGGAGTCTATAAAAAGGATGAAGGAAGCTGGGAAATTTCCACAGAGGTGGTGCCAGCAAAACAGAACGAGCGTTTTAGCCATCCCTGAGCAAAGCCAGGCTGCAGCACTGGAATTCCACCAGAGCAGTCCAAGAGCTCCCCCAGCTGAGCTCTGCGGTGGCTGCAGTCACTCCCAGAACAGCTCAGGTACCTGCAAAGTTCCAGATCTGCTCCAAGGGGATTCAGATTTACTCTCTGCAGCCACTGCTTGTTCGGAGAAGAGCTTGAGAGGAGCTGTCACAGTGCAGAACAAGGAAGGAATGACTTGGGAAGTGGCAAACTCCTGCCTGATGCTCAAGGGAAGAGCAGGGAGGCTCTGCCAAACCAGCAGTGGCATCTTGTCACAACCCATCCCATTGTGTGTCACACACTGTCACCTACCTATGAAAACTCCACTGAAAGGGAAAAGTGTCTGCTCCAAACACGGCCTGGCTTCAAAATCCTCATTTCCCCCAGCTGGGGCAGCTTTAGAGAACAAGTGACTCTCACAAACACAGGCTGGAGAAAGGATGGAAAAACCCAACCCAAACCTCAGGCCAGCTGCTCCCACCCCTCCTGGAGCAGCCCAGTCCTGCTGGGACTGTGCTGGTGTCCCTGAGCTCCTGCTGGGACTGTGCTGGTGTCCCTGAGCTCCGTGGGCAAAGGGGATGAGGAGCTTCCCACGGGCTGTGGCACCACCTGCTGGAGATGGGACCAGGAAAATGGGTTGGAATTAAGGGATTCTGGAGGAAAAACTGACAGGATCCAAACTGAATCATGGAATATTCTGAAACCCACAGGATCATCAGTCCAAGCCCTGGCCCTGCTCAGGACACCCCAACAATCCCACCCTGCCCCAGAGCAGTGTCCAAGTGCTCCTGGAGCTCTGGCAGCCCTGGGGCTGTGACCATGCCCTGGTCAGTGCCCCAGCACCCTCTGGGGAAAGAACCTTTCCCTGGGATCAGTCACATCCCAGAAATACATTTCTGGAGCTCAACCTTGTTTAGCAGAGGTATCACAAGAGATTCTGCAAAACCCTCGTGCATCTGCCTGCGACAGTGAGCCCCCGGATCAGGAATGTTGGGAAACAGATTTCCTGACGTGTTTTAAAAACTCCCCTTCATGTTCCACAGAGTCAGCCCCTCCCTCCACCCCTTTCCAGGCCTGGAAAAGAGCACTGGAGCCATTAATTTACAGCCCCCTGGCCCTTGGGGGCTTTTATGTGCCACAAGCACCAACAGCAGAGCCACTGGGTGTCCCCAGGGAGCCACAGAGGTGGGAGGATCCCGTCTGCCACTGCCAGGGCAAGGTGACAGCAGAGCCTCCCTGTGACATTTCTGCTCTAATCTGCACACAAATGGCAATATTTATTAGTCACATCAAGATCTTCAGCAAAGCTCCCCTGGGTTCCTAAGTCTCTGCACTTATACTTTTAAATTGCTTAACAAAGAAGCATATTGGCTTTTGGTAACTTATTCTAGACTTCCTACATTCTTTATTTCATCCTTAACTATCTACTGCTTTTGTGGAAAGTTATTTCCAACCAGTCTATGCATTAACAGTGTTGAAAAATGCTTTACCATTATGCCATGGTCAAAAAATGACCAGGGAAAAGTAACATTTTCACTGAACTTGTCCCTGGAGCTGTGAACATATTTATGTATTTAAATAATGGAAATGTGAAAGTAACAGATGTTTCCTGCCTAGAGCACAGTGCAGGAACAACAGTGTTTCACTATTACAGTGCCTCTGAAGCATCCACACATTCCCATCCCCATTTGCTCTCCTGTGCATTAGTTTGCAAAAATCCCCAAGTGTTGAAATCTGGTTTTAATCGTGATGTCAACAAGTCTCCCTAATCCTGCTGAAAGTCAGGAATTAGGCCTCTGAGCAAGCCAGCATGAAAGAAAGTGAAATTGCTTTTAAATGTAGAGTAGGAGGGAAGAGGAGAGAAAAAATGGGAATGGAGAGATTAGGTAAACCTGATGGAGTTTGGTAGAGCTGGGGGAAGGATATTTTAGTGGTGTCCAAGAGCCCTCACTTACCAGGATTTGGGCTCCCCAAAATGCAAGTAGTTGATGCTGTAGAGATCCATGTCCTCTGTATGCCAAGCAAAAGTTGTCTTCCACATCCCAAAGTAGAGGTAGGGAGTGTTCACCCCCTCGATGATGATGCCACACTCGTGTTCCACCATGTCCAGGAGGGTGTTCAGATTGCCAATGTTCCACTCATCCACGTCCTGCAAGGCAAGAGAAATGGTTTGGACTGGGCATGCCAGGAGCAACCCCAGCCCACGGCTCCCTCCCAGTGCAGATGCTGATTAATGGTCACCTCATTAATTTAGCACCCTCTGCTTCCAGGAAGGTTTATCTGCTGTTCCTCTCCGACCACAGGCAGGAGGGAGCTCCAGCACTCTGAAGAGGCTCTTGCACTGTGCATACCCCAGCATTAATTAACTACTCTGGTAATGAACACAGCATAAACTCAGGGTAAAACACACTTCTCTGAGATGTTCTTCCCCTGCTCAGAAACACCCCAATGTGGCCAAAGGGGCAGAACCTTCTCTCAGGTACAAACAGGGAAAGCTTCTGGAGAACAGTTGTGTTTGTGCCTGGTTGTGTCCCACCCTGATCGCAGCAGGGAAGGGATGGGATACTCCCACCCCAACACCAAATCCTCTGCACCCCTGGGATGCCCACGGCTCTGAGCACCTCAGATATCTCTGCTTATTCTAATTAATCCCACATGAAACCACACTGATAATAAAAACACACTTGTACATTCACAC
Source organism: Nicator chloris (assembly GCA_013400495.1). Classification (NCBI taxonomy): domain Eukaryota; kingdom Metazoa; phylum Chordata; class Aves; order Passeriformes; family Pycnonotidae; genus Nicator; species Nicator chloris. The sequence goes on along the minus strand of WAAE01001590.1, from coordinate 186,730 downwards.
ACAATCAGACAACACTCCAAAAAAGGCCACTTTCCACTCAAGAGAAAACTACAGAGGAAGAGATTTAAATTATCTGCCTAAAAAGAGTAAGAAGTGAGAAACCTTTATCATTTACAGAATTACTTGAAGCAGAGGATGAAATTTCACCATGGAAAAGCTTAAACAATTTGAATTGTAATATAATTCAGTGTGCAGGTGCATTGTATCCTAAAGGACCTGCCTACAAAGAAAAAAACCAAATGCAAATAATTTAAAATCCAAATGCAAATCATTTATTTATGTTAAGAACCAAAAAATATTTTTGATGAAGCACCATTTCCTTGAAATGCTGCCTTTTTTCTGGCTTTCTAAGGAGCTTCAGCAGAAATCTCCATCTTACTCCCTTAAAAAAGAAACAAAATCCAAGGTATAGACAATTTTTTTTGCCACAGTCTGCATAAGAATTTGTTTGAATCATACTTTTCCACATTTTTCTACTAAAAGTCAGTTTTTCACAGCTTCCATTGACTATTATCCTGAATCTCAGAGGAAGTTTAGTCCCACTTTAGTGAGGGGGGAAAAAACAAAGGTATTGGGGTGTTTTTAGGGTGGCTACGTCAATGAAATTCTGAATTACTGCTCCTAAACGAGAAAAGTGCAATAAGGAAGCCAGTGCCCATGTCTGAAATGAATAAAGGAGCAGGACTGCACTTACTGCATCATACAGGGAGCCACTGATATCAGCCCCATAGATGGGAGACACAAAGGTGAGGTTCTTCCAGTACTTGCGCTCCAGGTCCTCAAAGTCCTGGTGGCGAGGGGTGCAGTACCTGCCAGGGAACACAGGGGTGAGAGGAGTCTGACAACAGCAGCACAGCACGGGCTGAGGGTGCATTTCTCCTTCAGTTCACAGAATTTGCTGCCTTTTCCAGCTCTGCACCAAGCCTCTCAGGGCAGGCTGGCTGCCAGGATGGGCAGCACCACATCCCCATCCCACGGGAACGGGAGGTGACGTTACCCACGGGGAGCTGAGGGCAGCTGGAGCTCCCAGCTGCCAGAAAAACTCCAAAGCTGATTATCCTGGAATGGGTTGGGTTGGAAGGGACCTTGAAGCACATCCAGTGCCAACCCTCCCATGGGCAGGGACACCTCCCACTGTCCCAGGCTGCTCCAGCCCCAGTGTCCAGCCTGGCCTTGGGCACTGCCGGGGATCCAGGGGCAGCCACAGCTGCTCTGGGCACCCTGTGCAGGAATTCCTTCCCAATATCCCATCTACACCCCCCCTCCTTCAGCTTAAAGCCAGGACTGCATGAACTCAGTACTGATTAAAACCCAGATTAAAGTGCTGGAAAACTGCAGACTCTGGAAACAGGATGCAAGTGCAGTTGGCACATCCCAGCTGACTGAAGTGCCCTGCAGAGTCCCCAGGCACTCTGGAAGAACACTCATGTCACCAGTATCAGCCCAAGCACTCCAAGGTATTTGGATTTCTACCCCAGCCATGAACACCTTTTCCAAAACAGCCAAGAGATCCTTTTTTGGTCCCAAGCCATTCTTTTCAGGAAGACTCTCAGCCAAATACTGACCTTGAACAACCTTTCTACACCAACTCCCAGAAAAAGATCCGAGATACACCAAAACCCACCAACTTACAAACTTGTCTGAGACTCAAGCAAAAGCAGCTTCCCCCAAAACGCTTCACACTTAACATGGCTGCACTTCCTTGTCAGCTATTTCCTGGAAAGCAAAGCTCCCCCGGAGCTGCCCCACGCCCAGCTGGCAGCAGAGCCCCTGCAGCCACGCACTTCTCGCTGTTGGCCAGGCGCCGGTACTCGCCCACGGTCATGGGCTTCTTCTGGATGTTGTACTGGGTGAAGAGCCCCGACTGGCCCGTGACCACCTGCTGGATGGGGGCCGGGATCACCATGTCATCGATGTCGTCGTACGTGCGCCGCGGCTTCCACTCCTTGGGGGGGATCACCTGCACAGGGGAGAACAACCCGCAGCGAATTCCAACAGCCGCCGGGGCTGTGGGTGCTGCTGGGCTCCACTGCCCTGCCAGGCCTCTCAACTGCCCCTGCCAGAGACACAGAACTGACCTGCAACGCTCAGATTAATCCCACAACTAAAGCCATTTCTTTACCACACCTGGAAGTTACCAACAAGCTTTATTAAAATAATCTCCCTAGCAGAGGCCTGGGAGGTAATTGCTTGTACACTTGAGTGGACAAGGAAACATTCCACAGAGAGCTCTTCATCAATAGCCAGCTCTCTGTAGAGCAGCAATAAACCCAGTAATTGACCTATGTTTTAGAAGAAATAAGAATTATTTCATGCCTAACAGCTTTATTTCTCCACTGTGCTTTATTAAGGCCAGCTAAATACCACTCCTAACAAGTCCTTGTCAGAGCAAATGATCTCATCAGCCTGGGGTGACACGGCCACAGAAATACACTTGCTGATCACTTAGTCCTGGAGTTTTCCAAGTAGTTCAGTGTCAGGTACTGGAATTTAGAAGCTTCACATGGAAAGTTCTCATAACCAGAGGCTGCTGGGGCACTGCCCAGCCTCCCCAGGGAATGGTCCCAGCCCTGAGGCTGCCAGGAGCTCTCAGGGATGCACAGGGTGGGATTGTTGGGGTGTCTGTGCAGGGCCAGGGGCTGGACTGGATCATCCTGTGGGTCCTTCCCAACTCAGGACATTCCACGGCTCTACAAAAGCCCTGTAGCTCCTCTCCTTTCCTCTCTCCAGAACCAAACCAGAGATTCCAGGTACAGTTTTCCAAAGCACAACTCCACCTTGGCCAGCCCCTCCCAGCCCTCACCTTGGCCAGCCCGGCCTCTCCCAGCCCTCACCCTGGCCAGCCCAGCCCCTCCCAGCCCTCACCCTGGCCAGCCCAGCCCCTCCCCGCCCTCACCCTGGCCAGCCCAGCCCTCACCTCGCCCAGCCCAGCCCCTCCCAGCCCTCACCTTGGCCAGCCCGGCCCGGTGGGCTCCCTGGGACTCCATGTAGGCGATGAACCTGCCGAAGTCGCGGAACTCCTCCATCGAGGGCCGGAAGGTCATGATCTTGCAGCCAGGGTTCTGCGGGCTCGGGTTTTCCGACCCCATAGCTCCAGTCCTGCACAGGAGGGACGGAGGAAGGGAAGGGGCACGAGAAGATACTGGTTAAAACCTTCTGTTTTTAACTCCAAACTTTGATGAGTTCCACAGAAAGCCTGGAGAGATTTTTCGTTTTCTCCCTCTAGTCCCAAAGGGGGGATTTGGAAGAACTACCCTCTAACATGGATATGAGGAGCTTCTAACCAAAGATCCCCTTAGTCAGGAACTCCTGACACCAGGATCACCTGGGAGCTCAGACAGGGGCTAAATACAGACCATGGGCTCAACATGTCCCCCCAGTCCAGCACAGAAAGTGGTGTCTCCTCAGGACGGTGCCACAAAAACCACAACTTCTCACCACCTTCAGCACTGTCGGTGTGTAGAACTTGCCACCCCACAAGTTTTCCACCAAAATGCTCCACTATTTTCTGTTTAGATTCAAACCCAACACCTTTCCCCAATTTGGGGTTTTTTTCATGTGCTAGACAATATTAAAAATTATAAAATTAAGGGTTTGGGGTTTTTAATGTAGCTCCACTACACTTTGTCTTTGCAATAAATAGAAGGAAGACGAACTGCCAGGCAAGTCTTACAAGAAATACAGATGCACAATTCCAAAACACCCCAAACGAACTCTCAAACAACTCAGGATGAAAACACGATTTTTAAAACGGACTTTTTTCCAGGTCATGCTGGAAATGTGTAAGGGAAAGAAAAGGTTTTAGCGGCGTTTCAGCGGCAGATCAGGCCAGGAGGGAGTTGCACACCGAGCACTCGCGAGGTGGCAGTGCTGGGCTGCGGGAGGAAACCAACGGGAACGGCTCCAGAGCCGCTCCGACAGCCAAGAAAAGCATCTGTGCCTTGAAACTGATCTCAGACCGGCCAAGCAGGATTGCAGATGCTCCTGGAAGCGCTCGTAGCGTTAGGAAAACACCAAATGAAGCAGGGAGTACTCCCAGATCTGTGTTTGAATGGGTGAGTGTGGCACAGCACTCACTGCAGAGACAGCCCGTGCTCCCAGCTCCTGGAATTAAACCAGCGTCACGCACTAAAGTGACAGATTCCACACCCAGGGCACCAAGGTTTCCTTTTAACTGGGTAAAACTTTTCATTTCAAAGGCACATCAACAGTTTTGAGTGAAATTTTAGAAACCAGGAAACATTAGAATTTTACACAGTAACTTTTATGCAGATTGCAAATTTGTTTCAAAACAAGGATCTGCAAGTCCATGTCCTTCCCCAAGGAGTCTTTAAAGGAATTTTATGCATAAAATCACAGCTTCTCAGAGTCAGAAAAGCCCTTCCCAAGCCAGGAGCCAGAGATGCAGAACCCAGTCCAGAATAAAATCAAATTATGAATCCCAGTATTGCAGGAAATCCCAGAGCAAAACCAATTGAGGGAGAAAAATATCATTTCACCCCCTTCAGCCCAGGATACTTCCAATTTCCAACTGAAATTGTTGCAGTTTGGAAACAAAAGGGCCATTTAACCAAGCCCTCCACCTTCAGGGTGGCCCTGCCCAAGGAGATGCCCAACCTTGCCAAACAAGGAACAAAAATTGCCTTTTGAGAACAAAAATTGCTGTTTCAGGGTCAGCACTCGAGGAGAAGCAGCAGATCGACCCACGCCCGTGGGAACGCTTTCCTACACAAATGTTTTGCCGGAATACAAGAAGGAAATCCCCGGGATGAGCCAGGGAGCTGGGGATCCATCTGCCAGAGGTTTGCTGAAATCACCAAGACAAGCGCTGATCCCAGGAAAGCGGGGCTGAGCTGGGGCCAAGGGGCTGCTGGGGAGGAGGGACAGGAACACCCCAAACGCTGACACGACCTTCCCAGGAACACTGGAGCTATTTCTGGGCAGGGTCTGGCAATGCCAGGGGGCCGAGGGGAGCCCCGCCAGGATCCTGGGAGGAGCTGGCTCCGCAGAGCGCCCCAATTCCGTCCTCAGGAGGAGCCCTGCCAGCACCATCTGCTCCAGAGAGGCTTCCCAGGATCTGCAGCTTTACCCACAACCGGGGGGAAAAACAAACAGTCAAAGCCAGGCTTTATCCCATCTTTCCCTCAAGATTCTCTCAAAATTCCAATTTCTAGTCAATAAACTCAGAGCAAAGAGTGAAAAGACGTGCTCCAGTAAAGAAGGGAGATCAAAAACTACTTCATGCAAAGCCTAATCAATTAATTAAAGGATAAAACTACTTCCTGTAAAGCTTAATTAATTAAAAGGTTTACTGCCTCAATACAAGCAGCATCACCTGGCACTCTGGAATTCTTTAGTCCAGAGACAGCAAAGCACAGGATTTTTCCATGTGCAGTCCCATCTGAAGAACATTTCAACACCTACCCTAGATAATGCAGATTTAGCTAATCACACCAATTAAGCTATTGCAATAAAATGGCCACTGAGCTCATGGAAGGGGGAATCAGGCCCATGACCTCAGTGAGACGTGGGAGCTTCCCCCACCAGCCCCAAGGAGCTGGGAACACCCAGGCCACAGGGAAAGCTTGGGGAGAAGAGAATGTCCTTCCCAAGTGCTTCCCACGTGGCAGCACCAAGGTGTTTTGGGAAAGCAGTGCCAGGAGTCACACGTGTCCCAGGAGCCATGGCCACCCGTGTCCCAGGAGCTGTGGCCACCTGTGCCCCAGGAGCCACGGCCACCTGTGTCCCAGGAGCCACGGCCACCCGTGTCCCAGCTCCTGGGATCACACAGGACACACGGCCAAGGCAGCAGGACAGGGCTGCAGGCTCCTCTGGGATTTTCAGGAGATGGCCTCAATTAAACAGTGCTCCAACGAGCTGCCAGCATCACTGAAGGTTCCAGAGCAGAATCCGACTATTCTGGGAACACTGAGAGCCCCTTTCAGCCCCAGCAGTGCTGTGGGTGAGGGCGAGATGGGAACAAGCCCTTCTCTCAGTACTGAGAAGGAGGATTCTGCAGTCAGAGCCCCCATTAGCTCCTGAAAAGAAGAGTGAAGGTATTTTTCTCAGCTGGATACATTCTGTTTCTTTGTAAGACAGTAACAACCTGAAATATTATGAAAACCTTCTAATTTTCAACCATTGTGAGGAAGCACTAAAACTTGTCTCCAGAGGGATGATCTCGGTGCACACAAAGAACTGAGTTTTAATTTCTATGACTTTTACGAGACTTTTCCCTTCCAAAACTGATGTGAACCAAGACACTTTTGTGACTGAAATCCTGCTTCTGTCAACTGAAACCTCTGTACAGCAGAGAAAAAGTCCAAGGCACCCAGCTGAGATCAATGACTCGAGCTTGCTCCAGGACTGACAGGACTGGGAATCCTTCCCCAGGAAAAGGTTTGGGGCTTCCAAGCACTTCCCCACTGCTGCCCCACTACTGATCTCGGCAGAGCCGACACTGCCAGCTCGTTCTCCTCCCCCCATAGCCAGGGGTGCCTTTGACTAAACTCGTGCCTGTGAGTGGAAACAAACGTGGCTTCAGGCAGCAGCAGGGCCCAGCCTGTCCCCAGTGCCAGGGCAGGGACAGCAAACTGGTGCTGCTGGCCGAGAGCGCCGGCATCGACCGCGCTGAGGGCGGCACGGCAGCTCTGAGGGCACAGCAGCACCAGGAAAACACTCCTGGCCTTGCTAAACAAAGTTAATCCTCAATTTCTGCACAGCCCAGAACACAAGTTCCCGCAGACACCTTTGGAGAAGGCACCAGGTGTCAGGGCAAGGCTGTCCCCAGGTGTCCCCGCTACTCAACTGGAGCAAAGCCACTCCTGACCCAAGAGCACCCCGCGGGATTTCCCTGGGGCTGTGCTGGACAGGGCTGCAAAGCACATGGAAATGCTCCCAGCCCTGCCAGCTGCTGCCAGCCATGAGCACAGAGCACAGGTGAGGCTGCCCAGGAGGTGGGCACGGACTGGCACAGGCACCACACCCTGCAGAGGGAGCAGAACCCCTCACCCCAGTTCCAGGGATAACCAAAGCTCCAGCTGGGAGCAGGAGGAAATGTCCCAGCAGCACAGCTGGGATGGGCACTGAGCCCCGAGCCTGTGTCCCTCTGCTGTGCCAGGGGAGGGTTTGTGGTGATGAACTGGGCACGGCTCTGCTCCCAGGGCTGGGCTCAGGGGCACAGCCTCCCAGGGCCAGACACCTGACACAAAATTACACCAACAAAAGGCAGATTTTCAGTGTGCCTGGCTTAACTTCTCCTGCCTCACTCACTATCTGAGGCACTTCCCCAACAATAATGAGAACCCTGCTCATGAAAAACTCCTTTAAACTTGCTCTTAATTCATTATTTAACTACTAAGTCCTGCACAGAAATATTAATGGAAACCTCATGTGTTTATCTGAAATGGCATTTTTTGACTAATTAGTCTGGAACACAGAGGACAGATTCTTCTATTTCCATCTACTTCCCTTCTCACTCAGCCAACAAATTACTCTGATTTCCATCAATTCTTACAGATCAGGCTCTATCCAAAGTTTCTTAGCAGAACCAAAGACAAGCTTTTGCAAGACATCAGGTCTGTGTATAAAAGAGTACTAAAAGCTCTATATATTTATATATAAATTAAAACTATAATGGTTATGTGGTGTAAGGAGATCTGAGACAACTTTCCTTCCTTCCCCTCTATTCCCAAGAATCAGATTCCAGCATTTAGACAAACAAAGTGTAAATTTTTATGTTTGAAGTTTGCTGTTGCTCAGCCCAGTTTTAAACAACTGTGCAATCACAGCAAGGATTTAAACTAACACTTTTTCCAAAAAAATATTTATATTTCAATTCATTATATTTTTAACATTCAAATTGCTTTGAGTTTTGTATATCCTCCATAAAGGCTAAGTAAACATAACAGAGAAAATATTTGGGAAGGATGAACAGAGACAACATTCCCATCCAGCATGGGGATGAAGATCTCCAGTGCTTGGGATTTTGACAAATTGAGAGTTATTTTCTATTAAATTTTACACTCCACAAGGCTCCTCCGCACTTCCAGATCGTCCTGTACTTGAAATCAAGCAGCATATGTAGCTCATTAAGGGAAAATGAAATTTTCCCCCAAAACACCCTCTTTGCTGTAGAAGTGCACAGTTACTCACATATTTCTCTAACAAAATTATTTAGTCACAAACAGTATTTAAAAGGAAAAAAAAAGTGGTTACATTTAAGAGCAATAAATCTGGATGACTTTAAAACAGTTTATTATTGCCTGAAGCAAGGTAGTTAACACGTAACGGTTATTTCTGACTAAATCCAGATCAGAACCTCAAAAACTCAGAAGTTCGACTGAGCAGGCAAGATAAACTCCCCCTAAACCACAGCAATCAGTTCACAAAGCACTGCTGAGGCCCAGCCCTGGCAAGGGCTGCAGGAGCCTCCGTTTGCTGCACTTTATTATCTGCACTGGGTTTACTGCAAGGCTTCGGGAGTATTTCAAAAACAACTCCAGGAATGAGCATTAAAAAGGCACTTCATGTGGACTGAGCCGTTGAATCTGAACAAGAATCCCAAGTTTTGACGCACGGCACCTCAATCCAAGGCAGCAGCACTGCAAAAGCTAAAATAAAGTAGCCCTCAGTCTCTTATTCTTATGGGAAAGGACATCAGAAACCTCGCAAAGCAACCAGGAACCTTGACTGCTGCAGTGCTTTGCCCAAAGGGTGATCCCTGCACCAGATTAACACCTTCATAAGGACAAATTCCCAGTTTTCCTTCCACAACCCTGCCAGAACGAAAAGCCTGGAGTTCTCAGTACCTTGCTCGACTTCTCTAAGCTCCTTTAGGCTTTTATAACAAAAACATCTCACCAGATGGGGCTGTCCGAGGCGTTTCCGAGCAGCCTGCCCGCAGCAAAGGCAGCCCTTGGCCGGTGCAGTGCCCGGGCTGGGTGTGACACACTGACCCAGTTCCAGCTGCCAGCACACGCCGGGAGCCCGGCGGGCACGGCAGGGGCAGCAGCGAGCCGGGCACGGCCCCGGGCCCCGGGACCCCCAGAGACCCCAGGGACCCCTGAGCTGGGTATGGCCCCGAGCCCCGGGACCCCTGAGCCCCCGAGCCGGGCACGGCCCCGAGCCCCGGGACCCCCAGAGACCCCAGGGACCCCTGAGCCCCAGGGACCCCTGAGCTGGGCATGGCCCCGAGCCCCGGGACCCCCAGAGACCCCAGGGACCCCTGAGCTGGGTATGGCCCCGAGCCCAGGGACCCCTGAGCCCCCGAGCCGGGCACGGCCCCAAGCCCAGAGACCCCCAGAGACCCCAGAACCCCCGAGCCCCAGGGACCCCTGAGCCCCAGAGACCCCTGAGCTGGGCACAGCCCTGCACCCCCAGAGCCCAGCTCCGTTTTATCCAGGTCTCTCTGGAAGCTGCAGCTCCAAACTTGACACACCCTCCCAAGGCAAAGCTGTGCTGCTCATTCTGCCAACAGAACTGAGATCAAATATGGGAAACTTCAGAAAAACTTCTTATCTGCACCAAAACCTCACCAAAGGCCTCTCCAGTGCCCTGGGGGTGGATCCAAAATCCTGAAGGAATACCAGACAACCTCAGAATTCACCTTAACCCCCCCACCAACCTCCAACATTCACTTCTTGGGCTGTATTCAAAAGCAGGATTTCTAACAGATTTAGGAACAAAAGGACAATCCTGTATTCTCTAAGGGTCTGGGAACTGTGGTTTGTTTGTGAGCTTCATGAAACAGCAAAGAAATATAAAAGTAATGAAGCTTCAGGTCACTTCTGCCACGAGTGAGGCACACACAGAGCAAGGAAGGGCAGAATACAAATGTGTTCTCCTGTGTAATCCAGTAAGAACATGACTGAGGAACTGCCTCCTTTATAAAGGAGAGTGATTTACCCTAGGAAAATATAAATGAAAATAAGTACCTTAATTAAGCCATGGTAGTAAATGACTCCATCCCTAAGTTGTGACAAGACAGGACATATTTGGTCCAGAACAAAGGTTAAAAAGAAAATCTTATTAAGCAATGATCAGTTTAGTGGAGGACAGTGAAAATGGGAAAGCACCTCTCTAATTCCACAGTGCTAAGACATTAATATCCCCCAACCTGTGTGAAATGACAGGATTTCTGCCAACATTTTGCAGTACTCCAGGATTTCAGTTGCTACTACAAATGGACAAACCCTCTTGAATTCTTTACCAGATGACAAATAACTCTTTCCAGCAGCGCCTTGTGCAGCCCCGGAGGATCCCAGTGGCATCCAAACCCATTAAGCAAATCCCTCACTTGTGGTGACATATTTAGCTGTCATCCATCTTTGCTATTAACAGATGCTCCAGTGAAGGAACGTGGAGCAGCACAGGCCCTGCAAACCCTTCCCCACAGCACACCCTGAGCACTGAACGAGTCAGAAAGGGGGAAAAGCACCAGTCCTGAGCCCTCCTGACTGCCCAGAATTAATTAAGGAACACCAAGTTTCTCCTGACTGCCAAGAGCTTTCCCTCCCTGCTGCCTGGGTGGCTCAGCCTGCAGCTCACAATGTTCATTTCTGCTCTCAGGTGGATTCCCTGCTCTCAAACATGAGATTTAAACTTGCAAGGTGAATCAGAGCCTCTGATGCTGACACTGCTTGCTGTAGTGCAGCTGGACATCCCAGGAGGAAATAAAACATAACCCTGCATAAACGTAAACTCCCCGGGGAGCTCCTGTGCCTTCCAGCAGGGCTGGCCAAACTGGTTTTCCCAACACACATCAAATTTCTTGTGACCTTTTATATGGAAATATAGAAGTTTTCAGGTCTGTATTTTGGGTGATCTGAAACACCTGCAGAGCTGTGGAACTCCCACCTCAATTGCCAAGTCTTTCTCTGGTGCACGACAGGAGTTGAGGTGAGAACTGTTCCCAGTGAGAGCAGCACTGTCCCCACAGCTCAGGGTAACAGGTGAGCACTTCCCATGGACCAACAGCCAGGATTATCTCAAGGAAATGGGTGGGATTCTCCCTGAAAGTGAATTTTGCTGTTGACTTCCCACCAAAAGCTGCTGAAGCCTCTCATGTGTGAGAGGTTTTATTTAGAAAAGCTCACCTTCATCCTAAAGCCAAACTTGGAGCATGAGACCTGTGTACTTTGGGTCTTTACCAAGGTGTTCTGACTTACTGACAAAACTGACTCCTCCTATATATTTTATATATATAAAAATATATTTTGTGTCCTTTTGCATATATATTCCATATTTTATGCATAATGTTTATGTATAGCACCATATATATTCTGGTCCCACTGGACCAGTCAGGGCAATATCTCTTTCCAATCAGCATAAAAAGGAGAAAGAACAATCCACCGTGGAGCATTAGACAGAATTTTCCTGTCAAAAGATGCTCCAGTGAATGTTTCATCCATGAACATCAGCTCTGGAACAAGGAATCACTTTACATCCACCCACATCTCCTTTGCATGGGAGGAACTCCTGCCTCTCATGAGACAGGAACAGCCGTGGATTCCTCCAGGATTCCTCCAGGATTCCTCCAGCCACTGCAGGAGTTGGTCAACCGGCCCCAGCTTCCTTCTCCTGCTACAGGGAAACCCAAGAATTGGGAGCTTGCTGTCCCAGAGCAATTACTGGGTGCTCCAACAGTTACCCGATGTAATTGCTAAAATGTAACTGTAAGTTTGCCACTCTAGGCTTAAGGTTTCCCTGACTCTGAATTTCAATGAAACAGGAAAAGGAAATTGAAGAGAAAAAAGCAAAAGTTCCCAGGAAAGAAGCAATGTTGTGGGTGAAATGCTATCAGGTTTCAGAGGGACAGAGCTCCTTAAAATGAACTCTTTTTGGATAAAGGAAACTTAGTTTTGGGAGGGTCAAGCTGGATGTAACACAGCTTTACACTGGCCCAGCACAAACGAGTTACAGAGCAAAAAACCAACGTCCCAGGCCAGAGCAGCAGCACAGCCCTGCAGCAGCTTCATTACAATACAGAGGGAGCACAGATGAAACGAAACCTTACTGGTGACTTTCCTTCTTCAATACAAAGGGGTCCAAAGCAGCCTTTCTGCAACACCCCTGGCTCCTAAACAGCTTCAAAACCAAGAGCTCCATCAAAGTCAAGAACCACCTCTGGATGAATCACAGACTGTCCTGAACAGGGAGGGACCCACAGGGATCACCCAGTCCAACCCCTGGTCCTGCACAGACACCCCACCAATCCCCCCCTGAGCAGCCCTGGGAGCTCCTGGAGCTCGGGCAGCCGCGGGGCTGGGACCATTCCCTGGGGAGCCTGGGCAGTGCCCAGCACCCTCGGGGGGAAGAACCTTTCCTGAGCTCCATCCCAAGCCCTGACACAGCTCCAGCCCTTCCTGGGCTCCTGTCCCAGAGCAGAGCTCAGCCCCTGCCCCTCGGCAGACGCTCAGGAAGGGCTTCCTGAAGAGTTCCCCCTCCACCACATCCCAACCATCTTCTCTATTTCTGCAAACAAGAGCAGCTGGAGCCCGGGGAAGTCCCCGGCGCCTGCCTGGACACACAAATCCCGCAGCTCCCGAGCGTTTCGGGGCTGGGCACGCCCGTCCCCCCGGCCCGGGGACACGGGGGCTGTGCCGGGGTCCCCTCGCGGCCAATAACACCACACGTGTACAAGTAACACGAGAATTGACAGAAAAACGGAAGAAACGAGCTTCGGTCTGGCCCCTGACTTTGACAGTCCCCGGAGGAGGAAAACAGAGATAAAACAGTCAAACCCCACGCCGATGTCACGCTCCTGCCCCCGGATTTCCCAGCACGGAGCGCCCGCACCCAGTCACGGAGCCAGCGGCAGCTTCTGCTCGGCCCCAACCCACGGCCCCGAGCCGAACCCCGGAATCGCCATTGATCCGCGTCTGTGGCCCGAGTCCCCTGTGGCGGTGAGCCCCGCCGGCAGCCCCGGGCGGCGGGGGACCAGGGACCCGCGGGGCCGCCCTCGCTGCGCCAGCGGCCCGGGGGGCTCGGGGCTCCCACCCACACCAAGCGCGGCGGGGCCGGGGGTGCGGGCCCGGCCCGGCC
>WAAE01001590.1:76253-173175 GCA_013400495.1 Nicator chloris | reverse complement strand
GGGACCGGGGGGCGATATTGGGGATCGGGGGACAGCGGGGATTGAGGGGGGACAGCGGGGACCGGGGGGCGATATTGGGGATCGGGGGATGGCAGTGACCGGCGGGTCCCGGGGACCATCATCCATCCCCTCCCCGCAGCCCTGGGCAGCCCCGGGGGGAGGCGGGGATGAGGCCGGGGGGGTTTGGGGTCCCCGTCCCTGGAGGTGTCCGGGGGACGCGGCCCTCGGGGCTGGGGACGCGGTGGGCACCGGGCACAGCTCGGGGCACCGGGCACAGCGATCCCCGCACCGGGGCTACCGGGCGCGTTTGCCAATTTCACTCGGTTACGCCGAGCAGATCTTGGATTCCGTGCCCACCCTGGGAATTCCCAGAATGGAAGCGGGTCCTTGGTTAGATTTGTGCCGCTGTCACGGCCCTTCCCGAGTCTTGGCCCAGGAACCTCGGTTACCGTTCCCCTCTCGGGGATTTGCACCAGGAACGGTGGGGGCTGAGGCATCGCCCCAGCAAATCATCCCAGCATGAAACGCCTTTGTTCGCACAGCCAGACCCGCGCACCGGGCAGAACAGGCGTTTTCCCAGAGGGCTTCCTAATTTGGGACAGGTGATTTGGGCAGATCGCACCAGAAAGTGCCCAATTTGCAGAGGAATCCTAATTGTTGCTTAACAGTACCTTGGCACCTATGGAGGAAACAAAGTTTGTTTTTCAAGTTCCAAACAAAACAAAACAACAAAACCAATAAGTGAAGGAAGTCATTGCAGTTATTGCCGTTTAAATGCAAAAACACTTCCTCACTTTCACTCACTCACCCCCAATTCTTCCTATCACAACACAGAATAAAAAGTGCAAGGACACTTTAAAGGAAATCTAAATATCTGAAAGTGCTTAATGTTAACAATGACCTTAAAACAAACTTATCTTAAAGAGGGCAGATGGTGCTACTGCTGCCTAATTTCACAGATTATGTTTTTACCACCTTAATGTTGCTTTATTTCCTTCATCTGCATTTGTGAAAACCTCAGTGGCTCAATTTATTCCTCTGGTTTGTGGAGATGCTCACACTTGTTCCTGTCACACCTCAAATACGATGCAGGACTTGGCACTTGCAACAATTTGGGGGTTTATTCATTAAATGGACAAACAATTCCAACTGCCAGCTGATATTTGGATTTTGGAGCAGTGGAAATCTAACCAGTTAAAAGTTTGGGGAATCTTGAACGTAACACATCCTCTCACTAGAGTCTAGAAGCATTTATGTTGAAGAACATCAAATTAGCATTTTCCAAATTTACAGTGAAAAATCATATTGAAAATCACAGCCCTTAGAAAAATAAAAGGCTTGGCCTAATGGGACATAAATTCCTGCACAAAGAAGTGGGTCTGGAAACCCACTTTGCATCGAAAGAATTGAACAGTCAACAATTAATTTGAGAAGATATTTATTTTGAGACCATCAACTTGCACATTATACAAAAAACTGACAAATTCACTGAAAAAAATCTATAAAATGTTGCGGGGTCTTTTTCCCTAACATATTAACATAATTACTTTCCAAAGGGTAAGAGCTGAGGAAACCAAAAATAGGCACATTTGTTCCAGTCTGCAGAAAAGTGTGATTTAAAACATCCCTGTCTTGCTGAGGTATCAAACTGCAAACTTTGGTAATGTCAGAGGGAGAGCACGGGAGCCTTCTCAAGGCGTGGCTGATACAAAACAAATTCATTATTTTTCATTTCCGGGTAGAAATGCAGTGAAACCAATTTAAAACCTCCCCAAGACACCAATGACTCGGAAACCTGATCCTCTGCAAATCCCCACTAATCACACACAGCTACAGTGATCCACGCTCCCACAGAATCCGGCTGGCAAGTCCCAACAATTCAGTGCTTATGAAAAAAAGGAGACATTGACGGTGATTCAGAGCCCAGTCTTCCAGCAAAGGACAAAAGGCACTTAAGAATGGCTTTAGGATATTCCACAATGGCATTTCGGGACAGGGGACAGCGCCTGGCTGAACAAATCCTTCCCTCAGAGAAGTCCAGTGAGGTAGTACTTCATATTGCTCCAACCACTTGGCTCTAAGCAAGCAGCCTTCTGGTTCTGAGATACAAAATTCGCAGGAAATGGCTTTTTGTCAAATGTATAAAACCCAGTTCTTACAAAAAAATAGCAAAAACCCACTTGTGGTACAAAGCCAGGAACCATCTTGTACAAATTGAGTATCAAAATGCTGCCAAGGTGATGCACAAGTCTACCTTGATGGCCAAATCCCCAGACAGTGAAGATTGTTCTAGCAACCAAGCCATTTTTGGAATAAAACATAGAAGTAAAGGGGGCACAGGGGCACTCTGAGAACTTTGCTCATCATTAGCAGCCTCACCGGAAGCAGTTTCAGTCCATTAGAAAAAATAATTCTGTGCTGATGAATGGCAGGTTTGAGGGGATGAAAAAAAAACCCCAAAAACAAAAATGCAAAGTTCAACATAGAGAACAAAAAATCCACGAAGGTACAAAAGGATAATCCTTGGAGTTTACAGTTTTTTTAAAAAACGAGGAAGACTTAAAACCATTTTTGCGGGGGCTGGGAGAAAACACAGACTACCTTTTTTTTTGTTTTAAATTAAGCCCAGGGGAGGCGTGGGGAGGGAGGAGGGAGGGAGAAGTGCTTTGGGCCATCACCGGCCGCTGCCGTAGCCGGGGAAGAGCTGGGCCAGGACGCTCTGCAGGGCCTCGTTCACCTCCATGCTGTAGCCAGGGCCCAGCTCGTAGCGGCACGCGGGGCAGCTGAACACCGAGGCCTTGAAGGACCTGTCCAGGCAGTCCTGGGGACAGAAGCCAGCAGGGCTCAGGGACAGGGCTCACTGGGCACAGCCCAGACACGGCGAGAGGGAACGGGAGCACTGCACTCCAGCTGAGAGCATTCCTGCTGCACTCAGCAGGGATCAGGGAATTCCAGCCTGGGCTGCCTTGGAGGGACCTCAGAGCCCACCCAGGGCCACCCCTGCCACGGGCAGGGACACCTCCCACTGCCCCAGGCTGCTCCAAGCTGGCCTGGGGCACTGCCAGGGATCCAGGGGCAGCCACAGCTGCTCTGGGAATTCCAGGCCAGGGCCTCCCCACCCTCCCAGGGAACAATTCCTGCCCAGCAGAGCCCAGCCCAGCCCAGCTGAGCCCGGCCCAGCCCAGCCCAGCAGAGCCCAGCCCAGCAGAGCTCAGCCCAGCCCAGCCCCAGCCCCAGCCCCAGCCCAGCAGAGCCCAGCCCAGCAGAGCCCAGCCCCAGCCCAGCAGAGCCCAGCCCCAGCCCAGCAGAGCTCAGCCCAGCCCAGCAGAGCCCAGCCCACCTTGCAGACGTTGTGCTGGCACACGGTGGTGACGGGCCGGAACACGACCTCCTGACAGCAAATACACAGAAAGGCCTCCTCCACTTTATTCAGAAATTTCTGCAAAGAGAATGTTTGAATCACCTTAGTGCTGAAAGACACATAAATTAACCCAAACCCCCACCATTAAAGGCAAGGGATTACTTTGATCATAGAAAGATTCTCAGCAAATCTTAACATGCAAAATCTGTCCCATTAAACCTGCTGGGGGTGTTTGCACTAAAATAAGATCATTTTAGGTCTGAGGCTGTTCTTTAACTCAGCCAAGGGTTTGTATCTGGGGACACCACAACTCCAGCTGGGGAAAAGCCCAACGTACTGGTCCATCTTTGAGAGCCTCTAGGACTTCATTCCACAGTTTCTCGTTGGCTTCATCACTTTTGATAAGAGATTTCTGCTGGGATGTCAGCTTGTATGGCTCAACTTTAGTTTTCTTTGGAGTCCCTGCAGGAGAGGTGACGAGTTTTTCCTCCCCACCTGAAAGAAAACACAAAGATTTTTTTACAAACCAACCAAAAAACCACCAGAAAAGAGTAACCAAGTAAAATGTACAAAAACCTCCAAGGCTGTCTATATCCACTTGCCTACTCCACAAACCTGCTGATTTCCTTTTCCTCTTCCCTTTCCCTGGGCTATCAAACTCATCATCTTCGTTATTTTCTTTTTCCTTATCTTTGTTTGCAACAGCTTCCAAATATCCTTCAGGATACTGCAGAGAAACAAAACAAATGCAAACAAACCCAAAGCAAACACACCGGGTCAGACTTGCAGACCAAGCCAGGTCCAAGAGTGACCTCTGGAGAACTGATCCAGGGCCACTTTAATCTATTTTAAGCAACAGATCCCTGCTATAGGGAAGCACTTTACAGCCTATAGAAATTCCATACAAAAAAAAAAGAGTGACTTTTGTAGTTTTAGCCTCCTGATGTATAAAAACAACCCAGCAGACTGGAAGCACTTCTGTCCCCCTTCGTCTCAATTTTTAGCTAAGGACCACCCTTAGTAAGAACAGGTAACAGAAAAATCCCTGCTCTCCAGCAGGTTCAGAGCCCAGGTGATGTCCCAAGGCAGTACCTGCATTGTCAGGCCAAGCTTTTTCATCCTGTCCTTCCCCTCCTTGGTCCAAGGAGCCGGTTCCTCGTCGTCCCTCCTGAGCAGGTAACGCCACACCAGAAACCCAGACTTGCCTGTCTCGGGCCAGTACTTGACAACCTGCGGAAGCCGCAGCAGGCCCATCAGGCTGTGCAGGAGCCCCCTGGCCAGCACGGTGCCCTGGGCTGGCTCGGGCAGGCCGGGTACCTTGTAGATGCCGTCGTATCTGTTGCCCTCCAGGGGCGCGTACTTGCTGTGCTTGCCGCCCTTGACGCTGCGCACCACGCGCACCGGCTTCCCCGCGCGCCAGTCCTTGGCCTGGGCCCCCTGCTTGTCGTTGATGGGGGCACTGCAGTTGAGAGCCAGGGCCCTGCAGGCAAGGCCAGAGCTCAGTGTGTGTGCCTGGAGACAGCGCTGCGGGCTGGCTGACACCCACAGCCCTGCAGCCAGCCACCCTCCTGACGGGGGCACCTTTTAGACTCTGATTAGTCACAGCACTGCCCCAATGCACCAGCACAGATCACTTCCTCCACACAAGTCCAGGCTTATCTGTGACAGTAACAGTTCAGAATTACAAATGGTCTGGGCTCCCAAGGTGAGCAGTGGCTGCAAAGGTCCCCAGGAGAGAGCAGGAGAACTCCTACACCAAGTTACTGCTCTGTTCCTTACGTTTCAGCCACTATCCATGGGACACCAACACCACTCCCAGTCCTGTCCCACTACAGCGCACTGAAAGGAGCATTCCCACTGTGCCACTGACCTGCAGCCTAAACCACAGCCCAGACCCGATTCCAACCCTTTTTTCTGCTCAGCCAAGCAGCTTCCCTGGATGCAGAGAGCCCCAACCCTCCCTGGTGCTGCCAGACTGCCAGGTGCTGAGGTGGGATGCAGCACAAGCGTTGCCAACCTGTTCATGTTGGTGAGTTTCTGGTCACAGGACTGCTCCGCCGTGCGTTTGTTCCCGGACAGGTCTCGGCCCCCGCTCCCCGTGTAGGTGAAGGAATTCCCGTGATCCTGAAACCAACACGGACGCTTCTGACACAGCCACGGACAGGATTCAACAAAAGCAGAAAAGTCTTTCAATCAGGTAGGTTTAGCAGGACAGCCTCAAAAAAGGAAAGGTGCCTCCTGTATTTCAGCCCCCAGACTGGGCCAGCCCCTGGCTCTCCCCCAGGCTGCCAGGACAGGAGGCCAGGGTGACAATGTTGTCTTGTCACAGCCCTGAGCAGCCCAGGCTCCTGCAGGATCTGCTCCAAGTGAACAGCAGGCAAGCTGTGGGTGCAATTCAGACCTTGAAAAGTCTGAACTCTGGGATCAAAAGCTGCCACAGGGGGATTAAAGTGGGTTTGGATGAACCTTGTTCTAACAAACTGGTTTGGTTGTGTACATGAACAACCAGAATCCACTCACGATGTCATCCTCGTATCCTCCTGCCAGCACCAAGGAATAGGCCCCATCATTGCTCCTGCCATGGATCCCTGCCACGTGGGGCCTGTGCACCCCGGACTCGCTCACCTGCAGGCAAAACCACCTCTGGTTTGTTTGCAGACACAACCTGCCCTCACCAGCCCCACACAGCACGGGGCCTGCAGCTGCACCACCTGTGCCACTGCACATCTGCTTTCCAGCTGTCACAGGGGGAAGCTGCTCTCACCAGCATCCTCCAAAAAGCTACAGCCACAAGAAAAAAAAAAGCTTCTAAAAAAAATAAGGCACTGACTGTATCAGTAAATTGGACACATGATAAGGTGTGTGGTGCAAATCTAACAATTGGGATATTTCTTACTGAAATGGATTATGAAAAGGCTCCAGGTATTTAGGAATAACACAGATACAAAATATCTGTGCAAAGTTTTGAAAGAGTTGTAATAGCAACCTTCCCTCAATACTTGAAAACAAGATCTGGATAGGCCAGTGCTTTTTTCTGCCCCAATTTTCTCACAGGATGAGAAACCTTCTGTTTCATGGATGGATATTTGAGACACCCTTGCCAGGGCACAATACACACCTCCAGGACAAACCACTGGGAACAAATCTGTTTGCTTTGGGGTTTTTGAGTTACCAAAAAGAGCCCTAAAACAAAATAAAGCAGCACGTGATGGGCTCCGACAATGCAGCATTAGTTATGGAACACTTGACCCAGACAAAGCCAGAATTCTCCTCCTTCTGCACTTTCACACACACAGTGCCACACACATTTCCACAATAACTGTTCCAGGTCTCTTGTGGGAGCTGGATCATCCCCACTTTTCCCCACAGGAGGTCAGGCCAGGATTCAGCTTCGTACCTGAACTCTGAATTTCCACATGGTGCCAACAGGGATGCCAGGAATGGGTCCGTAGTGGTTGGAGGGGACAATGGTGCATTCCTTGGTGCGCCCGACACACGCCATGCCCTGGGCAGAGAGCAGCATCAGCCAAGAGCCCAAAGGGACAAACACAATTCCAAGGAAAACAGCTCTGGACTGACCTTGCCCCAGTCTCTCTGGGAGGAGGAATTAGCAGATGCCATCTTTTGTTTCTTTTTACTTTCTTTTAATTTCTCTCCTGCTAAAACCACCTCACTTGCATCGTTTCGACATTCGGGGCAATACCTAAAGCCATTGAAAATTAACAAGCAGCAAAGCCTTCAGTTAGGAGCATTTCCTCCAAACACAGTGAGTTATGTGACAATTTCCCCATGTGAAACCAGACAGGACATGGAAACTCTCTCCATACTGGAATCTGACCCACAACAGCTCCTGCCCCTGCACCAGGCACTGCAGATGTGCCAGGAAACAGCTGTGCCATAAAATCACAGCACAGTGTTGGAACAGGGCAGAGGGAACAAACCAGTGCATTTCACTGACCCTGTGTCTATTGAAAGCTGCCTTTCACCATGCACAGCTCTCACTGTACACACCTCATGTACAAACCAGCCTGATGTGATGATGGGGCCTGGGGCCTGCCTGCAGGGACCCATAAAAGCCACTGCACAACTGAAGCCTCCCAACATCACATTCTCATTTGGTGCTCTTTGAATCCCAGGCTGGTTTGGCTGCAAGGACCTTGAAGCTCCTCTTGTCCCACCCCCTGCCATGGCAGGGACACCTTCCACTATCCCAGGTTGCTCCAAGCCCTGGCCTTAGGCAGGTACACAAAAAAGGCATCTAGATCCCAAAACCAGGAAAAGGACTGTGCAAGCCACTGGCTTAAGACTACTCTCATTAAGCTCAAGAAAAGCTATGAAGGTTTACCAAAAACAAAACCCCCCCAAAACACACACATCCCTGTACAGCCACTGAAAAGGGCAGCTTCAAGCCCCAGACCTCACTTCCTGCTCCTAATTAGACGTAATTGGGACAGCCCACACCCGTCCTGAGAACCTACCAGTCCTCGTCTGGGATTCTGCTGAGGGGAGGGTTCAGGCAGTAGATGTGGAAGGCCATGTCACACTCGTCACACATGAGCTGCTTGTCTGGATCCTGCTTTCCCCCACAGATGTGACAAGCACAGACCCTGCAGGTCTTGTTTGGGTTGTCCTTGCAGGCTTTACACACGGGGCCACTCTGTCCTGGGGGCAAACACAAAGCACACTCAGCCAGTGCCAGGAGCCACTGGAAATGGTCAGAGGCACCACTAAACGTGTCTTGGGACTCCCAAAGCTTTGATCCTCACAGAGACAACTGAAGGACATCACAAGGTAAGACAGACGTGCAAGAGCTCCCCAAGAGACTCACGTTTTGGGGTACCAGTACTGATGGGAGAAGCAGTGCCTGGCTCTTCAATTTTATAGATTTCATCCACTAATATAATTGTGCAGTCATTCAAGGAATCACCAGCTTCCCTAGAAGTTGAGAAAAGAGATCAGAGTTTGGAAGTATCCCCCAGCTCGAGTTCACAGCTGTGCATGCATCAGGCTGCTCTGGCATTAAAAATCAAATCATTTTCATGCAATTAGAACTAACTCCCTCTTGTCTCAGAGAGAATCCAGGCACTTGTAGCATTTCAATTTTAAGAGTGACTGTTCACCCTGCCCCCAAATATATTTCAGACTAATGCTTCTCATATTTTATAGTTAAAAAGTCAAAATCACGGTGGTGAGAGGAAAAAGGAAGACTATTCTGGCAACTCTGTGAAAATTACCTGAAATTTTCAAAAAATATATCCTTTTCTTCCTGAAGTTGAGAGTCTCCTTCAGGAGAGAACTGGAATAGTTCTTCATCACCTTTATAAAGTGAGAATTCATTCTACATCATCCTATTTCCACAAAATATTAGACTGCAGTTTTTGTAAAGGCATTGTGGACAATTAACACATAAACAATAATTTGCCTCAGGGTGAATACAGGGCTTTGCATCCTTTCAGCATGGATCAGCATTCCTTGAAGTGTCCAATTCCTCACTGGAACTTAATCAGCATGGCAGAACGCTGAAGTTAACCACCCAAAAAGGACAGGCCACTCTTCACCTGTCCCCAGCACTACCATTGCACCATTCTTTGCCAGCAGAGTCACTGAGAGCTCAGACAGCCGAGGCAGAGCAGGGGAATTCCATTTCTGCCACGTGAACAGCTTACCCCAGCAGGATCTTTGCACCGAGCTCCCTGGTCATCTTGGTTTCCCTTTTCTGCAGGATCTCAGCATCGTACCAGAAGCCCCTCTCCTTGGGCTCGTCAGGGTTGTAGTTGACCATCACCACCTGCCCCACCTGCAGCTGCTGCCAGGGGAGGATGGTCCGTGCCCGCGCCCGCACGTTGCTGGAGCTCATCTGCACCACCCCATTCTCTGGGTAACTTGGAGGGACAGAACAGAAATCAGGTTCAGCATCAGTTCTGAGCAGTAGCAGGCGTTATGCAGACTTGATTCTGCTGTGCAGCACAAGAATACCATCAAGGAGAAAAGCTCCCACAAGGACACAGCCAGAACCAACCAGTCTGAGTTTGCTGCCACTGCCTCCCTTTAACACTCGGGCAACAGCATTTCCTATAAATGCTGGTATCCATAAAAACATGATTCCAGCCCCCTGGAATCCCAACTGCAAAACAACCTTGCAGTTGCCAGGGCTCAGTGACATAATTACTCAGTGACATAATTACTATGTCGCTGCCCAGTTCTGTTTTAACTTGTGCAAAATCTGCAATAAAATTTCCCATCAACATCGTGACCTGAATGACTCTATTGGCCAAGCAGGCAACAAAACAAAACTCACTCATCATATTTCACATGATAAATTACATCTTCTTCAGGGACAGCTGTGGGCTGGTCAGGATCTGTGCAGCTCTCAGCTGATTCACTGGTGGGTTTTTTCCTGGTTACATTCACAACCGTGGCTTCAAACCACGCTCCCATGTCCGTGTCCCGAGCGTCCACCAAGTC
Organism: Nicator chloris; assembly: GCA_013400495.1. Taxonomy (NCBI): domain Eukaryota; kingdom Metazoa; phylum Chordata; class Aves; order Passeriformes; family Pycnonotidae; genus Nicator; species Nicator chloris. The sequence continues at coordinate 163,349 of WAAE01001590.1, read as the reverse complement.
ATTGATCTACACAGAGCAAAGAGCACAGCTCACCAAAAGGGACTTGCAAATTAGGCATTCATTTCCAGCCTACTTGAAGATTTAACCATCTCAAGGACTGCACCATTATCAAGATATTTAACTGATCAGCTGAAAAATTAAGAATTCCTCTGCTTTCCTGGTCCTGTTGTGCAGCCCTGCAGTCTGCTTAGGTCGAATTTTTAAGGTTATAAATCCATTCTACACCAGCACAAGTAAACTCAGCCTTGTTAGCGAGCCCAAACCATCATTGGTTAGTCTGTTACAGAGTTTCAAAGAGTCTTGCTCATAACCTGGCAAAGACATCACTAGTTCTGTAATAAAACCCATTGAAACAGAGAAGTAAAATTATTCTGAACAGCTGCTTGAGATTTTCTTTTGTTCATTCAAGAAAGTTTCAGCTTTGACAAATGTAGTGACTCCAAGCAAAAATATTGGGAAAATTTGTAAAAAAATCAAACCAGACACTCCAAATGCCTTTTTTTTTTTTTTAAATCAATTAATGTATTGTAGTTTTATTTCAAGGGACAAAATGAAAAAATTGAGTATTCGGACCTCCAGCATATTGCATTGAATTGGTTTGTGGGTTGGTCGGTATTTCTGTCTTTGTTGTTGGAGGGTTTGAGGGGAAGAAAGGAACTGCCCACACAATCGGGGCACGAAAGATTTGCAGCAGTTCTCCACTGCAGAGAACAATTCCCCGGGCAGGGCAGGTCTGAGGGCTCTCAGCTTGCCAGCACCCACCTTGTAGAGGCCGAAGCAGGGGTGGGCGCAGTCGGGCGGGGCCGCCGTGCTGGGCTGTCCCTCCAGCTCCAGGGCCCCCTCCCCGTTGTGGGAGCTCTTGTCGGACTCGCTGGGGCCGGAGCCGCAGCCGGAGTCGGTGTCCGAGAGCTCGGGGTCCTTGTCCTTGCCCCCGGCAGGCGGCACGGCCGGGCTTTGTCTGACCAGCAGCTGAACGATGTCGTTCAGCCCCACGCTGTAATCGAACAGGGAGTGCCCATCTTCCATCTGCGGGGAAAGCACCAAACCAGCTGGTCACTGCCTCCCCGGCTCCGGCCGCCCATCGTGCTGGGCCCGCTCTGCCCGCCAAGATCCGCCACGTGGCCTTGAACCACCAGCAGCCATCTCTGCGCCCTTCTTCTCTCTCAGCCCTGCTACTTCAGTGTTCTTTTTTCAGCCGCCCCACGAGCGACAAGAGCAAGGCTTCATTCTGCCCTGGACTCGCTACCCAGCCTCTATGAGATCTGGAAAAGTTTGCAGCACGTTCCCTGGAAACATCAATTAAACGACTACAGACCCCCCACATTCCTGCCAGGATTCAAAGATAATTCCACATTACCTACCAACTCAAAGGGAAATTATTTCTTCCTCAATTCAGACACATCCCAAATGCTAACGAAGACTGTCTTCATATTTTAATTGTGTGTGATCCAGATTATTGTTACACCATCTCTATTAATCGTAGCAGTAAGTAGAAGCCAGTTAATCACACACTTTTCTCCCAGCACACACACATTTTTTCCATTGAAAGCAAAATCAAAAAAGATTCAATTCAACTTGAAACTACCCAATCGTTCTTTAGTGTAGCCAGGCGTGTCCTAATTTCACACCCTCTCTAATTCCAAGAGTTTATTTGGCAATCTGGCACGGTTTGTAGTCAAATCAAGACCCTGCCCTTGCAAAAAGAGAAGTGCAGAGGGAGAAAGAGGTTCCTCAATAACCTCTGGAGCTCTAAGGAGCACAACCATTTTAGAGTTAACATGTAAGGCTGGAGCCCACAGAGCAGTCAGAAGTTCAGACAAGCTTCCCCACATATTTAAAGTCTGACTAAGAAATTATACAGGAAATGATCATCCCCTTCCAGCCGAAACCACCAGAAAAAGCAATCCCTGGAGCTTTGTTCTCTATCGGGGGGAAGCAGAGCAAAACCACAAAAATTTACACTTCACAGGAATCACTATGATAATTCCATTCTGATTTATGGCATCAAATGGCTCTGGAACAATCCCTGGAAATCTGAGTGCACAGGAAGAGGTCTGAGCTTTTGGCTGGTTCAGGGATGAAAACTCCTCGAGATGCATAAGAACACACCAGAAACTGGTTGTTTCTTCTTAGCCAAGACACAGTGCCGCAAACATGGGAAGAGCAGCAGCAGAGGACACGAGTGACAACAGGTGCAGAGAGGAATGGAAGAGCACAGGAACGGGACAGGAAACCACAGGAGCTCAAAGCACAGCCGGAAAGAAGAGCCCGAGACGGAGGCCAGGCCTCGAACAAAGGAGGCAGGTTTGAACTAACAGCTCATTTTCTAACCCCATTTCAAAATGGTCACGAGTAAGAAACTGAACGTTTGCAGGGATCCCACCAGCCACACAAAGCACAACGGGAACAAGGCCTAAGAGAGGCTGGATCACTGTGGGGAACGTTCCTGCCTGAACTAAGGAACACTGACCTGCAGGAGGGATTCCCTTCCTAGGGCAAGGGCATCCTGACTTCTGAAAATCAGTTTAACCCTGGCTGTCTGCACAGATTCAGGGGAAGGCTGACAGGTGGCACCTGCCCTGAACCAACCCCGCCTCATCACCTGATTTACAACACAAATGGGTCATCAATGCATCCAAATCTACACTAAACCAACACAAAGGGGGGTTACACCCAACAGCCCTTCAAAGATGTTGCACCATCCTACAAGCCTCTTTTTATGCTAGAACTGGTACCTGAGCTTAGACTGAGGCTAGTCCAGGTGTATTTCCATGTTCTACAGCCACACCTGCTAATTACAGAGTACAGTTAGCTCAAGTCAGCCTAAAACAGAAAGAAAAGCAGCTAGAAAAAACTGTCCATCTCCAGCCAACTCAGCATCCCATTGCTTTTCCTGAAATTAATCCTGTGATCAACCAAACACCAGAGCAGGAGTTTCTCTAGCACGAAGGTTTAGCAGCATAGGACTAAGCACAATACAGCAATTGTATTTTTAAATGGTTTTGATTGACTTCAGTGCTAATTTAATTACATTTTTACGTCACAGGGAAGAAAACAGTTGTACAACAGCAATTGTAAACGTATCATTGAGAACATAATACAGCACTAAGCCACTCAAGTGCTCTGTACCTAGTGAGAATTTGATATCAGAGCTGAAGAACTTCAAAATCATGAGTTGCTTTTCCCAATTTACAATGAAAAATGAGATCTTTACGGCTTTCAGAGCGGTGAAACTTGCAAGACCCAAAAACATTAAGCACTTTAAAGACCATAAAATCACTGGTAATTTGCAGACACTTCATAAAGGCGATGTCAAGGCAGAAGAGCAACACATTAGCTGGAAAATAGTAACGAAAAGTAAGAATAAAAGCTACTCTGCAGCTGACTCCTCTCCTTGCAAACTCACGGAAGGAGCAGCGCGGGAGGGAGCCAGGGATCACTAGATGGCAGCAAAACCCCTCATTTCCATACAATTAAAATTGAATCAATTAAAACATCCGTCCTCAGCTGGAGGGGAGGACGGGGCCGGCCGGGGGTGTCCGGGCTCCGCGCTGCTGCCGGCCCGAGGCTGTCAATCCCCCCGCCGCGCCGGTACCTGCTTGCCGCGGTAGAAGAGCCGCTGCCGCTGGGGCTCCACGCCGAACACCTCGTGTATCCGCAGGCGCAGCCCCTCCACCTTGGTGAGCTTGGAGAGCGAGTCCACGCGGTGCGTCTGGCTGCCGTCCATGGTGCGCACCTGGATCCACATGGCGCCGGTGCTGCCCCGGGAATGGGACCGCGCTCAGGCGGCGGCACCGGCGGGGCGGGCCCGGCGCCCGCGGCCGCGCCGCCCGCACGCCATTGGCCGGCGGCCCGGCCGGCTCGGCCGCTGATTGGCTGTGCGGGGCTGGCCCCGCCCGCCCCACGCGGGAGCCTAACGGCTCGGCTCTCGCCGACCGTATCTCGCGCCACAATTGAAACCCGCCCGCCGCGCCCACGCCCCCAGTCTCGCGCGAACATGCAAACGACCGAGGGATAAAGGGGGGGGGGGGGGGGGGGAGCCGGGGGGCCTAANAAGAAGAGCCCGAGACGGAGGCCAGGCCTCGAACAAAGGAGGCAGGTTTGAACTAACAGCTCATTTTCTAACCCCATTTCAAAATGGTCACGAGTAAGAAACTGAACGTTTGCAGGGATCCCACCAGCCACACAAAGCACAACGGGAACAAGGCCTAAGAGAGGCTGGATCACTGTGGGGAACGTTCCTGCCTGAACTAAGGAACACTGACCTGCAGGAGGGATTCCCTTCCTAGGGCAAGGGCATCCTGACTTCTGAAAATCAGTTTAACCCTGGCTGTCTGCACAGATTCAGGGGAAGGCTGACAGGTGGCACCTGCCCTGAACCAACCCCGCCTCATCACCTGATTTACAACACAAATGGGTCATCAATGCATCCAAATCTACACTAAACCAACACAAAGGGGGGTTACACCCAACAGCCCTTCAAAGATGTTGCACCATCCTACAAGCCTCTTTTTATGCTAGAACTGGTACCTGAGCTTAGACTGAGGCTAGTCCAGGTGTATTTCCATGTTCTACAGCCACACCTGCTAATTACAGAGTACAGTTAGCTCAAGTCAGCCTAAAACAGAAAGAAAAGCAGCTAGAAACAACTGTCCATCTCCAGCCAACTCAGCATCCCATTGCTTTTCCTGAAATTAATCCTGTGATCAACCAAACACCAGAGCAGGAGTTTCTCTAGCACGAAGGTTTAGCAGCATAGGACTAAGCACAATACAGCAATTGTATTTTTAAATGGTTTTGATTGACTTCAGTGCTAATTTAATTACATTTTTACGTCACAGGGAAGAAAACAGTTGTACAACAGCAATTGTAAACGTATCATTGAGAACATAATACAGCACTAAGCCACTCAAGTGCTCTGTACCTAGTGAGAATTTGATATCAGAGCTGAAGAACTTCAAAATCATGAGTTGCTTTTCCCAATTTACAATGAAAAATGAGATCTTTACGGCTTTCAGAGCGGTGAAACTTGCAAGACCCAAAAACATTAAGCACTTTAAAGACCATAAAATCACTGGTAATTTGCAGACACTTCATAAAGGCGATGTCAAGGCAGAAGAGCAACACATTAGCTGGAAAATAGTAACGAAAAGTAAGAATAAAAGCTACTCTGCAGCTGACTCCTCTCCTTGCAAACTCACGGAAGGAGCAGCGCGGGAGGGAGCCAGGGATCACTAGATGGCAGCAAAACCCCTCATTTCCATACAATTAAAATTGAATCAATTAAAACATCCGTCCTCAGCTGGAGGGGAGGACGGGGCCGGCCGGGGGTGTCCGGGCTCCGCGCTGCTGCCGGCCCGAGGCTGTCAATCCCCCCGCCGCGCCGGTACCTGCTTGCCGCGGTAGAAGAGCCGCTGCCGCTGGGGCTCCACGCCGAACACCTCGTGTATCCGCAGGCGCAGCCCCTCCACCTTGGTGAGCTTGGAGAGCGAGTCCACGCGGTGCGTCTGGCTGCCGTCCATGGTGCGCACCTGGATCCACATGGCGCCGGTGCTGCCCCGGGAATGGGACCGCGCTCAGGCGGCGGCACCGGCGGGGCGGGCCCGGCGCCCGCGGCCGCGCCGCCCGCACGCCATTGGCCGGCGGCCCGNGGGGGGGGGGGGGTGGGGGAAGCGCGTGGTCTTAAAGGGGCCGTCACCGTCACCCGCCCGCGCCCCCGGCACAGCGCGGGCCGCGGCCCCTGCACCGCACACCCACCCCGGGACAGCAGGGGAAGCGCGGGGAGACAGAGACCCCCGCCGCGCCCGGACCCGCCCCAGCCCGGCCGCGTCATCCCCGCGCACCCCGCGGGGCGATGCCACTCCCCGGGCCCGCAGGGCACCGGTGCAGCCGGCACCGCCCCTGACGGGCACACCCCCCTCCCGCGGGACCGTTCAGGGGCGGGGGTCGGTCCCGCTGTCGCAGCCCCGAGCGACGCATCCCCTCTGGGGCACCCGAGCCAGCTGTCACCGCCCGGGCACCGCGGAGCGCTCCCGCCCCTTCCCGCACCGCCCCGGCACGGGCGCGGCGGGGAAACCCCCGCGCCCCCGCTGTGCTCCCGCTCCCGGTGCCACCGACCGCTCCCCGGCCCGCGGCGGCATCGCCATGGGGCGGCGGTGATGGGGCTGGGGGGTCCCGGCGGACTCACCGGGGTGCGGTGCCGGGGCTGGCGGGTCCCGGCGGACTCACCGGGGTGCGGTGCCGGGGCTGCGGGGTCCCGGCGGACTCACCGGGGTGCGGTGCTGGAGCCGGTGCCGCGCGCGCTCTCCGCGGGCTTTGGAGTTTGGCGCGGAAAAGCCCCGTGCGCGCCCCGCGCGCGCCCATTGGCCGCCGCTGGCGGGAACGCGCGGGCGGGGCGGGGCCGCCGCCGCCTCCCGGGGCCGGGGGGCCCTGCGGGGAAACGGGACCGGGAAAGCACCCCTGGAACCGGGGGCGACAACGGGGATCCCCCGCCAGCGACCCGGCCCGGCGCCCCCGCTCTGCTGCGATGGGGACGAAACCCCCCCCAATCCCCAAAGGCTCCATCACTCCTCAACCCCGGGGCCGTGGGCACGGTACCGGTTATTGTCCTGTAACCCGGCCCCCGGTGAGCCCCTGCTGGAGAGGAGACTCCAATGACCCCCCTGTGACAGCCACCCTTCCCCGAGGTTTCTTGTCCCCCCGGGGCAGGCTCCAGGCCCTATCCTGATGCGAATAAACCGAATAATCCGAATAACCGAATTTGAATAAACAGAATAATCCAAATAAACCAAGTAATCCGCAACAGGGCTCTAACTCCCCAGGCCGTTAGCTCCAGGGGGGCTTATGGCACTCATGCAGGGCCCCCGTGGTGACAACGTGGCCTGGGTGACACGGCAGGGCCTTGGCCGCGTGAGCCGACAGAAAGGGCTGGTCCTGCAGGATGTTTATCCCCAAAACCACCGATGCGATGAGGAAATTAAAAACGATAATATTTGCTTAAAACAACCATTGGATGGGGGAAAGCGTGGCCAAGAGGCCCCTGAGAGAAGGCTGCTGGAAGAGAAGGATGCAAGGCCGAGGGTCGGTGTTTGTGTGGCGGAGAGGCCGGGTGGGGACGCGGGGATGGCGGCGGCTCGGGCCGGAACAGCCCCGCTGAGGACAAAGGAACACGAGGCGCGGGAGGCCCCGGCAGAGCCCGCTTCCCGTGCTCCCCGCCCGCCCCCACAGCCTCCCCTGCGCACCAGAAGACAGGAACCAGCGGGACGTGGTGCCCTCCCGGCGCGGGGCAGCGCCTCTGCCCTGGCCTTGGGCCCGCCATGGCCCCAGGATAAGCCACGGGGCGCGGGCTGGCAGCCAGGGCCGGGCTCGGGGCCGGGGGTGTCGGGGCACTCAGGCCATGTCTCTGACCCAGCCAGGCTTCGCTTGCTGCCGGGGCCCAAGGCTCTGCCTTGACACAAAGTCATTTCTTGCCCTTGTGGATGTACTGGAGGATTAACCTGAACCTGCCACGACACTTCCTGCAGCCTGAGGGGTTCTCGGATCTTGGGAAGGAATTCCTCCCTGTCAGAGCTGCCCAGCACAGTCGTTCACCACCCCTGGCCCAGCTCACCCCACAGACAGACGGGTCCCAACCGCCCCAGTTTCTGTACTGGCAGGATGTTCTGTGGAGTGGATTATCTCTCTGGCCAGTCCAGGTCAGCTCTCCTGGCCGTGCTCCCAGCCAGCTCCTCACGTCCCTGCTCACTGGCAGAGCCTGGGAAACTGAAAGGTCCTTGATTTGGAGTAAGCACAACTCAGCCACAACTACAACATCGGTTGTTATCAACATTGTTCCCATGCTAAAAATCCAAAACACAGCACTGGACCAGCTACTGGGAAGAAAATTAACTCTATCCCAGCCAAAAGCAGGACACAGGCACTGGCATTTATGCTTTTATGTGCATAAATACATATTCCTTGCATAGCTGTTCCCAAGAAGAGGTGATGATTCAGGCCTGTCACATGCAGCACAGCGAGGAACCTGCCCCCAGGTGAGGCAGGGAGGCTGCAGGTCAGGGGCAGCAGTGCAGGGCTGTTGCAGCCCCACGTGCTCTGGGATGATCCAGAGTCATGCTGCACCCAGGAACTCTCCAGATTCCACACTGCCCTCCCTCCCTGCAAAGCTCTGTGTGATGGAAGCTGAACAAGCAGCAGTTTACAGGGGTGAAGCTGGCCAAAGCCAGGGCTGGAGAGTGCACCAGGGGCCTGTGGCTCTGGGCAAGCAGGACCTGGGGTCTCAGCCACAGTCGGGGATGGAGGGGACACATTTAGCAGGCCCAGGTGACATCCCCTCTCCCATCTACCAAAACCAACCAGCAGCACACTACCCCAGCTGACCTCGACCTCAGGCAAGAGAGCAGCAGCAGAGGGAGGAGCAGCCAGGCATGTAGAAAACCATCCTGCAGCCTGAAAAAGGAGCAGAAAGGTGAACTGGAACATTGGGAGAGCAGCCAGGAACCATCAGGCTGTTCCCTGCTGTGAGGGCAAAGCAGCTGGAAGGGGAGCAGGAACCTGCCTACACCTGTCCTTCTTGGGAGGTGGGGTGAGCTGCTGGAAAGGGAGCAGGGCCTGGAGAGGGACCAGGGGCTGGGGGGCCCAGGGGAGCAGGGCCTGGAGAGGGTCCAGGGGCTGGGGAGCCCAGGGGAGCAGGGCCTGGAGAGGGAACAGGGGCTGGGGAGCCCAGGGGAGCTGCTGGAGGGCAGCAGGAGTGGGGGACCCTCAAGGTGAGCCGAGAGGAAGAGGAGACAGGAGGGTCCTGCTGGGCTGATGCAGCAGGAGGGCAGCAGAGACCTGCAGCATGTCCTGACCCAGGAAGGAGGGTCAGGAAGGTTGGTGGCCTTTGCACAGCAGTGAATGACAGTGACCCAAAGCTGTCCCCTCCGTGGGCCCTGCAGAGCTGCCTGGGCAGCTCTGGAAGCCCAAGGGTTTGCTTCTCTTACCCGAGGGACAGAACCAAAGCTCCTCATGCCCCAGCCCTGAATCATCATTCTCATCACTCCTCGTGCCTGTGCCTGCCCCAGGGAAGGTGACAAGGGGAAGGTGACATGGGGAAGGTGACCATGGCATGGTGGCAGGTTACTCATGGAGTCAGTGCCCTGGGAGAGCAGCAAGAGGATTTCTGCTGCAGCAGATGAACATTTGCTGTGGGAACTCCAGTGCCACGTGTGGCCTCTGGGCCCCAAAGGGACAATGCTGAGCTGTGACACACCACGGAGCAGGGAAAGGAATGGCTCCCAACACAGGGGCCCAACCCTCCAAATCCCCCACACACCTGCAGGTTTTGCACTCAACAGAAACCCCACCAGGACGGGACAAGAGAGAAGCCCGAGGCTGAGGCCTCGTCCCCAGGCAGAGCCAGGAGGCAGCTGAGGGACAGCAGTGGAGCAGGGCTGAGGGACAGGGGCTCCTCCCTCCCGTAGGAGAGCAGGTGGGCTTCACACCCAAAGGATCCTGCCCCAGGTCTGGGTGCTGCAGCTTTGCTCAGGGCTGCCCAGGGCTCCCATGCTCCAGCCAACACAGCTCCTCTCCCTTCCCCAAACGTGTTGCTCCACTTCCTCCCACGCCCTTCCCACGCCCACCAAACCTCTCAGTGATGATTTTATCTCAGATTTAAATCTGTGTCTTTCATACAGCACCAAGGGCCACAGAAAGGATTGTGCAAACCTTTGCTCTGACACTGCAATCCCCCAAATCGTGTCCTGACCCTGCAGGCAGTTCTGCCACGCAGCAGGAAATCCCAGCACTGATGTTTCACCCTAATATCAAACCCACACATTAGATATTAAACACTGCCTGGTTAATTTTAATTACTGGTTATCACTTCTCACATTCCCCCGTGCCCCACCACAGCCATGTGGAGGTGCATCATGCAGACAGTGCTGTTTCACTCACTTAGGGGATGAAATAGAACCTGTCCCATGAGACTTTCACCATCCCCACCACAGCTGACCCACTGGGGCACTTCACAGCCATGAACCACCTGGCAGCTGTATCACTGACACGTTACCTGAGGGTGCAGCACTGGCCATGTCAGGCCAACACTCCAAAACACACAGCACGCATTTCTTGATTCCCTGATCCTGTAAAAAACCCTTCATTTCATCAACTCTTCACAGGACAGACAAGAACAACTTTTATTTCCCTTATAAACATCACAATTGTTAAAAGCCACTGCTTGGCCTCAGTTTTAGCACAAGATACCAAACACTTCAGAACTGCATCAAAGCCTTAAGGTCCTTCCCACGCAGACCATTCTGGGATCCTGTGACTCTGTGACAAGTTCCCAGCTGATGACAGAACATGGAGTTTATGTCACACAGACAAATGCACAAGGACAGTTTCCAGCAGTGCAGGTGGGCAAACAAGAGGCAAAAGCCACGATTTGTAGCTGGAGAGGCTCAGAGTGGACACTGGGAACTGCTTCTCCACTAATGCACTATCCAAACAACAGCCAGAGGGGCTCTGTGAGATCTCCACCCCGGGCAGGTTTCCAGACTCAGCCAGACCCCAGGTCTCCAGGAGTGCCTGAGCTCCAGAGGCCTTTCCAGCCAACGCTCCCAGCTAAGTCAGCCTCAGGATGAGGATTCCTTCCAACCCCAAAGCCGAGAAGTGACAATTGTCTACGTTTTTGTCAGCTTAACAGCACATTTTTCAAAAACCATTGGCACCTGAATGGCAATGCAGAAACAGAGCCAAGGTCTCGTGCATCCAGTGACCCAAAACAAGGTGACTCAATCACTGCAATAGCCTTACAAGACTTCAGATAATTTTTACCTGTGCATCAGTTTCCTCCCCCGCTGCTCTTGAAAACAGACAACAGGAAGCTTAACTGGTGTTTTCAAACCAGTTTTTGAGAGCTGAAGATGAAAAGGCAAAAATGGAAAAGAAAAGCATTAACTGGAGTTTTCAGTATTTGCTACAGCTGTTAAAAAGCCCTGAGCTCCCTGAAGTCCTGCACTGCTGGGCCCTCTGCAAGGATAAAAACAGAAATGAACTCCTACCCTGAAAATCCCAGCAAAGAGGAGAAGCAGAAGGGTCCATCAGCAGGTGTCTGCTGGGGCTGGGCACGGGCTGGGCTGGGAGAGCCCATCTGACTCCTCAGAGAGGCACGGCAGCCCCGATGTGGGGAGGGGAGCTCTGCCCAGAAAGCATCAGGAGGATGATGATGATGGGTCACGCCACAAACACCACGTCCTGCTTCCCTGGGACTTGTTGACAACATCTGGGACCCCCTGCGAGGAGCAGCCCAGGGGCAGCCTCTGTCCCCAGCTGGGGGACAAACAGGGGCTCAGCTCCTGCCCCAGCACCCTGTCCCCAAGCAGCTCCAGTGCTGGACCTCCAGGAGCAGCTCTTTGCAGGAACAGCTCCCAGGCACGGGGGATTGTTGGGGTGTCTGTGTCGTGGGCCCAACAATCCCTGTGGGCCCCTCCCAGCTCAGGGTATTCACTATTCCACTAACCCCAAAGCCAAAGCACCAGGGGATGGACACCCTGCTAGATCCCCTGGACACCCTGCCAGATCCCCTGGACACCCTGCCAGGTCCCCTGGACACCCTGCCAGGTCCGTCCCTCCTGGGGGGGACAAACAGCAGCTCCCAACACCAGCCATGGCCCCGAGGGGACCCCGAGGGGCCCGCGGCCCCACACCTGCATCCCCACCCCTGCATCCCCCCACCCGCAGCCCCACACCTGCAGCCCCCCCCCGCGGCCCCCCCCCTCGGCCCCACACCTGCATCCCCCGGCCGTGCCGCTCCATTGGCCGGTGCCATCCCCGCGGTGCCGTCATCCCACGGGATGTTTCACTGCGGGGTATTTAACTGCGGCCACACCCAGTGCTCCCAGTCTCACCAGTGCCGGGCGCGGAGCAGGCAGGTAAGGCTGGCCTGGGCAGGGCAGAGTGGGGGAGCTGGCGGTGCTGGGGGGTCTGTGACTTGTCGGGGGGCTTGGGGTGACTCCCCAGGGCTGTCCCTGCTGTCGCAGGGGTTCTGCGGCCCTGGCCAGAGGCTGGGATGGAGCCTTGGCTGCCGGGCTGTGGAGCCGTGTGTGCCCCAGGGCCTTTCAGCACCCCGGGGGAGCAGGGGCTGGGTGCTCTGTGCCCGCTTTTCTGTGCCTGGGGGGCTTTGCCTTCTGAGGCCAAAGGTGGCATTTTCCGTGTCTGCCTTGGGTAACAGCTGAGAGGCTTGGGGGTTGGAACCCGGTGATCTTTGAGGTCCTCTCCAACCCAAGCCATGGTGGGATTCAAACCCTTCCCAGCCTTGAGAGGACTCCTTAGTAACTCCCTGGATCTCTGACCTGTGATTGAGCAGCTCAGGGGTTAAAAGCTCTTTTCTGCTTCTTGTCTGCTGAGGATCCCGGCTGGGGGGGTCCACGGGAGGTGACTGCCACCAGTCCCCTTCACCTGCACAGCCCAGCCTTGTGTTTGGGGATGGTGGCGACAGGAGGGATGCTGCAGGGACAGGAGGTGCAGGTGACAGCCCGGGGACAGGAGGTGCAGGTGACCAGCCGGGCATTCCCTTCCTGTGACAGCGCTGCCAGCCCTGCCTGGGGCTGTTTCTCATGATCCTTTGGTGGAGGCACAGAACTGAGTGACAAGAGAATTCCTCAGGAGCATCCTGTCCCTGCAGGGCTCTGCCAGCTCCTGGAGGGAGCTTTGGCAAACTGGATTAGCATTTCTCAAGACTAACAAGGCTTTAAATGTGGTCGTGACTACTCTGAGCTGTGCATGGCTGGGAAGGATTTCAGTTTCTGAAGCTGGTTCTGCTGAAAATTCCAGATGGAAATGTGCTGAGCTGCTTGCTCTGCAAGTTACAGCTTCCAGGTGAAACCAAGAGCTCTGTCCTCGTGGAAAGATTGGGAAGTATTGAGAAGCTGTTTTAGTTAGAACTTCCTCTCCTCTCTCCTAAAATCTTTCTGTTCTAAGCAGTTACTGACCCAGTGGTGGCCACTGGTTCTGGTGTTTAATTTCTGCTGGAGGCGTGTGGGGGAAGCCCTGCATCCATTAGCAAGTGTGGCTTTGATCTTTGAGGTTTCCTGGTGCTGCTGGTTTATCCAGAAAGGTGAGATGGGCACCTCTGCCAGCCCTCCTGAAACTACTGTCCTCAGGTCAAAGCTGGAATCATTTCATTTTCCTCCTACAACTAATTCTGTCCTCAGAGTGTTTGCAGCCCATTCCCCACAGACATCCCGTGACCCAGTTCTGCATTTTTGGGAACCGGGTATCAGTGGCAAATCTCGAGAAGAATGTAAATAGGTGCTTTAACCACAATTGGATTCCTCTGTCCTGATTAGCCCTCCATGCTCACATGTAAAGCACTAAATTTAGCTTTGTTTTCCTCAGTTGTCATTAAGGAATTGCCAGTGCAGCCACTGAACCTGCCATGCTGGGTCTGGCTCAGTTGGTCTCCCAGGGTAAAATCCCTTGGAAGGGAGAGAAGCTCTCTGGACATGAAGATCCTACAGGACCACACACCAGCAGCCTGTTCTCATGGAGCTGAGCTGCTTCCCACAGGGAAACCTTCCAGCCAAGGGGAGTAAAGAACCAGCTCTACGTGGTCTGGGCGCTGCCAGTGACAGAAATCAGGGAGGTGCTGGCCCAGCAGGGCAGCTCTGGCTCTTCTGCCAGGCCACTGAGGGATGAGGCAGGGAAAAGGGAGCAGCTGGGTGGGTTTGGTGCCACTGTGCTGCTGTTTGGTGCCAGCCCTTGCTCTTTCACTGACTCCAGCTGGGCAATGATCAGGACTTCAGCTCCTGATCCCAGAAAGTCTCTTGACCTTGATGCTAGAAGAGAGCACTGAAGTTTCATCGTTCTGAAACCACCTGTTTCAAGAGCTTTCTCCAGCAGTGACCTAATATTTTGGATGTAGCAATGGTGTGAAATGATCTGATCATCACTTTCATACGAAGCAAACCACAACCAAAACAAAGTGGTGCTGTTTCTGTTCCTCTGCCCACTGGAATTTCCACTCCCAACCATCCTGGCTTGGCTGTGGCTTTTCCAAAGGAGTCAGAACCACCTGACCCAGACTTGCCAAGCACTGGGCTTTCCTGCAACCTCTGAACTAAAGCAAGGGCTGCTCAGCACTTCTGCAGGGAAAGAGAAAATAAAACCATGCTGTGGAGATCTGCCCACACTGCAAATCTGGGCGTTGCAAAACATGGATTTCTCCTACACAGCGGAGAACAAACCTTGTTCCAACATGACTGTGCTGCAGGATTTTCCCTGGCAGGCTGCATCCATAATTAACACGGGATCCCTGCACTTCAGAGGCTGATCTAACCTTACACCAGTTTTTACATCAGCCAAGGAGTTACTCCTGAATTATTCTAACAAGAATCTTCCCCTCTCCCTTTTGCTGCAGTGTCTCTGTGCTGGCGCTGACACCAAGGCCACCATGGTGTCAAACTCCACAGTCTGAGCTTTTTCCCCCTGTCCAGAAGTCAAATAACTGAGCAAAGGGGTTGTTTGTGATGGTGTTGAAAGAGCTGTGCTTTGCCCCCAAGTCAGCCCTGCTTGGCTCCAAAGCAATAACAAACCTGCCCTGGGGCAGAGCAAGAGGAGCAGCAAACCCCGGGGACTTTGGGACTCGATTTTACATTCAGCCTTGCCTTGTTTGGAGCTGGTTTTTGCAACTTCTCCCAGCCTGGTGAGGATCCACTGGTGTTTCTGCTGTCCAGATAAACTGGGGAGGGCTCCCAGAGGAGCTCCCATTTTCTCACTGAAGGGGCTGGAGGTGACAACTTGTGTGACAGCTTTTGCTGTAGGCATGTTGGACTCAGCATCCCTGCCCTGCTGAAATCTCACTGAATTCTGACTAATTCAGTGGTTAATGCAGCAATATTTGGTGTTGTGCCAAGTCACCTCCTGAGATGTCCCTGGCCAGTGTCAGAGCCCAGTCCAGGGCTCACAAATGCTGGTTTCACTACTCCTCTCCATCTCTCTGTTCCTGTTTCTCAGCAAAATGAAAACCTTGTACAAGCCAAAGAACACAAGAAACAAGATGATGGGCTCCACCACAACTCAGATGGCAACTTTTTTGGGGAAGAGTCTGCCAGTGAGCTTGGAGTGGTGTGTGGCTTGGAAATCCAGTTTGGGATGAATTTTGATTTGAGGGTTTTCCACTGGAAAAATGTCATAGCAAATCTAAGAATAGGAATTAACTAGCAAAGGAGAGAAAAGCAGACTCTGTCCTGAAGAACAAATGTGCTGAAATCCCTGCTGTGCCTAAAGCTCAGAGTAATCCTGGGTTTATCACCAATACAGGAGTGTCCAGATACCATAGGAGGTCTGTGCTGGGGAACCAATACCCGTTCAGATTGTTGCAGCATCTTCTACTTCTTCAATCCTATTATGTCATGAGAATGTCTCTGGGCCTGGGTTTCACAGGAAGGGAGATTTCCTGCCTTGGCCAGTAGGATGGGAAGCCATGGTAGCCACGTAGCCAGGCAATGCTGCAGCTGGGAAACCTGGCTCATCCTGCAGGGAAAACTCCATAGGATATTGTGATGGTTTAGAAATATGAAACCATTTCTAACCTGAACCTTCCCAGGAGCAGCTGAATGACAGATCCCAGCTTTGTTGCCCTCTGCTTTTCCTGTTTTGGCAGGATTTTATTTCTTTGGGGGCAATGAAGTTGTGCTCATGATACTCCTGTTTTTCCTTCCAGCTGCAGCTGAAGTCAGTATGGCCTCAGGAAAGACCCCAAGCCCAGACCTGCTGAAGGCTGAGGAGCAGCAGACTGTGGTAGGTGCCAGGGCACACACAGCAGTTAAACCACGCACTGACATGTCCTGGTAAGCCTCTGCCAGCACCCCAAAACCAGGCTGGGGGACAGAAGGATTTGCCCTATGAAGCTGAGGCCAAATCAAAACCCCCTCAGTACAGAAGGTCATTGTTTTGCTCAAGAGAGCAGCTCTTGAGGAGCAGCCCAACTTCAGGGCTGGCCAAGTGATGCTGCTAGTTCTGAAACAGGAGCTCTTACAGGTCCTACTTCCACATCTGGTTTGGAGCTGAAACCAGTGTGACTCAGAATTCACACAGTTCAGGCTTCTTAACCCTTGTTCACTTGGTGAAGGCCTTTGGATGAGTCTGCTCAACTCTGAGTAGAAGAATGATGAGGAGATGGATTTGGTGGCACCTTTCTGTACAGACAGAACAGCTGTGTTCACCCACAGCTCAGGCTGGGCTCTAATGTCACTGTTTCTCTTGGGTTTAGAGCGCTGTCAATCGAGTCACCAGCCTGCCCTTGCTCAATTCTGCCTTCAACCTGGTCTCCTCTGCCTACACCCACACCAAGGAGTCCCACCCCTGCCTCAGTGGTGTCTGCAGCGTGGCTGAGACCGTGGCTGCCGTGGCTGTGGGCAGCGTGGTCGGAGGGGCACAGCCCATCCTGAGCCAGCTCGAGCCACAGAGTAAGTGCAGGGCTGGGGGACCCTTGGGACAGAGGGACAGGCAGGCAGGGGACGTGCATGTGCCTGGAGGGTGATCCCAGCTCCCACAGCACCTTCTCCTCCAGCACCGAGCTTCCCAGACACTGACCTGCCCGGGAATAAAACTGTTTCCAGGAGAAACAGAGTTTGATTTCTTTAGTAATCCCTGCTGGCTCTCTCACTCCACGTTCCCACCATCCCAGGTAGGAGCCGTGGCAGTCTGGCACAGAGCTCAGTCTGGTTTATCTCAACACTGGTCAACCCTTTAAACCCAATGCCCTGCCCACCAAGGGCAGGTGCTACACTACAGTTGGATTAAAGTCTACAGTTCAAAAGCTGGGAAGGCAAAATGGAGACTATTTGAACACACCAGATTTTAGGGTTTGTTCACTTTTAATGCCCACACACATCCCACCCCAGAATGGTGATTTATTTTGGGGGGACTTGTTTTCATGAGTGTATCCTGAACTGGCCATTGTAGGGCCCAAACCCCACTCCCAAGGGTAGGAATAAACTGGTTCCTGTTGTCTCTTCCAGTCGCCCTTGTGAATGAATATGCCTGTAAAGGTCTGGACCAGCTGGAGGAGACCCTGCCCTTCCTGCAGCAGCCAGCAGACAAGGTGAGGAGAGGCTTTTCCTGGGAAGCCATGGCTTGATGGAACTGTTATAAGTACAGAAGAATATGGGGAAATAACTAAAGCTCAGCAGCAGGGAAAGCTGGAGAGGTGCCCTCAGCATGTGGGAGTGGACACTGAACACATCCATGTCAATACAGGTGTGCTCACCTCCCCGGCCCTCCCACAGACTGCACTCACAACTAACACGGGTGGAAAAGCTTCCTCAGGGAGGGAGAACATATCTTGGAACAACAACAAAAATCTTTCTCTGCCTCTCCCTGGTGCAGGTGATCTCGGACACCAAGCAGCTGGTGTCCACCAAGGTGACATCTGCCATGGACGCTGCCTGCGAGGCCAAGGAGGCAGTGGCTGATAAAGTCACTGAAGCTGTGGACCTCACTAAAAGTGTTGTTGGGGACAGTGTCAAGCTGACCAGGTCTGTGGTCACCTCCACTGTCAGCAGTGCTGTGGAGGCTGCGCAGGGTGCCAGGGCGCTGGTGACCAACAAGGTGACCGATGCTGTGGACAAGGTCACCAAAGCCGTGGATGTCACCAAGCACATGGTGGAGGACAGTGTGGACAGGACCAAGTCTGCTGTGCCTTCCACCATCACTGCAGCTGTGGGGGCTGCCCAGGGAGCCAAGGACCTGGTGACCAACCAGGTGACCGATGCTGTGGACAAGGTCACCAAAGCCGTGGATGTCACCAAGCACATGGTGGAGGACAGTGTGGACAGGACCAAGTCTGCTGTGCCTTCCACCATCACTGCAGCTGTGGGGGCTGCCCAGGGAGCCAAGGACCTGGTGACCAACAAGGTGACCGATGCTGTGGACAAGGTCACCAAAGCCGTGGATGTCACCAAGCACATGGTGGAAGACAGTGTTGACCTGACCAAGTCTGCAGTTGCTTCCACGATTGTCAGTGCTGTGGAGGCTGCTCAAGGAGCCAAGGAGATGGTGACAGACAAGGTGACCAAGGCAGTGGACCTCAGTAAACACATTGTAGAAGACAGTGTTGACCTGACCAAGTCTGCAGTTGCCTCTACAATCGTCAACGCTGTGGAGGCTGCGCAGGGTGCCAAGGAGCTGGTGACCAACAAGGTGACAGAGGCCGTGGATGTCACCAAGCACATGGTGGAGGACAGCGTTGACAGGACCAAGTCTGCTGTTGCTTCCACCATCACTGCAGCTGTGGGGGCTGCCCAGGGGGCCAAGGACCTGGTGGCCAACAAGGTGACCGAAGCAGTGGACCTGACCAAAGGGGCTGTTCAAGACAGCGTTGAGAAGACCAAATCCGTGGTCACCTCCACGGTCAGTACAGCTCTGGATGCTGCCTATGGCACCATCACCAGCAAGATCAGCACAGCCCTGGAGCAGGGCGTGGAGATGACCAACTCCGTGGTGACCAACAGCATAAGCAAAGCCAAGGCAGTGAGCCAGGCAATGGCTGGGGGTGTGGAATCTGTCCTGGGAATGTCAGAAGATCTGGTGGATCATTACCTCCCAATGACTGAGGAGGAGCTAGGTAAGAAAATACTTACCTGGCGCTTGTAGATGCAAGTCCTTTCCCACGTGGGCAGGGAGCACCTGACACAGTGACACTCAGCTTCTGAAGCACACAGGTAGCTCCAAATTTGTCACCAAGTTGCTGGCTGACAACATCAAATTGCCACATGGTATGGGACAGAGTTCAAGCATTTTGCTGGCTGGTCCTTGCCCATCAGCCTCAAAGTAAATAAACACGTGGGTTCACGCTTCAACCTCTCCATCAAGTCTGCTTACCTGAAGATTGAGCAGGGACTAAACCTGCCTTTAACACCGGAGCAACTACAAACCTCCTGCTCCCACAGCGAGCTTCAGCCTTCATGTTTTCCAATGGGTGATCCAACCTCCTCCACCCCTCCCAGCTGGCAGTGGAGGCCAGCTGCAGCTCTGTTCTTGTTTCCTCCAGGTAAACTGGCCACCACGGTGCAGGGCTTTGGCGTGGCCTCGGTGGAGGAGCAGAAGAGGCAGCGGAGTTACTTTGTGCGCCTGGGCTCGCTGTCGGGCAGGGTGCGGCACCGAGCCTACCAGCACTCCCTGGCCAAGCTGCACGGCTTCAGGCACCGCACCCAGGACACCCTCTCACGGCTGCAGCTGGCAATCAAACTGGTACCAACACGCTTTGCCCTTCTTCCTCCTGCCTGTAGCCTTTCCTGCCCTGCAGCTGCAAGCACTTCCTCCATCCTGCAGCAGCTCCGTGTCACCTTGGATCCCTCCCTGGCAGGGAAGCCCTTGTGCCTCTGTGTGTGTGTTCTCGCAGTACAACCTGTCCTCTCATTTTTCCCATCAGATTGAATCTGTGAAACAGGAGGTTGGCCAGAAGCTGCTGGAGGGGCAGCAGAAGCTCCATCAGCTGTGGGTGGACTGGAGCCTGACCCAGCCCAAGGGACCCCAAGTCAGAACGGCGTGCCAGCCAGAGGTACCGCCGGCAGTGCCCAGAGCAGGCGCGGGGCCCGGCGCTGGCCGAGCCCGGCCCTGAGCTCTTCTCTCCCAGCAGGTGGAGCCGCGCACGCTGGCCATGCTGAGGATCCTCACCCAGCAGCTCCAGCCCGCCTACCACGGCCTCAAGCTCAGCATCCACGGCCTCCCCAGCAGCATCCAGGAAGCCGTGTCTCAGGCCGCGCGACACATCCAAAAGCTCCACAGCTCTTTTTCCAGGGCCGTGTCCTTCCAGGACCTCTCCAGAACCACCCTGGCCCGGAGCCGGGACCGTGTGGCAGAGGCCCAGAGGTCCCTGGATGTCCTCTTTGCGTATGTCACTCACAACACCCCTCTGAACTGGATTGTGGGGCCCTTCAGGGCCGTGGCAAAGGTGGCGCAGGACAGCAGAAAGCACAAGAAGAAAGAGATAAGTGATAGAAAATTGCCCAAGTTGGAAAAGGCTCCACTATCACAGGAGGTGACAAAGGCGCCTGAAGAGCCAAAGGAAACCAACAGGCTCTCAGAAAAATGGTGTGAAGTGCTAGAGAAGCTGGAGGAGAAGGTGGGGAAGCCAGAGGAGAAGGCAAGGAAGGACACAGAGGTGGCCCTGGCTGCAAAGGAGATAAAAACCAGTGCACCAAAGGAAGATCTCTGATAAATCCCAGCTCTTCTGGCCAAGGCTACTTGGCTAGAACAGCACTGGATCCTCAAATTGTGTGCCCACTTGTGCCACGAGTGCCTCTGCTCTCTGAATTTAGAGTCAGATGTAGTTATAAGGAGATTTGATAACCAAGGTGGGGAGATTCTGAATCTTGATTTATTGTTTTTAAACCCAACTGCTGTGCTGAAAGGGGAGATGGGACCTGCACTTCAGCTTTTTAACTCAGCCCAGCTGTAGCTGTGAGTGGCTAAATCTTGCTGAGACAAGTTGTGGGAGAGAAGTGATCTCAACTTATTTTTAATGCTGGATTTGTTTTTAACTTGCCCAAGCTGTGGAGCTCTTGAGAAGATGCTGTGCTTGACCTTTGATACCATCTCCTGCCTTCTCCACGTTTAAAAATACAAATTTGAGACACAACTTCCTTTGTGCCTGTTGTGCTTCTGGGGAGGCTCAGCCCTGCAGCACATCTGGCACAGCTGGGAGCAAGGAGCTGCTTCTCCAGAAGACATTTCTCTTCATGGATCAGCCAAACACTTTTTCCTTCATGGAGAAGCACTTGGCAGTGTGGAGTTTTCTTTAATCATCTTTCCTAGTTCTGTGAGTGACTTTGAGGATTATCTGTGAGTAACTCCATGTGTGAAACACTTCACAGCCATTAAATGAGGCAGCTTTTTCCAGCAGTTACTCTGCCATGGGATTAGGATATCCTGTTATTAAAATGGGGGGGATTTTAATCCAGGTGCTGGTTCTTTCCCAGAAAACACTACTTTGTAATAATTTCTAATGTAACTTATTTTGGTAACTGTTCCAGGCATTGTCCCTGTGCCAGGGCTGGTGAGCAGACACTGGAATAAAGCCTGACCTGCGTTCAAAGCCATGTGGGTTTGTGTGTACCTAAACTGCAGGGTTGTGTTCTCCCCTTACCTAAGCTGTGATGAAGCCTTGCCATGTCCAAATCCTGTCCCTGGCCAGCTTGTCTGTTCCCTGCTCTTGCTGGAGGGGAAAAATAAAGTGCCTTTAGCAGGTCCCATGCTTTCTTAAGCAGAAAAATGCCTTAATTATTTTGTTTCCCTGACTTCTGCGTGTAGTCCTGAGGCTTAGGTGCATCTGTCCGTGCCCCACCTTCCTCCTCACCCCTAGTTCCCTCTGCCACCCCTGGATGCTGGGCTTTGCATTGCTCCAACTCTTCCCACCGGCAGTGCCCGCAGGGGAAGGTCGGTGCCTGCCCCGCCTGTCCCCAGCGCTGTGTCACCCCGGGGTGCTCATGCGGGTGACAAGGGGCAGGGCTGGCCCTGGCTGGGGAAGGAGGGGGTGGCTGGCCCGGGCCAGGGCCCTCCCGCGCGGTTCCCGAGGCCGTGCCGTGCTCTCCCGGGAGCGCTGCCCCGGCCCCGCTCCGCCCCGCTCCGCCCTCGGAGCCCATCGCGCCGCTTCCGCCTGTCCCGGGCCCGCCGCAGGTAGGGCTGGTCCCCTCCCCTCCCGGCTGATCCCCTCCCTTCCCGGCTGATCCCCTCCCTTCCCGGCTGATCCCCTCCCTTCCCGGCTGATCCCCTCCCTTCCCGGCTGATCCCCTCCCTTCCCGGCTGATCCCCTCCCTTCCCGGCTGATCCCCTCCCTTCCCGGCTGATCCCCTCCCTTCCCGGCTGATCCCCTCCCTTCCCGGCTGGTCCCCTCCCCTCCCGGCTGATCCCCTCCCCTCCCGGGGCCCGGGCCGCCGTGGCCGCGCTGGGCTCGCCCCGCTCCCATTTCCTGCAGCTCGGCCGTGCCACCCCCGTGCCCGCCACAGGGGGACACGGGGCAGGGCCGGCCCGCGGGGGAGGGCACTTGGGCAACTGCAGGGTTTTCATGAGACAGGAAAACAAAACTGAAATTGGAAACATTCCCCCGTTGAGAGTTATTTCGGGGCGTTTGCTGGGACTGCCTTTAAATAGCCAAAGTTTCTGCAGCGGGCTCAGGCAGCGGCTGGAGCAGTGTCCCACCGGGAACCCACTCCTCCCCTCCAGACACTCCCGTTGTTTAATTAAATCCCATCAGAGGCCTGGGGTGAGTGCAGGGGCTCAGAGATCACCTGTGCATGGGGATACAAAGCCTCCCAAGGAAAGAAGGGCGTGGAGCTGCTGGAGAGAGTCCAGAGGAGGCCACGGAGCTGCTCCAAAAGCCCCCTGCCCTGCAGCCAGGCTGGAGAGCTGGGGGTGCTCACCTGGAGGAGCTCCAGGGACACCTCAGAGCCCCTGGCAGGGCCTGAAGGGGCTCCAGGAGAGCTGGAGAGGGGCTGGGGACAAGGCCTGGAGGGACAGGACACAGGGAGTGGCTTCCCACTGCCGGAGGGCAGGGATGGATGGGGTATTGGGAAGGAATTCTTTCCTGTGAATCTTCCCTGATAACACAGGTCATCGGCTGGAAGGGGTTTCCTCTACACCTTTTATTCCTCGACTGCCATCACAAGGAGCCTGGAAGACCCCTGGAACCAGCTGCCTCAAGGAGACACTTGGATTTACCTAAATATAGCATTATCTCATCAATTATTTCAAACCAGTAGTAATTAATGTGAAATGAATGCAAAGAATGTGCTCTTTGCTTAATCACAGAGTTGGAATAATGCACAGAGCACTGGCACAGCTGCAAGCATGGAACAGATGGAAAAATATTTGGGAGGTGTGAGAGAGAGCCTGGCAGCTCCAGGAGCATCCCCCAGCAGCCACATCAGCCCTCTGAACGCTGTCCTCTGTTCTCCTGACAGATTCCCAGCTCCACGCCGAGTCCCTGGGCACCAGAGGGTTTGTGTGGCACGAGGAGCGCGGCCGGGGCACGCCGAGCCCCACAGGGAGACAACCCTTTGCCAGAAGATGCTTTTCCCATCCCTGCTCCTGTCCGTGGTCCGGGCCAGCAGCTGCTGAGATGGCCCAGAGCGCTGAGCTGCAGCCGAGCTTCCAGGACGTGTTCAAGATTCTGTCCCAGGCCCCAGCAGAGAAACTGCTGAGCCTCAAACTCAAACTGAAGCACTTGATCCCTGGGCCCTGCAGCAAGTTACTGCAAGCTATGGTCCTGCTTACTCTGGGGCAAGAAACGCATGCAAGAATTTGTCTGGATGCCTTGAGGGATAACCGAGCAGCCCAGTACGTGCACCAGATCAAACTGGGCGCTGCAGGAGCGCAGGAGGACGGGCAGGATTTGCAGCCTCCCCAGCTGGATGCAGGTGCTGTGGCACTGCTGGCACAGGTGTACACAGTGCTGGCACAGGAAAAGCTGTGCAGTCCTGAGGCCAGGGACAAAGCCTGCCAGGCTGCCACCAAAGCCTGCCACGCCAGCAAGGACACTCAGCAGAGGACACTCAACAACACCCCACCCCAGGAACAGGACAAACAGGGCTCTGCAGCCAGCGGGGGCTCAGGGGACACGTTTTGCATGCTGAGATCCCGGGAGGATGCAGGATTTCCCCGCACAGCCAGCTCCCACTGCGTGCTGAGGAGTTCACCGGTGCCGATCGGAGCCAACTCCGACCTTTCAGGCCCATGGACCTTGTGCTCTGTGGGGAGCTCCTCCCTGTCCAGCAGTTTGGAGATCAGTGCATCACCAACTGTTGCCTTTCACACCCAGCCCTCTGTCCCCGAGTGTGTTCCCTGTCCCAGCCATGCTGGACACCCCCAGGGGGACACACAGAGAATCCACAGAGAATTCCATGGCCTGCAGGAATCCAGCTGGGCCAGCACACCCAGCGCTCCCCCTGGGCAGGACACAGCTGCCCAAGGGCCCTGGCCAGAGGTTCTGCAGCTCAGTCCCTGTCACCCCACCCCTCTCCCTGTTCCCGAGACGCCGCTGCCCTCAGATCCTGCCCACAGCAGTGACGTGTCCAGCACAGTGACAGAGCCTCAGACACCAGGAGAAAAGCAGGATGAAAAGCAATTATCTACTGGTGTCCCTGACTCAAGGCCAGTGGATACTGCTCCTGCCCACGTGCCCATAAAGGATTCCTACATTCCAGAAGGCATTCCCTGTAACTCTGCACCTGCTTCTATTTCAACCTGTTCCCTTCCTCCTCCTACTTATTCCTTCTCCTCAACTCTTCCTCCTCTCCAGGAATCTCACTCCAACCTATTACATCCCCCTCCCCTGCGCTCATCGCCCTCTCCAGCCTGGCCTCCTGCTCTCCCAGCTGTGAATCCATCTGAGCCAGATGGTGCCAAGTTCTTCACCTTTGTTGTCCTGCATGCCAGTGAAGATGAGATTGTGGCCCACCGGGTGAAGACTCTGCTGGAGAGCATGGGGGTGTCCAACGGTGCCACGCTCAGTGAGGATTTCTTCATCGCCGGACGCAGCCACATGGTTTGCTTCCAGGAGGCCATGGAAAACTCTGCCTTCACCATCCTCCTGCTGACCAAGAACTTCCCATGCAACCTGTGCCTGTTCCAGACAGACACTGCTCTGATGCAGTCCATCCTGGACCCCTCCAAGCAAGACTCAGTCATCCCGTTTCTCCCCAAGGCAAACGCCCTGGAGTGCAGCCAGATCCCCATGATGCTCAGTGTGCTCGTCACCCTGAACGAGAGCTCTCCCCTCTTCTCCAGGAATGTGCACAAGACTTTTAACCCCGAGAAGATCAGCGAGAAGAAAGCCCTGTGGGAGCAGATGCAGAGAAGGAAGCTCCAGGCGTGTTGGGAACGGCAGCAAGCCCAGCAGAACTTGGCTGCCCTGAGCCTGGGCTGCCCTCCCTGGGTGCGTGGGCCAGCGCCGCGGCCGTGGCCAGCAGAGCCATCAGCCCAGCACCGCTGTCCCCCCGGCCCCATGGACCCCCCGCCTGCCCAGAGGGGCCCTCCCCCTTCCCAAGCACAGCTGCCCCCAGGCCACTACAACATCCCACCGGGCCAGGGAGGGATGCCAGCCCTCATCATCCAACACGCCCGCATGGTTCAGATCGGGAACCACAACGTGATGCAGGTGCAAACTGCCCCACCTGGGCCAGGGGACAGCCAGGAGCAACCCAGGCACAAGGTCTGACCCGAGGCAGCCAAGCTCAGAGACAAAATTCATTTCAAATCCTGGATTAGAGCGATTCTGCTGGGACTGGGACTACTACTCTATGCATCAGGAGTGCCATTTTCCTGAAGTACAAAAGAAAATTCTTCATTTTTTGTTGGAAAAAAGATGTGGCGATCTCTTGGAACCCTCCTTACTTGTTCTTATCTTCAAGCAACTGAGAAAATTATTTTCCTGATTGTCTGGAGCTACTTGAAAATTTTATAAATAAATTTTAATTAATTTATTTGTGTTCCTCTGGTTCTTTCCTGTAGAATTAGAAAAGGGATAGTCAGGCATATATGGAAAACTATTCTGCACATTGGCTGGAGGGACTGGGAGATGGCACTGACCAAATGATTTGAGGGACAATCTGCAAGAGATGCTTTGGGAAGCTGCCTTTAAGGAAAAAGTGGAATGAAAAACCAAAAGCAGTGAGCAGAGTAGTGCAGAAGGGTGAAGAAATCCAGGAATGGGGAGTGGGAGGGGTAATTTTGCAGGATCTGAGCAAGGGATGTACCAGGCTGGTACCAAGTGAGCTTTAACACCAGGAGGGCACCTGGAGCAAAGCCCTCACTCCAGGCACAGCCATTTCCCTGATGGTCAGCAGAGGTCACCCCAAAGCCACCGAGAGACTGGAACTGGGGCTGCTCCCTCCCGGGGCAGAGCCCAGAGCCAGCTCAGCCTGTGCCAGGAGCAGGGCAGAGCCTGCAGGCTCCCGAGGAGCCTCTCCCTGTCACCAGGATGCCGAGGGCCCCTGTGCTCAGCACAGGGAAGTGACCCCACTGCAGGTATTCCTGCAGGGCTGTGTGTGCTCCTGTCGACCCTTGGCTTCCCAGCAGGTTCCAGGAGGATCTGAGCCCATCCCAGCCCTGGGGCTGCCCAAGCTGGGCCCTCTCAGGCCTCATTCCGGGCTGCAGCCTTTGTCCAAGAGCCCTCTGAGCCCCAAGCCAACCCCTGAGTGAGAAAGACATTACTAAATCCTTGGAGGAGACTCTGGGCTGCCCCCAGCTCTTGGCTTCCAGCTCTCAAACAGATTGGATTTTAACTCTGCAGGACCCAGTGACAATGGATTAACTCATCTACTCCTTCCAGAGCCTGCTGGCATCCTCCAGGTGCTCCAATTCCTTTAGTTTTCCTGGTTTCCCTCCTCCATGGCACCATTAAGAGGTGGTGTGTTACTGCAGCTCCTGTCCCCTGCAGTTGGTGCAGGACAGTCCCTCCCCTTGGGAGCACTCACACATCCCTCCTTTCCCAGCTCCTCCCCTACTATAAATAATCATGCAAAATCAGTCAGCTGGAGGCTGCTCCAGCCTGTAAACAACCTCAGCACAGCCACATCCAGCGTGCTTGGATCACCCAAAGGGGAGGGAGAGCTGTGTCTGGGGTACAGGAGGGTCTGCAGCCACCACACTGGAGAAAAACTCCTCTCTGTCCAATTAACAAAATAATCACTGCAACATTGCCCTGCTCCCCACAACTCCGTGTTTTGCCCACATGGAGCTGGCCCTAAAGTCAATCAGGCCTGTTCAGTGTAATTACCCCTAAATCATGCAGTGATTTCTCCCACCCTGTAATTACTACCAACATTTAATTGCTGGGCCCTCTATGTGATTAGAGATTATTTGTTTTAAAAAAGTGAAGCCTTTTCCATCACACAGAATATTCTCCTTGGGGCTGTTGCCCCTGACTGGATCCCCCAGCTCCCTGACCACAAGAGCCCAGCTCCAGAGCTGCTCCTGCCTGCAGTAAGTCCCCTCCACCTCTCTGCTGCCAGCAGTGGTGCAGATGGAATTGCCCTGAGCAGCCCCTGCCGTGGCCCTGAGCCCACCTGGCTCCTTGTACCTGCCTGGCAGCTGCTGGGCCCACACCTGGACATCACCTGCAGCACAGCAGGAATGTCTGGGTGGGAGAAGCACGTCCCCAGGCTCTACAGACACTGCTTAAATGGCATTTTTACCACAAAGGCACCATCATTCATCAAGGCATCAAGAACTAAGGATGGAGCAATAAACGACAGGACAAACATTCAAATATTTTACCCAGCCACCCTCCCAGGGGAAGCCCAAGCATTTTTGGGATCCAGGTGCCCGTGTGGAACTAACTCCAGCACCATTCACTCCTCTGTTTTCACAGTCCCTGATGGATTTGGGGTTGGAAACCAAACTGGTGACACTGTGTCCCTCTTTCTGCTTGCTGTGTCCGCTGTCCCACATGTAATATGGCAGGTATATGTAATGTATGTATGGCAGGTAATACCAGAGTCAACACAGATCCTCTCATACTCTTTGATTTACATCAAAATATAAGGAAGGGAAAACACAGAAGCAGTGTCCTTTCAGTGTCAGTGTTACTCTTCTCCAGGGGAAACGTTTGCCACTGCAGCACAGATTGGTTTTTCACAGGAGTAACCATGAAATGAAGCAATCATGCCTATTAATTGCAAACACCCCAGAATTCCATACTCACAGTGTCCCATCCCTGGGAAACAAACTGAAAGCAGAGGAAAACACCTGCATGTAGAGGCTTATCAGGAAGAAGTCCAAGGCACTTGCATTCTAGCAGCCATTTTTTGTTTTATTATTTAAAGTTAAGAGCGCTCATCAGCTCACAAAGGAACAAATCCCATTCCTGCAGTTTAGTTCAGGTTTCAGCCAAAAGGAAAAAGAAATAGAAGGCAGCTAAACTAACTCTGCACTTTACAGCTCAATTCAAGTTAAACCTCCTTGCTTTATAAATAAATGTTATAGTTAACACTGCAAAATGTACTGGCAGATCTACAATATCTTGAAGGGGCAGAGAGCGTGGTTATTGAGGCTGATAAATACAAGTAGAGAAGCTTCAGTAGCACAGAGAGCGAGGCTGGGGCCAGGGGTCTGCTCTCCCAGCTGGGACCTTTCCCAGAGCTCCAGGCAGCTGCTTCCCACCCTGCTCAGGGCCAGGGAGGAGCCACGGGCTGCCCATCACCCCCTGCACAAGGACAAACTGCTGGAAACTCTGTTTTCCACCACGGAGGGTTCTGCTCATGGAGGCAAAAACCTGCCCTGAGACTACAGAGTTAAAAACAAGGTGGGTGCAGATCCTCATCAAAGGAAGGAGCTTGCCCAAACAGCAGCCAGGTGAGATTTCAAATTCCACCTTGGAAGTAGCACCATCCTCAGTGAAGTTACAAAAAAAAATAAAAAAAAGAAGACTCAAAAGCCCAAACCAGCTGCTAAGAACCCACTGCATGAGGTTTCAGAATGGGGCAATAGCAGAGCCCAAGCAGGTGATACTAAAACCTCAGAAGGACAAGGAGGCATCTTAAACTTTCATTTCTTGCTTCTTCCTTCAGCCCACCCTGGTGCAAACCCACCACAGACACTCACTTGCTTCCATAACCCCCTCCAAGCACCTCCACAGTGCAGGTACCTCCTGGCCTAAAGGGGTTGAAAGAGCTCAGCCTCGAAAATAGTTCAAAATGTGCTGTTTTGGCTCCCAAACCATCCACATTCACCCTTCCAGCTCAATCCCTGCTGCCCTCTGGAGCCAAAGCACGTACATGCTGGGAATGGAGTGAATGGGTGTGGAATGGACAAGCCAAGGGCCTGAACACCACATCAGGATTTTGTTCTTAAAGTAGTTTTTTCCTCCCCATTCATAAACTACAACATCTATGGATGAAACTGTATAACTAGAACTGACCTTCCTCTATCTTACAGGATTGGAGAAGTCTTGCAGCATAGATAGGGCCTGGCTCTACGAGAGAAAAAACATCCCAGCTTTATGCACAATCATGGAAATCTCAGGCCTTTAACATCATTTGCTACTTGGCCAACCAAGAGAGAGACAAACCCCATCCTCAGCACACCCAGCCCTGTGCCATCCCTGGGCAGAGCACGAGCCCCTCAGCTGTTGGGCATGGGCTGTCCCAAACCTGACAGCAGGGAGGGGAAGGGATTAGCTGGAAGGTATTTTATTCCTCACTCACTTTCTATCTGTTGGGTGTGTAGGGTAGGAAGGGCCAGAGCACGTGGGGGATGTGCAGCTGCTCCAAAGCTGACCACTGAGTTAATCCAGCACTAACGGGAGAGGCAGCAGGTCCCAGGGAATCTCCATCTCCTTCCTCCTCAGGACATGACGGTGGCATGGGGAAGGGCAGGGGTTGTGGCCTTCTCTGGACAGAGTGCACTGGAGAGAGCTGGTACCTGAAGGTGACAACAAGGGACAGCCACGAGCTCTGGGGCCTCCTCCTCCCCTGCCCCGACACGCCAGCTGGGTGGTGACAGATGGGGACAAAGCTCAGCACAGCGACGGCCCTGGGCACTTTGGCACAGCCAGCCCGAGCCCTCCAGCTGCACAACCTCAGCAGGGTGGGACAGGCTGGGGACAGGCTGGGGACCGTCAGCTGTCGTGCCCTAATGCAGCTCAATGAAGGCTTCCAGCTCCTCGGGAATGAATCCCTTGTAGGGAATCTTGTGCTTGTCCAGGGCGCGAGCAGCAAGGCACTGGAGGGTGATGTAGTTGAAGGGCTGCATGGTGCTCTTGGTGAGCAGCTTCTCGTCCAGCAGCTCGTAGGCCGTCTGCTTGAAGGCGTTGGTGGCGTCCATGTGCGCCCCGGCCTCCATCAGGGCGCTCATGATCAGCGGGCAGTTGTTGCGGGCGGCCACGTGCAGGGGGGTGTTGTTGTCATAGTCCCGGCTGTCCGGGTCCGCCCCGCACTCCAGCAGCAAGTTCACCACGTGCAGCGACGGGAATTTGCCCACGGGGTAACGCCCCACCATCGTGGTGTCCTTGTCCACGGCCATGTGCAGGAGGGTGAAGCCGTTCTTGGCGCGGGGGCTGCACTTGAGCAGGCGGTAGATGGTCTGGCGCTTCTGGTGCTCCTGCTCCGGGGTGCACTCCACCTTCTCCAGCAGGAAAACCAGGTGCAGGATGATGGCCAACGTCTTGGTGAACTGCGCCGAGTCGGCCACGGGGTCCTTGCCGTGCACCAGGGCCCTCTCCACCTCCCGGACCCCTTTGCTCAGCACCCCGATGAGGTCGGAGAAGCCCAGGTGAGTGGCTAAAGTGCCTTTGGAACGGTCCTGGAGCACGTAGGAGTAAAGCTCGGCAAAGGAAAGGAAACTGCTGGCAGTCATGGGGCTGAGGGGCTCCAGGTTGCCTTGCTGCATGTCCAGGGCGTACTTCCACAGGTTAATGCAGCGCTCGAAGTTGCCGGAGTCGGCGTAGACGGCCCCGCGGTAACGGATGTAGTAGGAGGTGTCGGGGTGGGAAGGGCCCAGGATGCGCTCGCGGATCAGCAGCGCCTGCATGCGCATCTCGTCGGGGTCCGTGATCAGGGCTTCCAGCTCCTCCAGAGAGCTCACCTCCCGCGAGTAGTCGTAGGCCAGCACCAGCTGCCGCGGCTCGGGCTTAGGCAGGTACTTCCCGCCCTCGCAGCGCAGCTCCATCGCCCTGCGCCAGTACTTGTGGGCTCCCAACAGGTCTCGTTTCTTGTCCACAAACGTGGCACCCAGCAGCTCCAGCGCTTCCACGGCAGCCTCTCGAGTGCAGAACACGTTCGGGACCTCGTCCTGACTGGAAGCTGAAGCACCGCATCCCTCACAGCCCTCTTCAGTACAGCCCCTCTGATGGCTCCCACCTGAAGCACAGGTCCCACTCTGGCTCCCCGCAGCCTCGTCCTGCTGCAGCCCCCCCTGGATCAGGTACTCCACGATGTTGGTGTGGCCGGTGACACTGGCAGCGAGCAGAGGGGTCATGCCATAGCCGTCCTTCTCCATGCGGGCCTTGGAGCGGAGCAGGAGCTGCAGGATCTCCAGGCTGCCCGACTCGGCGCAGTCGTGCAAGGCTGTGTTTCCCTTCACGCTGCGCCGGTTCACATCGGCCCCTTTCTCCAGCAAGTACCGGGCGATCTCCCGGTGCCCTTTGTAGCAGGAAATCATCAAGCACGTGTGGCCGTGCCGGTTGGCCACCTCCAAGTCGGCCCCGCGTTCGCCCACCAGGTACCGCACGATCTCCAGGTGCCCATCGAAGCAGGCGGCCCGCAGCGGGGTGGAGTTGGTCAGCGTGGTCTGGTTCACCGAGGCGCCGTGGTCCAGCAGGCTCCGCACCACGCCCAGGTGCCCCGCGGCCGAGGCCGCCCACAGCGGCGGGGCCCCCTCGATGGTCTCGCCGTCGAAGCTGACGGAGCCGCCCTCCTCCACGCGGGCCCCGCAGTGATCCAGCAGGTACTCCACCACCTCCAGGTGCCCGTGCCGGGCCGCGATCAGCAGCGGGGTGCTGCCGGCCCCGGGGCCACCCCCGCCGCCAGGCCCCGCCGTCAGCGCCTCCAGCTCCTCCCGGCTGCGGCTGCCCAGCAGCTTCTGCAGCAGCTTCAGCTTCCCGTCGCGGGCCGCATTGTACACGGCCGTGCGCAGGTCCATGGCGCCAGCGGCCGCCTCCAGGCCATGGACCGGAGGCGGCGGCGCGGCCCCAGCGCGGCGCGGGGCGGGCGGGGGCCGGCGGGACCCCCCTGCCCTCAGCACGGCGGGACCTTCACCGCCCGGGCCCGACCGCCATCTCAGGCTGCGCCGCGGAACAAAATGGCGCCGCGCGGGGTGGAGCGGGATGCCCCGTGGGTGATGGGAGTTGTAGTCCCGGGAGCCGCGCTGCCCGCCCGGCGCCGCACTGCGCGCACTTTGTCTCCCAGAAGGCAGAGCGGTTGGGGGAGAGGTGGGAAGGATGCGCACGCTCCCCTTGCGGGGCATGCTGGGCAGTGTAGTCCTGTCGCCCCGCTGCGAACAGCATCGCTAACGGGGCTTCCCCGGCGCCGGGACTACGCTTCCCGGTGCGCCCCGCGCGGACCAGGCGCTGTCCAGCTGTGGCTGTGACTCCCAGCGCGTGCTGGTTTCATTGCGGTTTTATTTCTCTTAAATTCCTTGATGTTCTGGCAATTCAAAACATAGCGGCTGCACAGCATAAATCTGGCGTGGTTCAGTTGCAGGTTTTATGAAGTTATAGTGTCCTGAGCTGTAACGGAGTCGCAGGGATGACGCGGCCCGGCCCACGGCCCCGCACAGCTCTGCTGGTGCGTTTTAAGTACGAGTTTCCTGCCTTGGAGGTGGCAAAGCCTCGTCGCCACCAGCGAACACGGATTTATTCGCTCCAATTCCCCCCACAGGACATTATGTCCAGCTCGCTCCATCCCTGAATGACAATACCTGCTCGGAGTGAGGGAAAACACTCAAGCAATAAATAGCTTGGCTTAGATGAGCAAAGCTTTACTCACCAGAGTCTATTTTTAGAGCATAAGTTGCGTTTAAGTGTCCCTAATCTTTACACAGAGAACTGGCACAGGGTTTCTCCCATTGTATTTTATTTATAGCTGGGTTTCTCCTACCCAGGGAAATAAGCTTAGCCTCATTATTTCCATTATTATTATTCTGTCTGTCATGATTATTATTCAGTCCATCCACCCGTTTTAGGTCTTGTCTGGAATTACAGTGGATTATCCCACTGATGCCTGTTGCCTTCACACAGAATATCACTTTTGTTGCTAAGAAACTGCTTTTGCATAAGAGGCAGCAGGAGCCCAATTTTCACTTCAGCAGCTTCTGAAAGTCCCCGGGAGCAGCAGCTGCTCCTGGAGCTGGAGTGTCCGTGCAGAATTCCCACACAAGGTCTGTGCCCGGGGATTGTTCCCTGTGGGGCTGGGATGGAATTCCCAGAGCAGCCGTGGCTGCCCCTGGGTCCCTGGCAGTGCCCAAGGCCAGGTTGGACACTGGGGCTGGAGCAGCCTGGGACAGTGGGAGGTGTCCCTGCCATGGCAGGGCTGGCACTGGGTGGGCTTTAAGGTCCCTCCAGCCCAAAACTTTCTGGAATTCTGTGACACAGCAACTTCGTGTTTGAGAAGAAAAGGTGGGAAGGTGCCTTAAACATCTCCAGGTGTCAGTGCAAGGGCAGCTCACTGCACATCAGGACAGGGGGAACCAGGGAGTCCTTGAGGCTGGAAAAGCCCTCAGGGCTCACCAAGTCCAACCTCTCCCTCGGGGCTGTGGAAACACACAGCTCGGGGCACCAGTTCACCACGTTTTCACCCAGAGAAAGCCCCACGAGTTCCATGTGAACACCGTGAACCCTCTGGTGTGTCTGGGCATTCCCGGGCTGTGAGGATCCAGCCTGGGGGTGCCGTGTCCCTGTCCCCTCTGTGAGCAGCCCCTGCACAGCCCCAGCTCCCAGGCTGTTTGTGCTGCAGGTCAAGGCACAGACACGGTGACATTTCCTCTCCCCGCTGGCTCTCGTGTTGCCATGGTGACCAGATGCACTCGCTCTTTTATCTGAAGTATCTATTAACCAAAGCTTCCTATTAATTTCCCCTCCATGGAACCCATTAGGAATTCACCAGAACACCACACAGGTTTTTAGGTCCCAAATCCACCTCAGAGCCCGCCCCTCGTTCCTGGTGGGCTCAGAGACATCGTAGGGTAAAGTGCAGCTGATGGAAATGGTTTTTCCATTAATAAGAAATTTCTCAGTAATGAGGGAATAAAGAGCAGGAGGAGAAGTTCACAGCAGCCTCTCCCTGCAGATCCCTGGCTGTGGAATGTGCTGGAGCCTCAGGACTTCACCCCCAACCTTTTACAGACCAGGGCTCCGAGCCCTGTCCAGCCTGGCCTTGGGCACTGCCAGGGATCCAGGGGCAGCCACAGCTGCTCTGGGCACCCTGTGCCAGGGCTGCCCACCCTCACAGGAAAGAATTCCCAACATCCCATCCATCCTGCCCTCCAGCAGTGGAAGCCATTCCCTGTGTCCTGTCCCTCCATCCCTGGTCCCCAGCCCCTCTCCAGCTCTCCTGGAGCCCCTTTGGGCCCTGCCAGGGGCTCTGAGGTGTCCCTGGAGCTCCTCCAGGTGAGCACCCCCAGCTCCCCCAGGCTGTTCCAAAGTTGGAGCCTCTTTCCTGGACAGCTCCCACTCCCACTGGCACAACAGCTGGGAACAAAGGATCTGTGCCACCCTCTGAGGGTGGCAGGGACATGTGGCTGCTCCCGGGTTCTCCTGCTGAGCTCCAGCTGCTGCTGCTCCTCTCAGGAGCTGCCGGGATCCTCCCGGTGCCAGCAGCAGCTCAGGGACTGGTGAATCCCCACATCTGGGGCTCAAACCCCCACGTCCCTCCCCTACAGAGCACAGTCCCCCACAGGGGACACCTGTGCAGGGTTTTTGGGATAACACAGAAAAAGCCCCAGGCAGAGTTCTGGGAATAAGAGGGGAGGTAAATCCCCACGGGAGGAAGAGCAGATAAAAAATGAGACGTTGTGACAGGGCTGCCAGGCTGCGTGGCAGGAGGGTTAATTTTTTGTGAAACTGCCATTTCATATTCCCTTTCAGACAAGCTGAATTACACGGTGCTGGCTGCTGCAGGAGGAGCATAATTTCCTTCACAGAAATAATGACAGGGTACTTAAAGAGCAAGTGAATGGATGGCTGAAGTACTGGGCAGAGACTTCAGAAATCCAGGCTGAGCCCTCACCTTTACAGGAGGCTCCTTTGGCGACCTTGGGCCAGTCATTTAATCTTCCTGTGTCTCGATTCCCTGCCAATAACATGGGAATAATAACTGTTCTCTGCCTGCCTGGCTTATTTAGGCTGCAAAGTTGGAATTTACAGCTCGTGTTTGTTCTCCTTTGAATCCATGCTGAGGTGTCTGGGACAACCATGATGTACAATGTGGAGAATAACAAAGGATGGATGGTTTGGAACATCCTCAGTGTGAAAGGCTCCAGAATCCCTCATCCATTGCTCCCCATCTTTTCCCTCAAAATATGAAGAAGTTTGGAGCTGTGCTAAGAGTTCCAAAAGCATCAAAATAATTTAGGAGCAGAGTGCATACTGATTTATTGAATCCCTGAGTTCCTTCTGAAGCAGAGAGTGGATAATTTAGAAACCTGCAGAAATTTCCTTTGTGCTCAGTCAGGGCTGCAGCAGCTCCTCAGGTTTTTCAGTGTAAATTGAGGTTTGCAGGCTCCTGTGTACCCAGATTGTATCCATCTCCAGCTTTCAGCAGTTTGTGTGATTTCCTGAAGCCAGGGAAGATGTGTCCCTGCTCCCAGAGCCAGTGAACACCAGACTGTCTCTATAGTTAAGCAATTTGCTGCACAAAGGGAACAATTCTAAAACCAGGGAGAAATGGCACCCTGACACGAGCAGGAACGATGACCCAATCCCCACCTTGCTGCAGGGCCTTTGTCCTGTAACTGCCTCCATCAGCAGGGCTCTGATGACATTATTTCCTGTGCTTATGTGGGCCATGAGGCTGCAGGTACCTGGGAGGGAGGATTTTGATCAGCCTGCAGAGGATGAACACGCCGGGGAGGCTTCTGGAGGAACACTAAATCAAAGTTTCATTTACATCAGACACCAGCCTGGCCATTGCAGCATTAATGGCTGCACTGCTGCCCTCCAAATTTTGTGTGGATTTAATCTGTCAGTGGGGAAGTAAAAGACAGGGGGAGAGAGAGTCGTTGTGGTTTATGAAACCTGGATCTTTTCTTTCAGGCACCATCGAATGACAGCGATTTGAACAGGTCTAAAACTCCTCTGGCAACAGATTTGTGGCTGCCCCTGCATCCCTGGCAGTGCCCAAGGCCAGGCTGGATGGGGCTTGGAGCAGCCTGGGACAGTGGAAGGTGGCCCTGACATGGCAGGGGGGGCACTGGGAGAGCTTTAAGGTCCCTTCCAACCCAAACCATTCTGATTCCTAAATCAGAAGTGAAGTGGGCAATGTTGAGCCTGGTAAGTTTAAAGAAAAGAAAAATGAAAAAGAGAAAAATGCTCAACAGCACAAACAACCCAAATTATTAAAGGTATTTCAATGCTTTTACCACTGGCCTCGGCAGGATTCGGGAGTTTCATTTTCACACCTAAATACCTTTGAGAATGGAGGCTCTGAGTGGTGCTGAAAATTTGTTCTTTTTATATTTTAAGGCCCTGTTGGAAGCAAGGGGGCTCAGCTCTCCAAACAAGCCCTGCCAGGCATCGAGGTCCTGGCAGTGCCCTGACCCTGCTCTGGTGTGTTTGGGGCGGGTCCCTTGGGTGCTGTGCTGCTTTTAGCTGGGGCAGAGTGGATTTCCTGCTCAGTGGCTGGTCTGGGGCTGTGTTTGGGTTCGTGCTGAGCACAGGGCTGATAACTCAGAGATGTTTTTGTTCTTGCTGAGCTTGCTCAGAGCCAAGGCCTTTCCTGCCCTCTCCCAGCCATGCTGGGGAGGGGCTGGGGGGGCCTGGGACTGAGCCCAGCTGACCCCAGGGATGTTCCAGGCCCTAGGACATCGTGCTCAGGATATAAATGGGGCCGAAGAAGGACTTGGGGGACATTTGGACTGAGGAGCAGAATAAGCCATGACAGGAGCTCCAGCACCCCAGAACACTTGCACACCGGGGCCGTGGCAGCCTGGGCTGTATGGCAGGCTATGATTTGTTGTCACCTTTACAAACACAACAACAAAATCACTAGTCTTCCACACAGAGCCAGGCCAGGAGAGCAGCGCTTCCTCCTCAGGGACGTCCTCCCACACGTCTTCTCCCAGCATCCTTCCTCAGTTCTTCTCATCCTGTAATCCTTGTTCCTGTCTCTCCTTCAGGGATGGATGCTGCCCTTTGCAGTGTTCCTCCTGAGACCACATCAAATCTCCCTGTAATCATCTCTCCAATTTGTGCTGTTCCCGTGAGTTTCTGCTCCATTTTCTCACTCTGGAGACTCTACAGGGACATCAGTGCTCAGCAGGGGCTCCTCTTGCCTTCCCCTGTGATAAACTTCTCCAGGAGTGCTCTGTCAGCCTGCCTGTCTCCCAGCTGTATTTGAGTCTGACTACAATAAGCAGATGCAATGTATGCTGGGGAGTGCTGGAGAAAAGGGCTCTGCAAAGAGAAAGATAATGATAGTGCTGAGTTTCCTGGAATCCCGCCGAGAGGCTGATTTAAGCAAGGAAAACAAACCCCTTTTGCTGTTCCCTTTCTCTGGATTTGTTGATGAGCAATCTTTGGTCCAGGTCCAGCTTTTCTTTCACTGGCCAGGCTTTCTCTGTTAATCCCTCACGTGGATGAGGTGTGGAAGGACAGTGCTGGCTCACGCCCATGGAAAGGATCTGACTTTATTCTTGGTCCAGTAGAGCTTTACTCACCTCAGCCGCTGAAATGAGGCAGGGAACAGCCTCTGCCCATCTTCACCCAACTGTTATGGGTACTTTTGTAAGCAGGTGGGGAAAAAAGGGAAAGAAATAAAACTATTCCTCAGCAGCCTTGGCCGCTCCTTCTGTGGGAGGATGAAGAGTGTGCAGCAACAGGACAGGGTTTGGGTTTGCTGCTGCTGGCAGGGGCTGTGCCTTGTGGAAGCTCATGGGGAGCAGTCCCAACCCTCCCTCCCTCTCCTTTTTTATAACGTGTGCCTTTTATGGACACCTTATTCTAACTCCAGATGGGTGTTTGGGTCTGGGGATTGGTGCTGCTCCGAGATAACAGCCCTTTGTGCTGGCCTAGGGAGCAGGAGTGTTTGTGATAGCTGGGGCTGATACCAGGAGATGGCCAGGTGGTCTCATTTAACAGGGAGCATTAGTGATACTGCCATTGTCCGGGAAATCAGATAAAAAACAGGTCCAGGTGTTACCCAACACCATGTTTGTGTAAGGACAGAGCCAAGTGCTGAACACGGGGATGTGTTCTTGTACAAAACTGCTGTCACCCCAAACCTCCGGGGTAAAATTTAACCAGGAGTTGGGCTTGGATGATGCTTGTGAGTTCCTGACAGCTCAGGATATTCTGTGATTCTAACCTGAGTATCAAGTGGAACAGTAGTGAGTATGCAGTGAAAACATCTGAGGAGTGAGACAATATTTAGAAACAGAAATTCAGGACAGTTCAGTCTTTGGCCCAAGATAACTGGAAGAAAGGATGAATTGTAAAGAAGAATGAATTTGAGAAAGAAGACAGTTTGGGAACTGCTAAGCTGGGCTGGAATTCCAGGTGATAGGGACACTTTTCAGTCCTTGTTCTGGGACACAGCTCCACGAAGGGATTTACCACAAATCATTGCTAGACAGGTAAAAATCAAGACAGGAGATGTGTGAGCAAGAGCTCCTCTCTTGGTTTCACACCCAGACATTCCCTGTTCAGAGTGAGGTGTTTAGCAGGAAACGTAGATGGGAGGCATGTGAGGTTTTTGTCTGGACTGTCTCTGTGGGGCCGTATTTCTCCGGGTGAGATTTGTCAGGCAGGGATCTGCCACTTCTGCTGTGTCCCAGAGATCTCAGGGACGTGGCTCCTTGTACTGGTGGCAGCTGCACCTCGCCCCTCTCCCCGGCACTGGGAGGCTCCTCAGTAATTGTTTCTGTGGATGGGAGCTAAACTTAGCTCCAGAACACGGGAAAAAGCCTGTCTGGAAGGAGCAGGGACTCTTGGCCTCCAGCTATCTCCAGCCAGGCTCATCACAGAGAGATCCCCAGCTGCACTTCCAGGCTGTAAATTAAACAAACAGTATTTCCTCTACACCAGAGCACAGGGAGGGCAGAGAGAACAATGTGGCCTTATTGCTGTTATTTCCTTTGGTTTCAATCTCTGTCCTCTGCCCCCCACCTCCTCCCCAGCCCCGTGTCTCCCACTTTACCCGATTTGTCATTTATTGCCTTGCTTTAAAGAGAGGCAGGGGGGAAAAATGCTCAGTGCAAATTATATTTTGAGCTGTTGTGCTTTGCCTCTTTGGCGGATAATAAATCTCTCTGGCAATGCTCCTCTGTATAGGATTTGTCATTAAATGCAATTAAACAAACCCTGCAGGTGTCCATGATCAGGCCTGCAGCAGCCCATTCACAACTACAATGTTATTATCAGCCTGACAACAAAACACCAGATATTTCCTGAGCTCCTCTGATCGATGAGCTTGCCTGATTTGGAACTGGAGGGAGGAGAGAAGGGGGACCAGAGCGGTTCAAATGGTCTTTAGACTTATTGATGGAAAAGTCAAAAAGCTGCTCAGCAACCAGAGGGAAGGTGGAGAGAGAAAAGGGCTGAGGGACAGGAGGGCTAAAAGGGAAAAATGAGAGAGTGTTTGGGAGTCAAAAGGCAGAAACAAGGCAAGTTATTACATGTTCCTTCCACCCAATGAGTTGTTTAATGCATGAGACTGGAGTTTAAGAGGCAAGGAGGGTATTTTAGGGATGATTCTATGGCAGACAGGCTTTCAATGTTGTCATGTAGCCTCCCTGCCCAGTCAGCACAACAATTCCTCTCACCCTGGGACAGGATTTGTGTGGCAGGTTATCCTGTGTCCAGGGATGTCTGTCTGTCTCCACAAACTGTAGCCAAATGGTTGGATCAGACACTCAACTAATTTCAAATCCCACCTGGAACAGTCAGTGGAACTGGACAGGGCTTGGAGCAACCTGGGATAATGGAAGGTGTCCCTGCCCGTGGCAGCAGAGGCACTGGATGAGCTTTATGGTCCTTCCAGCCCAAACCATTTGGGATTCTGTGACTGTCTGAGTGCAAGTCCTTCCCTATCCTCATTCACACCGAGGCATGTCCTGGCACAGCTTTGGGAAGCTGCAGAGGTGCTGCTGACAGGACTTGCCCAAAGCAGATGCAACAACATTCACACCAGAATTGTTGTGTGCTCTGACAATCAGGAACAGGAAGAAATCTCCTGTGGTTCCTGTGAGCCATCCCAGGCAGCCTGTGGAGTGTGAAGGTCAGGGATTCACAGGGGACTGGCTGCCATCAAGTCCAGTGAGAGAGAAAAATTTGCCAACAGCAGTGGAATTCTTCTGCCTGACTCGTTTGCTCAGCTCAGCCTCGGGGAGCTCTGGGGATGAACCTCTGTCCCCTCCTGTTCCCACCCCAGGAATCCTGGCTCAGCCCAGTTGTTTCTGGGGCACTCACGGGATTGCAGTGACAAGGGACAAAGCCCACCTTGCTGTTCTAGTGCCACCCAAAACAGTGGATTGTTGGGTTGGATAAGGGGAGTCAAGAGTGGCAGTAGTGCCTGGGTAGTGTGTAAGGCGTGATTGTTTACTCCTACAATCAAAAGCTTTTGCAGGGGTCTTTGTCTAAGGTTTTAGAGCCTCATCTGTAGGGCAAATAGCCTGGGACCCTGTTTGCTGCCATCGAGGTCACACTGGGCTTGTGACAGAAGGAGCCAGGAATTCTGTGATCAAGCCATGGGCCTCAGAATGAAAATTCCCTGGAGCCTGCACCTAGATCACTCTGCAGCACTGGTCTCTGGCTCTCTGGCCCTTGTAAAAATCCACGAATAAAATCTGTGAATAAGCGTTTTTTGCATGGCCTCTCCTACAGACCGTGGGGACATCTGAGGTGACAGTGGGTCAGAACACCTGGGAGCCATGGCTCTGGGCAAAGCCAGCACCTTTACTGGAGCACGCTTGCCCCACTCCAGTCCCTTCCATCTCCCTCTGTCCCTGCCTGGGTTCTGCTCTCGGCCCCATCTGCCCGCGATCCCGTCCCGCGGTGCTGAGGCTGTCACACAGGGACCTGCTCTGCCCTGGGGCACAGGGACAAGAGCTGGCACGTCCCAGGCCAGCCCGAGGAGCCGGGGCTGCCGAGAGTCCCCAAGGACGGCGGGAGCTGCGGATTTCCCCGCGGCAGGGCTGGGCTGGCAGGGAAACCCCCGGGGGTTCCATCAGCGGCTCCGAGATCGGAGAGGGAGAAAATCTAGGGCGGGATGGAAAGGCACAACTGATCGGATCGACTTCAACAAACCAGCAAACACTTTTTTCCCCCCTTCTTTCCGCTTCTCTTCCTCCCCAGCTCCAGCGGTTCCTCTCTCGGCGCTGCTCATCTCCCTTCGTGCACCTCTTACCCGCACTCTCCTCTCTAAACAGCTGCAGTTGCCACTCAATAGACTTTAATTACCACTTCAAGGGCTCTCACCGGGGGCTGCGGGAGGGTGGAGATGAATTTTCCCCAGGATTATGCGTGTGGCTGAGTTCTCTTCAGTCAGATGATGTTGCTGCCAGCCAGGATCCTTCGAGAGATCGGTTCTTCGGTTCTCTCTGTTCGTGTTAACAAAAAGGAAAACTGCTGCTGAAGGGAAAAAAACAACCCAGCCATTACCTGGATTAATTAGCAGGACAGCAAATGGGTCTGGAGAAAAACATTACAGAAAATTTACAGCCCAGGAGTCTCAGCTGGGCTTCCAAACTATTATTCCTTGCAAATCAGAAGTGGAGAGCTCAGCATCTCGGAAGATTTCTGTGGGAGACTGGGCTCTAAAAATACAAGTTGTTTTTAAGCACTTTACCTTTTTTTTTGCTCCGTGCTCTTCCCATCACGGCTCGCTGGAGAGACGTGCTGTTAATGCATCCTGCCGGGACCCTGGGGATTCCTCCCGGGGAACGTGTGGGTTCATTCCCGGCTTCGGCAGTCTGCCTGTGAGGGAGGAATTATTCCCAGTGTTTAACTAGTAACAGAACATTGTTTTTATTATTAAGATCCTCTTCAAAAGGCGCTCCTGGAGAATGCAGAGCAGCTGATGCCTGTCAGAGCTGCCTGGAATTGTTTGCCCAGGATGTGAGTGCACACTTGTGGGGATGCACACAGAAATTTGGATATCTGCTGCTCTGTGCTGATACATGCAGAGAGGAGCTGGGAATAAAACAGGATCTTTTGGGACAAGGGAGATTTCCAAACATTTAAAAAATAATTTCTTTCACTCAACATTAACATTTCTAATTTTTTTCACAAAATGAAATGTAGGAAGGAGATTTTTATAGCAAATTAAGCAACATTTTGTGCTGCTGCAATTAAGTTTGTTTTCCTAAACCAAAAATTCATCAAACTGGGGAAATACTGCAGCCAAATGTGCTTTTGCAGATGTGTTTTCCATGAAACATTTTGCCTAGCTCCAAAACAGCTGGGTATGTGCAACATCTGAGCTTCTGCTTGGCTTCTGTCCTGGTCTGGTGCTGGCAGCAGAGTCCGTGCGGGCTCTGCTCTCCCCATCCACCCGGGACAGCCGGGGCTGAGCTCATCCCCGAGCAGGACGGTGCTCCTGGGGTGGGGTCCCGGCTCCTCCCACCCCCAGGCATTATCCCAAACAACGGCACTCTGGCTGAGCTTCCCACCTGCACCCCTCATGGCCCTCCAGGGGAGGGAGGGAGGGAGGGAGGAAGGAAGGAAGGAAGGAAGGAAGGAAGGAAGGAAGGAAGGAAGGAAGGAAGGAAGGAAGGAAGGAAGGAAGGAAGGAAGGAAGGGGTGGATTCGATGGCTCTGTGCAGTACTCTGGAGATAGAGCAGAGATACCATCACACACATCAGCCCTGAGGCATCGCCTCAGTCCCCGGGAATATTGTGTTCCTCTTTCCTCAGGCTCGGGATGGAGCTGTGCCCTGAGAAGTGAGGATCGAGACGGGGAAAGGAAGAGTCACAGGTTCCCACCCACATTTCTCAGGTTCTCTCCTTCTCATGGAACTC
Organism: Nicator chloris; assembly: GCA_013400495.1. Lineage (NCBI taxonomy): Eukaryota > Metazoa > Chordata > Aves > Passeriformes > Pycnonotidae > Nicator > Nicator chloris. The sequence goes on along the minus strand of WAAE01001590.1, from coordinate 120,703 downwards.
ATTCTTTCAGCTTCTATGATTTAAAATCCTTCTGCCTTCATCACCTCTTCCTCCCACCCTTCCTTTCCTTGTGCGTTTTGATTTCCAGGCCCATCTACCACATGTTTTCCTGCCATTTCTGCGGGACTGGGATGAACATTGATCACAGCCATCTCAAGCCCATCTCTCCTTTTTCCCAAAGAGCCGATGAAAATGTCACCCATGAGATAATCATCATGTTGCTTACATCCCTTAATTGCTCTCAAAGTACACCTCGAGGCTTCAGAGGCTCTTTGAAAGGCAGGTTCTGGCCTTTGGCACATTATTGACAGGCTGTTGATAGGCCCTTTTGTTGAGAAGCAATTTTGTCCTTTTTCCTGTACAATTTTTTGGTTTTTTTTAAGACAGCCCTTTCAGAGAGAGTAGATTTTTAAAATAGAGCTGAGCTTTGAATGAACAGGCATCAGAGTTATTCCCCAGGAGTGGTGGCACACGTGGGAGAGGAGAGCTACCAGCACACTTTGTGCAGGACTCTGTACAGAAAATAAAACTGAGATGACAAATGGCTTCATCCTTGTTGCTTTTTAGTCCTTCCCCTCTCAGCCCTGATAATTAGATGTTTATTTGCAGTCTATTACTAAAGCATTGGACTTCTTGTGTGTTCTAGTGGATTGTTCCGTGGTGAACAGGAGAAAGTCGACACTTCAGCTGTGCAGTGACTCATTTGTATCTATTAACGATCATTCTTAGCGGGTTTTAATACCTGCTGATAAAAGTGGACTGAGATCTCCTCATCACAACCTCCCCTCCTGATCTCAAAAGCTTTGCAGGTCTGGGGCAGGGACAGAGCAGAACCAGGCACAGACAGAGCCTCCATCAGCAGCGGAGCCTGTGGCTCGTGCCTGAGCAATTCCCACCTCAGCTGCTGATTCCCAGAGGACACACAGGCTTCAAAGTCACCTCTTTAATGAAGATTTATTTTAATGTGCCCCTGATGTGAGCCAGGGTCCCTCTGGGTGCCTCTCAAGGTAACCCCACCTCAGCCTCTGGCAGGGCTGAGCTCCACGCTCCAGGACAGCTTCCAACATTCCTGAGCAAAATCCCCAGGCTCTTTGCAACTCAACCCCAACCCTGAGAGAAATCAAATTCTTTCCTTTCTGAAACAATGTCCCTTGGAATGATTTTGCCCCTAATGAGCCCCGACTGGGCTGCTGTGTTCTGGAGCCAGCGGTGTGCATGTTAACGAGGAGGTGTCTCCGTGTGGAAGTGTGGGGATGGCTGGCCCTGTAATGGGAGTCTGTTCAGCATCCTAAGTCCCGCATTAGGCTGTGCCTGTAGGAGCCCTGGGATGTTCCAGGAGGCTGCCTGCAGGTAATCATCTCTCCCAGCCTCCTGGCTGGCCCTAACCAAGTGCTCAGCTTGCAGCTATTGCAGGAACCACTGCGGACATGAGAAAGTTTAGCCCCTAATGCATTCACCAGCAACAAGGTGGGGAAGTGCCCACTGATTTGGGGTGAAAAGGGAAAAGGCAAAGGTCTGTGGTATCCAGAGAAAGCTCCATCTCTCTGGGACTGGGTCTTGAATACTCTGAGGGACTGGGAGCCCTGGAATTTCAATGTTTTCTCTGAGTGGGTTCAAATCACGAGCGATACTCAAAAACATCGTCTGCCTCACATTTATCTTTGAGTCCTGCTTGATTCCAATGATGCATCCCAGTACTTCCCATCCCAGAAACCAATTTCATACATCACATCCACTTACATACACACTGTACAATAGGTATAGAGACACTCACACACATTTAAATTTGTGTGTTTCATGGAATGAGTCCGTTCTTTAAAAATTCTGGAAAAGGAGTTCTTCCAAACCCATGCCCTCATTGACAGACCACCAGAAAGATCTTACACTTCTCTTCTAGAAAAATATACCAGCTCATTTATTCTTGAAAGTTGTGAACTCATTAGCTGGCACTTAATGTTCCACCCACCTGTGCAGTCCCTCGTGAGGCCACATAAAACCTGCCCAGAGCTCCAAGCCCACCTTCGTCAGCACAGGGTGAGAACTGCTGAGATAAAATGTTGTCTGAATTAGATGGGGAGGATTAGAAAGGTGATAAAAGCTAAGCCAGGAGAAAATCAGACGATAAATAGGTCTGGCAAGATAGATGGATAATCTTCCTCCCAGGCCAAATCTGACAGGATAATCACCTTTTTCTGTTCTCTGGTTCTATTTGCTCTCAGATCACCAGAGCTTCACAGATATCACTGAATTTGGTTTTCTGGTACCCTGGAAAGGGAGATCACAAGGTTTGTCTTTATGGACAAGGGATCTGAGGTGCCTCATTTAGGAATGGCTTTAGGTTTCAGATTAGAATTGCTAAAATCAGTCAAACCACTGCCTTTTCTTAGTTTGTTTTCATCTCTTGCTGTGCCTCGGGCAGGGCCGAGGAGGAGTTGGTCAAACCAGAGCTGCAGCCACCTTTCCCCAGCTGAGCAGAGTGAGAGTCAGTCCTGTCCTCTCCCGGGGGTGTCCCTGTCACCAGAGCCAGGCACTGTGCAAGGGCACAGCTCTGCTGCTGCTCCCTGATCCTGGTGGGATCTGGATTCAGCCCCTGGCCCTGGGATCGGGGGAACTGTCCAGCTGTCCCCTCTGTCCCCTCTGTCCCCTCTGCTTCCAGGGTACCGATTATCTCTGAGCAGATCCAAACAACCCACTGGAGCAACGGAAAACTCTTCAAACATTCCGAGCTCTTTGCCAGTTGGGAAAGGGTTTGTCTGAGCAGGGCTTTGCTCTCCTTGCTCCTGAGAAATTCCCATTGCTCCTGATCCATGCACGGTCTGAGCCTGCAAAGCGCTGCCCTTTGCTGGAGCCTTTGCTCTCCAGATGGGGACTCCTTGTCTGAGGAGAGGAACTCAGGAAAGTTTTCCATCTCTTCATGGCATTGATTTCTCCACAAACATTCAACCGGCAACACGGAGCAATGGAATATTTGATTAGCCAGAATTACAGAGCACAACATTAATAATTTTGTGAGCTGAACTGAAAAGATTTGCACTTGTTCTCACTGGGAACGGTGCAATTTTCTCCTTTCTAAGAGAAACTTTGCTCTAATGGCAGGCTGCATTGTCATCCCACAGGAGCAGGTACTGACTATTGCCTCTGATTTGGGGGGCTTGAATCCATGCAATTTTCACCTGGGCTGGAATCTTGTAGGAAGACTGTTCATCATGGCTCTGGATTTTCAAAAGAAGTTAGCAATTTTGGACACCTTATATTTGTGTTTGAGACACTTTGAAAGGGACCAATTACAAGAGCCAGGTGCTTAGGAGTCCCTGAAAACCAGGATTAATTGGATTACATCATGCTGGGCACCTGAAAACACGAAAATGCTTTGGAAAATCACAGGAGAGGGAGTTGTGTTTCTGAACATGACTTGGGAACAATGTACAGCTTTAAGTAACACAGGCTAAAGAGAAGATCTTTGCATAACATTATGGAAACATCCTTTAATCCTCAGTGCAGCCAAGTGCTTGACTTTAGTGTGATTCCTGAGGGAGTTCCATGCTGAAGTTTGTGCAAGTGCATTTGTATTCTCCTGAAGTGGGGCCTGATATGGTGTAAGTTACTGTAGGTTTATGAAAAATTCTGAGTCTCCAAATTAAAATAAAAGGCAAAGTTCTCTCCTTGAGGACACGCAGGGTTTGCTGGCTTGCTGCAGGTCCATGTGCTCACCTGCAGAGCCCAGACCGTGCCATGAAAGATCTTTTCTTTGACCTTCCTAAACCCCTGAGCCAGAGTCCCAGAGTCAGAATGTTTAAGTGTTGAACACACATGGAAGAAAATTTCCATATCCCAAGGAGCGTTAAGGGCCCTTCCAACCCAAACTGTTCTGTGATTCCATGATTTGGGTGAGCAGAAGAACCAAATGCTTTGCTCAGCCTTCCCTGAGATCTCCCTCTGGCCCTGAAGTGTGGCCTGAAGCCTGCAGGAGCAGTGGGTGCGGGCTGGGGCAGGTCCTGTGTCCCCAGTGCCCCTGCAGGGCCAGGTCCTGTGTCCCCAGTGCCCGTGCAGGGCCGGGCTGGGGCAGGTCCTGTGTCCCCAGTGCCCGTGCAGGGCCAGGTCCTGTGTCCCCAGTGCCCCTGCAGGGCCGGGCTGGGGCAGGTCCTGTGTCCCCAGTGCCCCTGCAGGGCCGGGCTGGGGCAGGTCCTGTGTCCCCAGTGCCCCTGCAGGGCTGGGGCATGTCCTGTGTCCCCAGTGCCCCTGCAGGGCTGGGGCATGTCCTGTGTCCCCAGTGTCCCTGCAGGGCCGGGCTGGGGCAGGTCCTGTGTCCCCAGTGCCCGTGCAGGGCCAGGTCCTGTGTCCCCAGTGCCCCTGCAGGGCCGGGCTGGGCCAGGTCCTGTGTCCCCAGTGCCCCTGCAGGGCTGGGGCAGGTCCTGTGTCCCCAGTGCCCGTGCAGGGCCGGGCTGGGGCAGGTCCTGTGTCCCCAGTGCCCCTGCAGGGCCGGGCTGGGGCAGGTCCTGTGTCCCCAGTGTCCCTGCAGGGCCGGGCTGGGGCAGGACAGTGTGCCCAGAGCTGGGGCTGGGCTGGGCTGGGCTCAGGCAGTGTCTGACAGAGGCTGAACCCACTGCAGGCGCCTGGGGCAGAACAAATCCCTGCCAAAAGCACAACAACCTCGCCCTGTTTATCCAGGCTCAAAAGCTGTGGCAGATCTTGCCTCTGAAATCCAGTCTCTTTTTCCTGCCGAGATTCCCAAGCACCTCCCAGTCTCCCAGCTACTACCAGATGCCACGATTGCAGTGGAGTGGCAGCGACACACAGACAAATATTTGTGCAAGGCACACAGAGCCAGGAGCCTGGAACACTGTCTGTGTGGTGGGAGGGGGAGAGGGCAATGGGGATCCTGCCTTTAACAGGCTTTATTTCTACTGAATTCTAAACAACAAAAATCTGGATGTCTGTATGGTGTTTATTTCTAGCAAAACTTCAAATATTTCCAGCAAAACTTCAAATATTTCCTTCCACTGGGTGACATGGGACCTCCTGCCAGATTGATTTCCAATTTACTCATTCTGAGGAATACTTAAAGGGTCAGGAATTAAACTGAATTAAGTTCAGACCTTACCCCGAGTCTCCTGTTCTTCAGAGACCTCTGGGTTGGATCCATCTATGAGATCTACAGAAAATTGCCAGTAAAAAAAAAAGTGACAAAATATGCCCTGAACAAATGGAAATGAAACTTTCATTAAGCAAGACTGCTCAACACAAAATTTAGTTAGCTTTGAGGATATGATATCTTCTGTCCTACTATTTTTTATATTAAAAATGAAATCTGATTAAGCAATTTCCCAGAATGCGGAGATAAACCCATAAAAACAGGAATAGGTATTTGGTGCAATATAATTTTCTGGCTTCTTCTTCATGGCTTTATGGGGCAGGAGGTGAAGAACATGGGGTTTTTTCCCTTATTTTACATCTGAACTTCAAGGGGAAAAGCCTGATATTGGTGTTGGCAGAGACAAGGCACTGTCCAGACTGAACCTCAGCAGTTGTTGCATTCAGGACAGATCCGAGTCACAGAACTGATGGGAGATGTTGGAAGATTTACAGAGAGATAACAAAGATCTCTCTGCACTCCAGTTCCATAGGGAAACATTACCACCCTTACTTAGTTCAATGTCTATAAAATATGTCTAAAGGCTGTGTGGATATTCAGGGCCTGAAAGGAAATAACTTTCTTTTCAACTGTTTCTCTTCTTATTTCACCAAAATATTTAATTCTGAAATAACAAATAGGAGTTTCCTTAACATGGAGAACAGCTTGTTTCCTTTTCCTCTCAGAGGCCAAAATCACTCAGGCAAAATACAAGTGTAAGGACAGATGTGGCTGGGCTGAGCCTGGATTAAATCACCTTGAGCCTCTGTTCAGCAAAGTGTTTAAACACACATTTAGCAGAGCTGGGGGAGAATTTCCAATGAACAGGGATTCATTCAGGAAATACCAGCTTCTAAAAATGGAGATTAAAAAAATGAAGCAAATCACATCAGCTGGCAATAGCTCTGTGAAATGCTTAATTTCCAAAGTGCTCAAAGACTTGAACATTTTATCTTTTATATTTTCTATATTGGATCCTTGGTTTAATAATCTAAATAGAAAAATATTGTTTTATTTCAGCTTGAGCCAGAGATAAATACTTTGTTGTTTTAAAATTAAAAACAAAATTGTCAAAAACAAAACCCAACCACTTTGTTTAATTTGATCACACTCAATTCTTAATTTTCTTTTCTCTGGAGGAGAGCATTTTGGGAAAAAATCCACTCTGATTTAGCCATCAAGCACTTCAATATAACACAATCTGTCAATGGACCCAAAGTGTGACACTACTGCAAGGCAGATTTTGAGTAGTCAGATAGAGTGAGCCACGGAGGAAAAATAATTTCAAATAACTGTTCATGAAGCATCATCTCCCAACAGTATCGTGGTGAAATGTCCTGTTTCTCCTACAAACCAGGGAATTTTAAGAGCAACTTGACACATGAACTACCAGTCAGACACATTTTCAAAACAAGTGTTGGGTTTTCCAGCATAAAGCTTTGATGCTGAGTAGATGGGAAGCGCAGGTTACATTTGGATTCATGCAATCATTCCATGCTTCCCAAATGTTTTTATTCCCTGCCCTACCCGAGGCTGTGAGTGTGTCTTACTTGAGGCTGGCAGGAATGTTTGGAAAACGCATCCATCCCAACGTGCCTTCCCACCTCATGCAGCCCTTGGCTCTCAGGCAGACCCCGAGTGACTCGCGAGTGCCGTGCTGGGGGCAGCGGGACGGCTCCCGGCCCCTGTGTGTCCGTGCCGGCCCGGGCTGGATGGGGGCGCGTCCCGGGCATCCCTGTCCGGCACCGGGGACCTGCGGGCAGGTGACCGGGCTGTGCCACTCCCCTCTGCCGCTCTCCTGCCTCCCCTCTCCCGCACAGACCCCTCCGGGCTGGACTCACCCCGGCCCCGGCGAACAGTCCAGCGCGGCCCGGTGGCTCGGGGTGGGCGGTGATGTCCCGGGGGATTCCTGCCCGCGGGTGCGCGGCGCCGGTTCCCGGTGCCGGGCTCGTGTCCCGGTCCAGCCGCGCCTGGGAGGCGCCGCCGGCCGCTGTCCGTGGTGCTGATCCGCGGCCCCGCCGCCGCGATCCGCTCGGGATCTCCCCGGGATCCGCCCGGCTGCCCCCAGGGCCGGGGGGAGCGGCCCCTTCCCCCGAGCGCTCCCCGCACCCGCCGGGTCGCTGCGCCGGCGGAGCCGCCCGGCAGAGGCGGGACCGGCTCCACAGGTGGCCGGGGAGCCCCTCGCAGCGCCCCCGAGCCGCCTCCGCACCTGCGGGGTCACCTGTCCCTGGGTCACCTGAGCGGCGGAGGGGCCGGGGAGGCTGCCCTGCCTCTGCCTCGGGGCTTTTATGGCCCGCCGGGGGGGCGGCGGGCGGAGCGCCCGGGCGGGGACTCCGCGCCTCGGCCAACGGCAGCGGCCGCTCCGGGCAGCTGCGGCAGCATTACATCATGGGACCGCCCGCCTTCAGTGTAAGAGTCTCACCGGCGCTCGGCAGCGGGGGCACACGGCAACAGGTCCGTCCGCGAGCGGCGAGCCCTGGAAACGGGGCAGCGCCGGCGGAGCGCGCTCCGAGCTCTCCCCGGGAGGGGCAACAGCGGGGGCATTCCGCCGCGAGAGCCCACCTGGCTCCAGCATCGGCACGGCAGCTTTGCTTTGTGGGGGTCACTCGCTCCGGATTCCCCAGGACCAAAGGCCACCAGCCTGCCCTCTCCATCCTGCCATAGTGTCGCTCGGCCTGGGGGCTCCTACCCTCTGGTTTCCCACTCCAGTGGACAAGCCAAGCTGCAGCCCTTATCATCCTATTCTCAGGGCTGGCACAAACCCCAACCCTCCACTTCTTCCCAGACACACCAAACTGAAAGACAGCCCAGATCTGAGCACCTGGAGTCCATTTGGACCTCTCCTGTTTCCACAGCAAGGAGGTCAGACATTCCCTCAAGTGTGCCAAGGAGCACAGCATTCAGCACTGAGAACAAATTTATTTCCTAACCCTCACCTCCAGAAACACTCATGTTCCTGGGATTGACAGGCTGTCAGCAGGGATGGGTTTGAGTTGCACCTCTAAGATGGAAAATACACAGGTTGCAGACACCAATTTTTCAAGACTGCCCTAAGTCACCCTAGATGGTCAGTCTGTTGGGTAAAGCTTTTTCTTCTGCTATATCCTGTGCATGGGATGTGTTAGCACATGATACCAAAGGAAAAGTAATAACTGGGGGCAGCATTAATCAGATAGAAAGCAAAATGGTCCAGAGTTGAAGGCTTGCTCTGGGTAACACTTGAGATCTCTGGGTAATACTTGAGACCCACATTCAGGTCTGATTTGGGACATTTCTGCTACAAACGGATCCCTGCGGGGAGATAGGAGGCTCTTAAGACCTGTAAGTAAGAGCAGATGACATGGAGGAGCCCATTTTGAGTGGCACTGGATGCTATTCAAATTACAGAGCGATTACAATAAAGCCAGGTGCTCTGCTTCCAACCCTTTTTGTTTGTTTGTTTTCCCCCACTGCCATGGATCACGGGCCAAATCCTTTGCCTAGCCTATGCCAGCCCAGACCCTGCCCAGTCACAGTGACAGCGTTGTTTTGCCTGTGATAAAAGCTGGTTTGGGGCAAAATGTACCTGTGTGTGACACAAATCAGTGAACAGCCTGGGAGGCTCAAACCCTGCAGCAGGGCATGAGCCTGGCAGGACCTGATGACCTTGCCATGAATTAGTCACAGCACAAAGAATGTAGATTGGTGTTGGGGTAAGAGAAGACGTTACAGCCTTGCTGGTGCCTGACCTTGGATGTGCATCTGCAAGAGGTTTTCCTTCAGGAGACAAATCTGGAAGCCATTGCCCTCACTTTGTCCAGGCAAAGCAGAAATTTGGGGGAAATATAAAAAGAATGACAGCTGAAGCTGTAAACATCTTACGGAAAGTGCTGAGGGGTGCTCGAGTCCTCGGATTCCTAATTCCCTGAGAAGATCCTACTAGAAAGGCAACCCAGAGTAAGGGAACAGCCCCGGTTCTCCCAGCCTGGCTCCAGAGCAGAGGGGCTCCAGTTCTCTGTATCTACAAACAACAGCCATTTTGCAGCCATTCACAAGGCATGAGACGTGCACAGGCATTGCCAGTTTTCCTGAGAGCTGCAGCCTCTTCTTTTAGCACTGTTGGGCAGGACTTTGGACTCAAGTCCTTTCCCTGCATTCTAACTGGTGATGCTGGCCAGCGAATTCAGTTGAGGCTTCAGAAATATGGTTTTCAAAGGGATCCAAGTGATGAACACAAGCTGTACCTGTTCCGCCCAAAGTACCTCAAGCCTGATCTACTTATTCCAAAGATTCATTTGAAATATTTGGCTTATTTTGAGTAGAGAGCTGGGAACTCTCTGTGTCCATGGTGCATTCATTCTCCCTGGTTTTTCCACCTTGGGAGACTCCTCTGCCTTACTCATTTGCATTCAAGATTTGTTTCCGTGGAAGAAGGGATCGGACAGATTTTTTTCATGGAGAAAGTCTGGGATGAACTTAGAATCCACGACAAGAAAGGTCACTGTTTGATTTAATTATTTTGAGTTGTTTTCCACCCCATACTCGGAGCAGCCCTCGCGGCTCAGTAATTAGCAGTGGAGCAGAGGGGGAGCGCTCTGGACTTTGGCCCCATCTGACCTGATTCATACAACATTTCTGATTAATGCACCTGGTCACATGGCAGCTGTCAGCGACTTGTTGCTGGGCATCCAGAGGTTTCCAAGGGAACCGCTCCCTCTCCTGCCGATGCTCCTCAACAAGTGCGGGAGAGACGCGGTTTGGTCCCGAGGGCCTGACGCAAGCCGGACAGAAGACGGGAGCCAAGGTGTGCGGAGAAACACCCGAAACAGAAAGCACCCCGGTGGAATTCGGTGATGATCCTGGCGGAGCGGCTCGGGCAGAGCCCTGCGGTGCGTGCTCGCCTTTGGCTCAGCCCTCCCGGCCGCCGCTGCACGCCCAGCCCGGCCCGGCCCACGCAGCCCACACACGCCCATCCGAGCAAAACCACACCACAAACTGAACAACAGCTCCAGAGCACAGACACTCCCTGGGAGTGCTGCACAGAGGAGAGCGTTTGAGACCCCTTTCCTGAGGTGTGTTTAAAAAGTCTGGTGTAATCACAGAGGCCTCGATGGAAGCTTTCCACCGCTGCACGTGCAGACCCAGCCTACCTGCATCCTTTGCAGGCTGGCACAGAGCTCCCACATGGACCAATCTCCTCTCCCTCCCCCAAACCCCTTTCCCTGCACGTGCAGCTGGAGTTCTGCCCACAGAAAGGCGTGGCAGCCTCCACACAGCAGCTCCTCACACCTCCCTGCACACACCTCCCTGCACACACCTCCCTGCACACACCTGCAGGCAGCTCGCTCTGAGCACCGCACAGCCCTGGTGTAATCCCTGCCTGTAATCCCTGCCTGTTTGCACACAGACCGGACAACCACAGGCAAATTTAAGTTGGAAAATACCTCAAATATCACTGAGTCCAACTGTTAACTCAGTACTGCTAAATCTACCTACAAACCTTCCAGAGCAAAGGGAAACCAAGGCACGGGCAGTGTCTACAAAGCTCTGCAGTGCAGAGAGTACTCAGAACCACAGCTTTGAGCACAGCAGGAGGAGGCTGCAGGACAGAGGATCACAGAATGGTTTGGGTTGGAAGGGATCTTTAAGATCACCCAGTTCCATCCCCTGCTATGGGCAGCGACACCTTCCACTGAACCATTTACATGATGGGAAGGGAAAGATTCAGTCTGGTTCCTCACCTCCTAACTTAGTGCTACATCAGAACATGCAGGAGGTGTAACTGACTGAGGAGAAATGTTATTTGGACTAAGACGAAAGGATTTGCAAGAAGAGTGTCCTAGGTTTGGTTTGGGCAATGTTAATTTTCATTCTAGTAGCTGGAGGCACGATCAAAACTGCCTGTGAGACAGTGCAAGTTAAGCATGCACCAGGAAAGTACAACTCCAGCAAGGGCAGAGAAGGCTACAAATGAACAGCAGCTCGTTAGAGTCAAGGTCTGGGCCGACTCAGACACCCTGGTGTGGGGCTGAGCTCTCCCTCCACGCTCAGATTACGCCTGCGAAAGGACAAGGGGGTGTTTGTGTGGAATAACCCACTTTTAATGAGGTGTCTGCCAAAGGCACAATCAAGGAGCGGCGGAGTCTCTCACGCCTCGGGGGAGCGGGGCTGTCTCTCCTGCCTTTATCTCGGTGCTGCATTGAACCCCGTGTGCCTGTGCTTGAACTGCTGACATTGAGACCATCGCAAACATAATGAGGAGGAAGAGGTCGCTCCGAGGCATGTGCCTGTCCTTGGCGGGGTTTGTGCTCACAGCTCCCGCAGGAGACACTCGGCTGCTGCAGCACTTAAGAGGAGAATATCGTAAAAAATAAAGCCCATGCAAACAGAGTAAACAAGGAGCTTGAGAACTGGATCTGTCAGGGACTAGGGCAGCTTGTAAAGAGAGGTTAAGGGAAAAAAAATTAAGTAAGTAAAAACAAGCTGAAGAGCAAACAAGAGCACTGGAGGCAATATTTCCATAAGCATTAAAAGTAGAACCTATGCTCCATTTTCAGAAGTGCTTTTAACACATAGAAGTCATAATCACATGCTCTTCCAATAAAATCTGGGATTCTGCTTCCCTCAGGTATTTTAGATGCTGTTTCTCACAACACCACGAGTCAGTGCCCCAGTGAAATTACCAGGCCAGTTTAAAACAAACAAAAAGAATTGCTTTTCACACAGCCCATAATTAAATTGGGAGCTCGTTTGCCACAGGATATCTTGTAGCCTGAAAGTATAAATAGGTTCAAAAGGTTTTAGACAAGATTATAGAGGTTTGGTCTCTCAGTGATGATTAAATGTAATAGTTTGGATGCGACATCCAAGCAGAGCCCACAGATTGCTGGAAGCTACAAAACTACAGGTAGGAGAAGCCTTATTCTTTACAAACCCTTGTGACCTGTCCTGCGTATCTTCCTCTGGTTACACCCAGGGCCAGCCCTGGGATAAGGACATGTCTCCTGTGGAGCAGCCAGACCATGTTTATAGTCCTCCCTGTACCCCACTCCAACTCAAACACCCAAGCCTTGTTTTGGATGAAAATGATGAAAAATAAACCCCTTGTGAGGCGCTGCAGCGCGTGCTCTGCCAGAGAGCAGTCTTATTCATTAAGGGAATGGTCTTGTATGCATTTGGGCCTGTTATCAGAAACACTCCAAAGGGAAATGGACTACTTAAACCTATTATATCACTGCTTTATTCACCATGTGCTGCCATTTACCTCCTACATGACGCTGGGCTCTAATAGCACCAGTTCTGAGAAACCCTGCACATTAGCCACAAGCAGCTCATTAATCCACTGTTTTCATTCTTGCAAAAAAATGGGTTCCAACCACATGAGAGCTCAGATGCTGAGTGCTCAGCCAGAACCAAAACAGCTGTGTTGTGCCAGCAGTTCTGAGGTAGCCCCAAACACAACAGCACTTCCAGCTGATGGGGCACAAAGCGGGATCCCTGGGCTTGGAGGAACAAGGGCTGTGCAACCAGGGAATGGGACAAAGCTGTCAGCCAGCAGCTGCTGCAGGGAGACTTGGAAAATCCGATTCCTGGAGGCTCCAAGTCAGGTCTGTGTGGTCTTCACTAGGATCAGATCCTGGCTGTCGATGCAGCTCCATCCCAGGATACCAATTGTCCCAGACAGATGGAAAAAAATGAAAGGCATATCTTGAACTCTAGCACGGGGAGTCCATGAGCAGGCTGGGCACTGGCAGAATTAATTCCAAGCAGGTACAATGAGCTCTTCCTTGAGAGCCCTTGAGGAAAATGAAAGGCCCCATGTGCCAGCCCGAGGCACAGCCCGGGGAGTCCTTTGGCCGCTCCGCAAACACGCAGCGGTTGTGGCACAAAGCAGCTGCCACATCTGTTCCATCAGGGACAAGAGCCCTGTAAGGGCCCGGCCTTTCTCTCCAGAGCCTGCTCCTGTTCCGTGCTGAGGAGCTGAGCTGCTCCATCTCCTGGCTGCTGCATTCCCCGACCCAGCTCCTCTCCATCCCAGGGCAGAGCTCCTGCAGGACTGCGTGGGTGTCTCCAAACAGGATTATTGCTGCTGAAATCTCCAAGGCCAACAAACGAACCCTTTAACTGGAAGACGGACAGGAGCTCACATGAAAACAACTGCTCATCCACGTGGGAGTTACAGAACATCTGTGTTCACAAACTAAGCACAAACCAGGAACAAGGGGCAATACTTTTTCATTAATAAGACTTCAGGAATCTGAGCTCTGTTCTTCTGGTTACTTTTTCCTGTCTTATTTATCCTGCCAACTCTGTCCCTGTCACAGAGCTCTCCCAAAGTCATCAGGGTGCACAGAATATGCTGAGTTGGAAGGGCCCTACATGGATCATCAAGTCCAATTCTTGAATGTGTTGCTTTATTTGAACTGGCTTAGTGAAAAATGTAAGCAAGGAAATCAGGCTTAGAGGTGAGCAGTTGAGTGTATTTCTGCTCTTGGGTGAGGACATGAGTGAAATGGGCTGCTGGTGGTAACAGAATTCCTGCCTGGCTGGGCTCTTAGTCCTGCTCAGGAGAACTGACAGCCCCACCGTGCATACTGCTCAGGAAGACTGAGATAGATAAAATCCCCTTTGCCAAAAGGAAATGTGATTCCAGGATCCTGCGCCCTCCCTGCTCCAATGTGTCTGTGCAGAACAGCTCTCAATGAGCAGGGAGATGAGAGGCACTTACAGAGGCATTCAGTCTCACACAAAACATTCTCCTGGGGCACAAGGGGGATGGAGCAAGGCCGGGCAGACTCCTCTCATCGAGCTCAGCTCCACTGAAATCAATACATGATTAGGCAGTGACTCCAGCACTTAATATTCCACCTCTGGACAGCACCACGTTTGTGTTGAACAAGGAAGATTTAGGCTAGACATGGGGGAAAATTCTTTGGCGTGATAGGGATAACATATCCTGCAGCAACCCTTTACCCAGCTGCACGAGCTCCAGAGCTCTGACCAGTGCGGGTGACAGGTCCCAGCTCCAGGCTCTCTGCCCCTCTTTTCTCTCCAGCTGAAGCTGCCATGCCAAGTGCCACAACAAACGAGCTGCAAACCCCTCTCCCCACCCCCTGCATCTCCCCGCCCCACCTGAGGCCCCGTTTTCTCTCGTGATGCTTCTAATGAAACTAAGTGGCTGCAAGCAGAAAGTTTCCACTCCCTGCCTCAGGGCTGATTAGTGCGGAGCTGCCACCGGCAGCATCCCGGCTGGAGCCTCTGCGGACAGGAACCCTCGGGGGAGGGATAAAGTGGTGCTCCGTGCCCTCTGCTCAGCGAGCAGCATTAGAGCACTGACTGCCTAACCTGGCAACCTGAGAGAGCAGGACCTCGCTGCTCTGGCTGCTGGGCCTGAGGTCTGGAAAACACGGGCTGGTGCATGGATGGATGATATCTTCCAGTCCTTAATACAGAGTTGCAGCAGCAGAACCCAGAGAAGTAGTTCTTTTATCAAGCATGCTGCAGCAATCTTGGCTGGTGCTGCTCAAGGAGAGCTGGTCTCACCTACTATTTTTGTGTGTGCTCAATGCTGTCAGGAGACACTTCCCTGCATCACTGGTGGATGGAGACTCTTTGTGTCCTGAGGGGGGAAAAAGGGGCAGCTGCCAGGTGCTGCTCCATCTCTCCAACCCTGAACAGTGACAGAGATCAGGGCTGGCTGATGCCACGTGCCCTCTCTTGCTCTTGGGTTACACTCCTGCACCTCGGAGTTCCTGGCTGCTCCTGGAAATCCGGGCTGAAACAGCAGGCCTGGGTTGCCCCGCGATCACCTTGGGGATGGGAGGGGAAAGTAAACAAGATTCTGCTCAGCACTGCAGAGACCAACTGCTCCAGCGTTGCCTGGCAGATGGGGCCCGAGAGGGAGACCATCTGTTTCTGAGTGAAGTCCTAAACTTCTCCCTGTGAGATCCCGGGCTCCAACAGAGTTCAGTGGGTGCAGAGGCACAGGGGAGCAGCCGTGACCTGGAGGGCTCCTTCAGTCCTTGGTGGCAGCTTCCAGAGCTGAGCCAGGGCTTGCAGCTTGAGTCTGTGGGCTGTTGGATTCCTGAGCGTTCCTATTCCCTACAGTCTTTTATTTTCTCTCTCTCTCCATATCTCCACCATCTTTTCCTCTTGGCAGTCCTTCCCGTGTCCGTGCAGTGCTGTGGAGCAGTCTGTGTTCCCTGTTGCAGAGCTGGGCAGGGGCTGTGTGGCTCACAGCTGTCACAGCTCTGCCCTCTGCCCACCGACTCTCCTTGTCCCACAGACCCCACCTGGCTGTGCCAAGGCCACCTGCCCAATCCCTGGCTGTTGACACTTCACCTGGCTCCTGCAGCACAACTCACTGACATCAGCAGGGGTTAAAAAGAGGCACACTGGGGAGGTTGGAGAAATGCTGTTAGACCTCAGGGCAGGGGCTGGCATCTCAGAGAGAAGGGAATGGCATCCAGGGAAAGCTGGAGAAGGAAAGAGCAATTTGCTGATAGTCAGCATGTCTGGGAAGCCGGGAGCATATTGCACTGAACTGATAATAACACCTTGAACAGCAGGGTGGTCGTTTCCACCTGGCCTCGTGCTGGGCTCAGGCTCTCTGGTTTCTTCCCCCCTGCAGCCAGGGAATCTGAGGCACTGGGATGGCACTGGTCACCCAGCCAGGCTGCAGCTGGAAAGAGGAGAGCTGCCACAGCCTCTTGGCTCTCCTTTTGCCCCAACTCCATCCTCCTTCGGCTGGGAAGTGGGAAGGCACTGGAGCTCTTCGCTTAATTAGAAGTAACAGCTGAAGCACTTGAGAAACAAAAGCTCCTTTCTTTCTCTGCCCCACTTTTACTTGGGAGCCAGGGGTGGGGAGCAAATTGCTTGGAAGCCAGAAAGCGCCCTGGATCTTGTCACCATGGCTGCACAGGCACAGCCTCCTGTTATCTCCAGAGGAACAAAACCCTCCTCCCACCCTCCCCTGTCTCAGCTGGAGCTGATAAAAGGAGAAGAAATAAACAAAACAAATAATAGTAATAGTAAGAATAGAAAAATACCCCAGCCCAAACCAGCAAATAAATATTCAAGGAATGAACCAATCTTCTGCAGAACACATTATTTTCTGTGGTGGATTTTGGGTGGTTGGAGAGCTGAAGGACTCCAATGAGCATTTCAGGTTATAGAGGCCACCTCAGGAGTACTGGGATTTACACAGTCACAGCTCAGGAGCATCCCAGATGATGCCATTTGCTGGAGAGTAACGATCTCTACCTATATACACATAATTGTATCATTCTGATTTATTTATATATACAGATGTGTGCACTAATAACATGATCAGATATAACGTCTATGTCTTCTTGTTTGGCACCCACAATGATCACACCCCTAAGCTGTCACCAAGAGCTGGACCCCTGCCTCTTCTGCCTCTGGGTCACCCCACGTGCAGGGACAGAGCGTTGTCCAAAGGCTCCTGGAGCTGTGGCAGCCTTGGGGCTGTGACATCCCCTGGGGAGCCTGGGCAGTGCCGCAGCACCCTCTGGGGGAAGAACCTTTTCCTAATATTCCACCTAACCCGCCCCTGACAGACAACATAATTGTGTGCTACCACAGTTAAACTGCTTTTGGTACCTGGGCACCTCCAGTCTGCACTGCAGTGTGGGCTTTAGAAAGTAAATCATAATGCAAACCAAAGAGCGCTGTTGCTGTTTTCGCTGTGTTCTCACGACTAAACAGCTAAAAATACACCAAATGGTATAGCTGTAAAGCAGTGAAAACTAGCAACCATATATTTGTACTTTGAGAGAAATTAGGGCTATTATGGTTGCTCCAGACGGGCTTCCTACAGGAACTGGGTGGATAATTTCACTGGGTGCTTCATGCAGCAGAGCTCTGACCATCTGCTGAAGGGAACATACCTTTTAACAACATGTCTCATTTTGGCTCTGTGCCTTCGGGGCCACCTCCCTACAACAAGCACTATTTCAGTGCTTAATTACACCTACTGTTAAAAAAGGACAACTTATTTTTAGTGCTTGTCTTTCCAATATCAGCTGGTGGCCACCAAATATTCTGCTGCCTGTGTGGGCCTGTTAAATTGCAGTGTGTTTAAATCAGCCTGGGAATTATGTAGGCCATTGTAGCTGTAGGGAATTATGATAGCCCAGAGTAGTTCTAAGCTGTCTTGTATTTAAAAAACCCCACATTTATTCATGTGTAAACAAACAAATGAAGGGGAATAGGAACAACTGATACTTCAGCTAAACCTAGTTTCCTCCTTTTGGCACTGGCTGGCACACTCAGTGCTTTGGCTCACCTACTTTTTCACTATTAGTAGTAGAAATTATAACACTTGCAATTCTAGCATGCAGATTATGACTTTGTAATACAATTAACATGTCTTCTTAAGCGTTGTTTTTTGTTTACAGCTTTTTCTTGTAACTGCAAAAGAATATCAAGCTGTCCTTCCAAAAAGACTGAATTAAGTGGCTGATTATGTCTTTCCACTTTTCCACACCCACAATTTCCCCTGCTGGTTTTTGGCCCAGCTGTAGCAAAGTGGCACCTGTAAAAGTCCAATCTGGAGCACAAAAGACCATTCATTTTTTCCTGGGAGACTTGAAGGGGTGGACTCTTATTTTTAAACTTATCTGCCCTTCCTTTGCATATGGATTTCTGGGGATAAATTCATTTAGACCGTGACAACAGCTTGCTGAGAAGATCAGCCTCTTGCTGATAGCTCTGAGCACGCTGCTCTCGTGTCCTCCCATGGCCAGATAAACATGGACATCTGCATTGCCACTGTAGAAACAGCAATAAGGATATTAATGAAACTGGGGGGAGAACTGGGACGAGGCTCCAGTGCTCACATCCTCCTGGGAAACCCTCCCCAGGCCCTCTCTCTGAAGGCAGACACTCAAATGGCTTTGAGAACCTGAGTTAAGAGACCATTTTCAGGGAGTTGCTGATATTTCCCCAAACACACCCATCCCTAAAGAAGGCTGTGTAGGATTTCACAGCACACCAGGTGTTCAGACCAGGCATGGACTTTTGGGGAACTTACGAGGGGAAAGAAATTGGGCAATGCTGGGGATTGCAACTCAGGTCATGGAATCATGGAATACCCTGAGTTGGAAGGGTCCCCCAAGGATCATCAGTCCAACTCCAGGCCCTGCACAGGACACCCCAAGAATCGGGAAGATCTTTCCTGAGCCTCCTTTTCTCCAGGCTGAGCCCTCTCAGCTCCCTCAGCTCTGTTCCTTTCCCTGGACACACTCCAGCCCCTCAATATCCTTCTTGTCCTGAGGGGTCCAAAACTTGTCACCCCTTTGTCTCATAACCAGTTATGGTTAAAGACCAATTTCCCAGGGGCACATGGCTGTGGTGTGGCAGAGCTTGTTTCTGCCAGGCAGTGTGTGACCTGTCTGTCCCCTGCTGACCATGCCGCCCCTTTTATGCCTCAGCATCACGTGCTGGTTGAGTGTCTGCCCCTCCGCTATCCCCATGCACACACCCCGCGACGTCCCAGCACCCACCAACTCCCAGCATCTGTGCCACTTGCTTGGCCTCTTTTCCTTTATGCTGCTCCCCTCCACCGTCGTGTGACAGCTATTGTGTGGTCCCTGCCACACAAAAGCCAGCCTGACCTAATTTAAATCAGTGCTATTGAAGCCGTTCTTGTTTTATCTCCCAGCACAAGGGCTGTGCTCCCCGTTTCAGAGGCAGAAGAAATGAATGGCTAATTGGGGGGGTATTGTGCACGGCAGCGTTGTCTCCCGGCCCTGATTGTCAGCTCTCCTGCTCCACGGTGCTTCCAGCTCCCCTCTTGGAACAGCCACGCAGGCTTTGGGAGTGGAGGGAGGGAAAGGGGAGAATGGGACTGTGCAGCCAGCGCAGAGTGTCAGGGAAACAAAGCCGAGCATGGCCGCTGGTGAGAGCTGGGGGAGGGCTCCTCGCTCAGAAAGGGCAGATGCTGGTGATAATAGAAGAGAATATCCAGCCTTCACCTCCAAATGAGCTCCGAGGTTGTTTTTTCCCTGCCACAGTCCCTTGTCGTGCTCTGCGGACCGTCCGCGGGCAGCGGGTGAGGCACAGGGGGCTCCCACACCCAGCAGTGCCACACGGGTGGGAAGTGCGGGGAGCGGAGGAAGCGGGATGGGTCGGGGCTGGAGGGGAGAATGCTGCAGGATCTTTGTCCTGCGGGCAAAGTTTGAGCCGTCCCTGACAATGGATCTTTGTCAGAAAAGCCAGAACATCCCCGGGAGCCATTCCAGCAAGCGGGAACCAGCGGGAAGAGGGGGCTTTGTCTGAGCCCCCAAAGCCAGCGCTGCCCACGCGAGGAGCATCCCGAGCCCACGACTCGGTGTGTCCCAGGGCTCCCAGCGCTGCCAGAACCCGGCACCACCGCGGGACCTGGGCGGGTTCGGGAGTTCACACCCACAGCACGACGTCTGTCACGGAATTCCTGCCTCTGCCTCCCACAGGTACCTGCCAAGAGCCTCCTCCCTTGGCGCTGTCTGTTCTGCGGCTCCTCTCTCCACCCATCGCCAGGCTGAAAGAGGGCTGCAGAAGAAAACAAAACCCAAAGCGTTTGAATCTTTCAAGGAATGGTCTCGGGTCACTCAAAGATCCACTTCCCCCTGCTCGAGGGAGGGGACCTTGCAGCCAGCTATTGATCGGCTCTGCCCCAGCACACTCAGCTGATGCTCAGTGCAAAGGTTGTAACCAGTCCTCTCTGCAGCTCTGCCAGCTGCAGGCAAAAAGGATTTCATTCCAGGATGTTTAACAACAACACAAAGCAAACAAGTCCTGAGACATCGGGTTTGTCACGGACTTGGATGTGACATTATAATCCTTATCATAAATCAGATCAGAATAAAGCACTGGCAAGACCTGAAGTTAAAGGACATGTGACAACCTCTTCTCTACCCCTTTTGGCCCCAAATCAAAAGATCAGCTACAAAATTGTGAGATGAAATTGTAAAATTAAAAGTAGATTTTTATTAAGAGCAAGCGTTATTAAAAGTTAGGTTCTTTCTGCTTTCATCTGGGTTTTTGATTAATTTCTCCCTTCTAAGCTTTTCTCTGCAGGCAGCAGAGCATAAAATACACTTCAATAAAGAAAACAAAACAGGAAAACATAATTCTCATGTTACCACCTGATTCCGAGGGCTGAGGTTTTACCAAGAAGAGGATTGCCATTAAGTAAGTTGTTAACATTGCAGTAGGGTAGGAGGAACAAACTTAGAACTATCTGGGATTGTCAGCTCTTGACTGAGAGCGGGGGAGGCCCTGGGATGGAATTCCCAGAGCAGCTGTGGCTGCCCCTGCATCCCTGGCAGTGTCCAAGGCCAGGCTGGACGGGATTTGGAGCATCCTGGGACAGAGGAAGGTGCCCCTGCCATGGCGGGGGGTGGAATGAGATGAGATTTAAAGTCCTTCCAATTCAAACCAGTCTGGCATCTTGTGAATCTGTGATTGCCAACAGGTCTGTCCTTGGGGGCCATTCCTCTTCCAGCCCCTGTCCCCCCGGCCAGGCAGGTTCTGTCCCTCCCGGGCGGCTCTCCAGGGAGCTCCACTCCCTGTCGCCACTATTCTACCGACATCTGGTGGCAGCTGCCTTAGGGAAAAGAGACATTTCTTCAGCAGCGCCCTGCACAGCGGGAACCTCCCTGTGGGGCCGTGTGGTCTCTGAGGGGACCCCGAAACACCGCCCAGGACACGCACCTCAGCCGCCTCCGGAGAGCAGCGGGTCTCTGGGAACTCCAAGAGGTCATTGATGATAATCACTGGGAGTCCCGCGCGGCGCTTCTAGGGGTTTGCGGGAGGTTTATTTTGAGGTTGTTGTGAGGGAGGGTCACGTCCCCTCAGCCGTCATGGCGGGAACATGGGTCACCAGCCGGCGACTGCTCCCATGGTGGGTTTCCGTAGTGTAGCGGTTATCACGTTCGCCTAACACGCGAAAGGTCCCCGGTTCGATCCCGGGCGGAAACACTTCCTTTTTATTTCGACGTGATTTTCTGTGGTTGTTTCTTTCCTTGTTTTGTGGTGTTTTTGTTTGATTGGGTTTTGTTTGTTTTGTTGGTTTTTGTTTGTTTTTGTTTGGTTGGTTTTTGTTTGTTTTGGTTTTTTGTTTTTGTTTGGAGGGGCTTAATTATTTTAGGGTGTTTTTTAAATTCCGAGTTATTTATTTCCCGCCGTCTCCTGACGACTCGGGACCTCCACGGCGAGTTGGGAAGAGAAGTAACCAGCACCATGCGCCCCATCACTGAGCAGCGCCCGCCTCCCGCCGGGGCTCAGGTGGGCAAAGCGCAGCCGGGCGGGCGCTCCGCGTGCCGGTGCATCTCAATTCCCTTCGGACCGGTGAGAAACGGGTAGAAAAAGATAATACGAGGAAGAAGAAGAAAAAACAAAACAAAAAAAAAAAAGCTGACTTGCGTTGGCCGGGAATCGAACCCGGGTCAACTGCTTGGAAGGCAGCTATGCTAACCACTATACCACCAACGCCCGCTGACACAAGCGTTCCCGGATTCCCTCAGCAACACCACCCGGCGGGACCCAACCATCCTCCCGGGCCGGAGGGTGAAGCACAATGAAAGATGAGAATGGCTCCATCGCCGCCCCACGACGGCAATAAATGCTAAATCGGGGCCCATCTCTGAGGGCGAGGACGAATCTTCTCTCAGTCCTTTTTTAACCCTGTATCAACCTCAATTCTCTCTGTGCCCACCCTCACCATGAAGACACTGCAACGGACTGCCCAGGGAGGCGGCAAACNGGGAGGTCGCCGCGCCCCGCGGTGAGTGAGGAGCCATGGGGGGGATGGCGGGGACGGGGGGTCCCGCCCCGGTACGGGCAGGGCTGGGTGGGGCCCACGCCTGTGAGGGGCGGCTGAGCCGGGCGGGCGCCGTTTGCCCGCTCCGTGGGCCGCATCCCCGCTGCCCTGCGCTGGGGGTGCCCCGGGTGCGGTGTTCGCCCCCTTCCGTGGGCAGGTTCCCCCCAGGGACGGGGGCGGCCTCTCCTTGCCCCGGGGGGCGTTTGCTCGCCCAGGTTCGCCCCCAGGCCTGGCCCTCGGGGGTCGCTTGCAGTTCACTCCCCCATATGCTGCCCGTGGATGGGGTGATGGNTATCAACCTCAATTCTCTCTGTGCCCACCCTCACCATGAAGACACTGCAACGGACTGCCCAGGGAGGCGGCAAACTCACCGTCCCTGGAGGTGTTTAAGGACAGACATGGTCTGGATGCCAAGGTGACTATCGGTCACAGGTTGGACTCGATGTCCTCAGAACTCTTTTCCAACACTTAATCTATTCTGTGTGATTTTGTAACAGCTCCTCACTCCCGCAGGCGTCTCCCCCCCGCCAGAGGCAGTGGTTCCTCCCGTGCCGCCCGGCGCGCTCCCGCCGCGCGCGCGCGCTCCCGCCACTTCCGCCGCCGGGTGAGAGGTCGCGCCGTGNGGGGTCCCGGGTGCCCCCCGCAGCCCCGGCCCAGCCCAGGCGGGTGAGGGGCTGCTCGCTTCTCTTCCACGGGAAGGAGCCGTCTGCAGCAGTGAGGGCGATGGGGGGCACAGGATGCTCCGTCCCCGGGATTCCCCCTCTCCTGCTGTCCCAAATCCCGGCCTTTCCTCTGCACCAAGGGCAGAGCTCCCGGCGAGAGCTGCAGAGGGACACAGGCTGCCGGCAGCCTTTGCCAGAGCTCATCCCTCGCTAGAGAAATCCCCACCGGTTTATCCCACCCTCACTTGCTTTAATTATTGGAGATCTTAAAGCTCCCGGCCGCGACAGGGACACGTTGTAAGGGCTCCTGTAGGTGACTCTGTTCCTGTGTTCCATTGGCACTTCCCGAATGATTCACGCTGGTTCCTGATCTCTTTTGTCTATTTTGCTCTGTTTCTTTTTTTTTTTTCCCCTGGTTCAAGATTTTACTGTTCCTTCCCTGTGTGAAATGCATGATCTGGGCTGGGTGCAATGAGGGTTAAGATGTTCCTCGGAATCATTAAAATCACAGAACAGCCAAGCCTGGCAGGACCTCAGGAAGTCTCTGGTCCAACCCCCTGCTCAAGGCAGGGTCAGCTGGGAGATCAGACCAGGTTACTCAGCATTCCTGAGCATCACTCCCACTGCCCTTCATGCCTGCATCAAAAACTGCCCTTAAATTGCTGAACGCAGCTGCTTCCTCCCTCTCTGCTCTCCTCTGCAGCTAAGGAGTTTCTTTGTGATGCTTTGTCTCTCCTGGTCCCCTGTGAGCGTGATTTTGGTGGAGAAATGGCTGTTTGGGGAGAGCAGGAGCCTCAACAAAAGGCAGTGGCGGGTCTTGAGTGTGTCTGTGATTCAGAGCTAAAGGCTTTGTACCTGAGGAGAGAGGAGGGCAGTGAAGCACCTTCCTGTGCTCCTGGAGAACAGTTTGGTGTGAGGATTCAGGGTTCCTCATGGCAGCAGGCTGAGGCACAGGGAAGCAGTATTCAGGCTTGGAAGGTAAATGTGGTTTTTATCCCAGGTGGGACTGTCACCCTCTGGCTGGCTCCTTATGGTGTGTCCTTTGTTTGACTCTTCCCTCTAAGTGTATGGATCAGACTTCTGTTTTATCAGTTTTTAGTACCTGATACCTCCAAGAATTTCAGGATTTTGGGAAGGAGATGACAGAAAGGTTCAGTATTCAAGGCTTTTGGATTTTAAGAAGAATTTTCTGGGAAAGAACAAGGTACACCCCGGAGTTCACTAAGCCTCGTTGTTCAGATAAAGTCTCTCAGATTTATCAGGGCTGCTCAAACCCAGGCTGTGCTGACTGAACAGATTTTGGAATGAAACCCAAGGATTTATTTGTGCCTCCCCACTCAGCTGGAAATGTGACCTATGGAAGATGCTTTTGCCCAGCAGTTGTATGAAATCTCCTTTCTCCCCTCTTCCTCCCCAGTTTCCTGTCCTGCCCAGCTCTCTGAGTAGTTAATGCAGAAGATAAAGAGGGTTCGTCTGGAAAACGAGACTGCAGGAAGTTGGAGAAGGTACGTCCAGGTCCCTGCGGGGACTCTGTGTGCTGTGGGACAGAGCAGCAACCGCCTCTGCACTGAGAGGGTGCTGAGAAATCCCATCTGTACAGTCCTGCCCAGGGAGCTCCGTGTCAGGATCTGTGAGTCAGGAAGTGACTCAGGACAATAACTTGTTTCACTCACTTCCAATATCGAGCTCTACAGTTTTTTCCGGGTTCTGATTTCCCACCTGTGCTTGTTGTCCCCTCCAGACTAACAGCTTCCCCCAGAGGAGGGCTTGCTGGCTCACCCACCTCACCTGGCAGGGCACAAATGGCATTAAAACACCCCCAAGGGGCAGCTCCATGTTTTTGGGAGTGGAGAGAGCAGTGTTCCTGCAACAGCTCGGGGTCTTCTCAGTCCCTGCCTCGGCGTGGGGAATGGACAGAGCTTCTCCAGCAAGGTGGAAATCTTCGATGTGCTGTTGCTGCCTGTCTTAAGATGGCTAATAACTGGTGTCTTGATCAGCTCACGTTTGAGTAATGTAATCCCCAAATCTGCTCTGAGATAAGTTACGCCTTGTACTTGTTTACTTACATCCACGGTGTTGCCAAATACTGACTACGCCTTTTTCCAGAGGTGGTTGTAGTGACAGAGGCAGAAATCTGAGTTTCCTTTTACTCTGTAGAATGCCAGGACCTAAGTTTTAGGGTTTTTTTCCTTTCTACTGGGAGGTATCCCTGCCCATGGCAGGGCTTTGGAATTAGATGATCTTTAAAGTCGTTTCCAGTTCAAACCACTCTGATTTTGTGAGAGTCCACCAGGCCCCAGCAGTGCCAGGGGTAACTCCCAACACTCTCACCTCAGTTTGTGTGGTGGCTGCTTTGCTTATCCCACTTCCCTACTCCATTCTCGTGTCCAAATCACCAGGATGAGAACAGTGCCAAGCTCAGAGCTGTGCTTTTCACATGATAAAATCTTATAAAACAGTATAGTTTGGAAAGGGCTCCAGGCTCCAGTTCAGCTGGGAACAGGTACCAGTATCACATTTGTAGACTGGTTTTAAAGGTTCAACTTTTGCTTGTGAGGAGCCAGCCTGGCTGAGTGAGGTGGATTCATCAGCTGGGTGAGAGTAACCCAAGGGCCAGGCTTTGGGAGCTAAAGCCAGAGTATTTAACGGTCTGAGTTGACCTGCTGTGGGATGGGGTTGGGAGAATTGCACTCAGTTTATGGATTTTCATGGTCTCCCTGGCTTGTATTTCTGACAGGCAGCACTTCTGCCTTCAGCTGTCATTTTAGCTGCTGCAGTGGAGAGCCTGGGTACAAGCAGAGGCCACAGACACACAGTCTTAGAATATCCCATCATGTTCTCTTTTGTGGTTTCACTTGGGCTTCCTGCCTGCCTTTGGTTGGAAAATACTCCTCTTTATCCATTTTCAAGCTGTGGATTTACTGCTGGGCAGTAGGTACCAGGAGTACCTACAGAATTATTTTGGGAGCTTGTTCTTGTGTTCCTTTTGGCACATTTTGTACAATTTAGGAACTTAGGAGTCTGAGGAGATCTTATATTTTCAGCCCTTGCACAAGGCTGATTCTGTCTCCTTGGAGCAAAATTCTCCAGACTAATTTTGTCCAGTAAACTGAAGTTCTTCTGAAATTCTCTGTAGCATTATTTCAGGTACCTCCAAAAGCCCTCAACTATCCTCTTGGAGGGACATCCTACTTCTCAAGTGGTGTGTGAGAAACAGGTTTCCCTAGTCCTCAGCTCATTCCTGCTTTGCAGTGGATGACATCACTGACCTTGGGCAAGTCTGTGGGTCCACCTCACCTCAAATTAACATTTATGTTAATGTGGAGGCGGTTCTTGTCCTCTCCTTCCACACCTGCTCACTTGGAAATCTCTGAGGAATGTGTGCCACGTTTCTTGGGATACAACCAGGGTCTGCTCCTCCTCCCTTCTCTCTCAGCAAAGCAATTGCACTTTGCTTCCTGTTTTCCCATCTCTCTTACTGCACTCCTGGCCTCAGGATCTCCTCAGGTAAGTGAATTGCTGCCTGGGTTTGAACCTCTCTCCCAAGCAATGGGAAGGTTTTCCTTTGGGACAGGAAGGGGATTCCACTTCTGTGGTCTCCCAGGGCAGGAGTTTATGTGCCTTTATGATAGGCCATAGCTTTGATGACATATCCATCCAAATTCCTGGAGTGGTTTTCCTTGGAGTCAAGCTGCTTGTCTGCACCAGAATCTGCTGCTTGTGCTCCCTTTAACAGCTTATTCCTAGAGCCAGCCCTTTTCTGAGGTCAATATCTTCATTTACAGGATTCCATATGGGATGGGAGATGGACTTTTCCTTTCAGTATGTTTAAAATGTAATCCTTGAGTGCAGGGAATCCCAGGATCTGTAGTTTGAGGAGCACCTGCTTGATTTTAATTCTCTCTCTCTACTCCTCCCTCAGTTTTTTGCCCAGTTCTGAAGGGGAAGCAAGGATGACTGCAGTGGACACTCTCTCGGACAGCTCCGAAGTGGTCGAGATGGAGGATGTGCCTTCCCAATTCCAGGTGCAAAAGCATTCTTGGGATGGGCTGCGTGACATTATTCACAGCAGCAGGAAGTACTCGGGCATGATAGTGAACAAAGCTCCCCATGATTTCCAGTTTGTCCGGAAAACAGAGGAGTCCAGCCCGCACTCTCACCGCCTCTACTACCTGGGTAAGCCTCGTGGCAGCATCTGGGGGGAGCCTGGGGCTCTTCCAGACTCAACAGGCAGGGGAGGGGCTGGGAGGGACCTCCCTTTGTGAGATGGGGGAACTGAGAGTGGGTAACGTGGCTCAAGGCTTGCAGGATCTCCCGCAGAGCCTGGGACTGAGCAGGGACAAGCCTCAAACACAGGCGTTAGCTGTGACAAGGGGAAGTGTTGGCCAGCCAGCACTTCTGTGTCCTTTGTCACACAGAAGAAGGGATGTTCCTCACGCCCAGGACTATCTCGTGCCTCTGTAGCTTGGGAGAAATGGGATTTACTTGCTTCCTTAGCCAGACTGGCTTTCCAAGAAATTTGCTGTCAGTAATGACTCATTATATGTTGCAACATATTAATGGGAGGATGGTGGTGTCTCCTGCTTTATTAAGTGTCATGAAGGTAGGATGCTTTCAAGAGCAGGGAAGAAAACTGAGGTGGGAATGAGCTGTTCCTGGCATTTGCAGGGAAATATCCCTTTCCTTTAGTGGGACTGAAAGCAGAATTCCGTGTTGTACAGGTCCCTCCTTACAGATGGAGCCACGATGTCCTTAGTGACAGAGTTGTTGGATTTTAGTAACTGGATGATTTTGTGGCTGGTAACATGGAAGCTTTATAGACTATAAAGAGTTTGTTGTGCTTTGGGGCATGAGCTGATCATTACTGGGCCAGTACAAAAATTGCTGGGTGTGCAGCTCTGTGCAGTGACTGCTGCCCTGAGGTGACCCTGCTGTTCTTCCTTCTTTTTCCAGGTTTCGAGTGTAGGTCACTGTAGGATGCTGGATTTGAGGGACTGATTTGTTTTGTCACTGAGCAGCTCCTGTGTGCCAGTGACTTGATTTGTGTAGTTCTCATAAATTCTTGGGACACAAGTGCTGCTCTGAAGGGCAGGATCCAGAGCTGGCATATTTTTCTTGTCAAGTCTGAACAGTGAGGCTTGATTTAAAGCTGAATGTATTTCCAGTTCACTTTGATACTGGTTTTGATCTAGATGATTAAAGAGCTAAGTGGCTAATTTTAAATTTTTTAATGTTCTGTTGTATGAAATGGCAACCAAACCAGCTACTGTGTGGTTGGTGTTCTGCCAGGGTGTGACTGTTCCAGGAGCCAGAACCAGGAACGAGGATACACGAGTGCCTTTTCAGTGTTTCCTTCCTTCAGGAATTGTGCAGGGCTTAGAGCAGATTAATCCCTCAGTTAAGATCAGCATCAGCCAGGTAATCCCAGGGTACCTCTTCTCAGATGTCCCTCATAAAGGGTAAATGCTGATGTAAATGCTGATTGTTTTGCCATAATAATGGACACTCCTGGGGATGGGGCAGCCACAGCTTCTCTGGGCAGCCTGAAAGTTCACAAGTGTTTAACTCAGTGTGCTGTTACTGCCCCAGCATTAAATAACATTTTAAAGTGTTTAAATGAAACTGAGGAGTGGATGAAGACTCCTGATGAACTTTGCTGTAGGGTTGAATATTTCACTTGGAAGCAAAGTAATCTCTCTTTTGGGGAGGAAGGCAATATTTTCCTTGTAAATGCCAATTGATTGTAGTCAGCCTGAGGTCACTGGAGAAAGTTCTAACATAAGGGGAAGTCCAGGTCACAGTTGTCTGGGTGTCAGATACCTGTGTCCAGTCATTTGTTCCTCTCTGCAGTTTTTCCTGTATGGCCATCTTCAATCATTCCTGGGCCATCCC
The DNA here is from genome assembly GCA_013400495.1 of Nicator chloris. Classification (NCBI taxonomy): domain Eukaryota; kingdom Metazoa; phylum Chordata; class Aves; order Passeriformes; family Pycnonotidae; genus Nicator; species Nicator chloris. The sequence continues at coordinate 92,214 of WAAE01001590.1, read as the reverse complement.
CACAGAGTTTTATGTTGTATCGTGGCAGATGCTGCTTATGTTAAACACCACATGCTCAGCACTTTGGTGTTTCTGGATCTCTGAGGATTAGATCCTCACATATTGCTCTGCTTCTAGAGCACTTATTAATATTTCAGTTTTAATTTGAAGTAACTACTGCTGGGTCAGCCAGCTCAGAAATCTCTCTGTTCTGCTCAGAACATGTGCAGAGTAGGCAGTATCAGGGCACATATCCCTGTGTGAATTTCTGATCCAGGGAGTCTCTACAGCATAAGTAGAGGGCAAGTTGATGGTCTTTGTTTTTGTGGAAACTGTCAAAACCACGTGTCAGGGTATTTGATGGTTGTTTTGGAAGTTGGATGAAGGCCAGGAGCTCATTTGATAACCACAGTCAAAGGCTTATGTAAAATGACAAGGTCTTTTGGCTCTGTAGGATACTGTTTCACATTTGAATGGGCTCTCTGGAGCTTCTAAGCTTTTCCTTCCCCCCTTGCAAGCTGCTGCCTTGGCCTGAACGAGGTCCCTGCAGCAAATTTCTGTAGGAGAAATGTGGAGAGTAATGTTGAGTCACCCGTTCAGGGAGTGGTGCTCTCAGAGTGGATCTGGAGCATGGAGGACAGGCACAGAGGGGAAAATTGGACCTAATACATTCTGGAGAGGTGGGGTATTAAATCTTGCTTAGGAAAATTCCAAAGAAATGAATATCTAAGTGGTTTAGATGTTATTCTGGGATTGACCTGGGAGCTGCTTGGGAAGGAATGTGGGTAAAGGTCTCTGGGCAGCCCCTCTGTTTCCAGACTTCTGTTTGAATTTTCTTGTGGGCCTCTTTGTCCTGACTAACTCATCTTAAGCAGGATGATGCTTTTGTCCCCCTAATAGGAATGCCATATGGTAGCAGAGAGAATTCCCTTCTTTACTCAGAGATTCCCAAAAAGGTACGGAAGGAGGCCTTGCTGCTCTTGTCCTGGAAACAGATGCTGGATCACTTTCAGGTAAGCCCGAGTGGGAAGGGCCTGGGGAAACTGGGTGATGCAGTGGGGCTGCTGTGGTGGGGACATCTGTGTGCTGTCTGTCATCCTTCCTGCTTTTAAAAAGTTGGGAAAGTTGAGTTTAAATTGCTGCTTCTGCCTTACACTGTTGTGAGTGCACCAGAAAGGGAGGGAATTTTCCTCTCCCTGGTTTCAGCACCTTCATGTCCTTTGTCACTGACAGCATTGGAGGGTGTTGGTCTTTTCTCCCCTGCTTAAAAAGTTCCTGGTAGGACAGAATTTATCTGTCTTGACCCCATTTGGGCTGTGAGTTCTCTCCAGGGTAATTCAAGATCCCGGAAGGACTTTTGTTTGCAGTGTCTGACATGGAAACTGTTTGTGAAGGCTGCAGATAACGTCATTAAGTTAATTGGTTACATCTGATTTGCATAAGCAGAGCAAGCACAGCTGTTCTCAGTTCATGCTGAAGTGCCAACTGCAGAACTGAGAGATTCACAGCTCAGCCCTCCTGTGGAGGGAAGTTTGGGGGGTGTGGTGGGTTTAGGCCTCCTGGACCCCACAGCTGTACCCTGGAGTAGAGGAACTGGGGACCTGTACCCTGACACTGCTGCCTGTTTGAGCTGGGGTGTTGTGGCAGGCTCGGAGCACTCCTGTGAACATTCTTCTCCTTGCAAATCCTTTCAGATATTCCTTTCCTCCAATTCTAGGCAACCCCTCACCACGGGATGTATTCCAGAGAGGAGGAGCTCTTGAGGGAACGCAAGAGACTGGGTGTCTTTGGGATAACATCTTATGATTTCCACAGTGAGAGTGGCCTGTTCCTCTTCCAGGCCAGCAACAGCCTCTTCCATTGTCGAGATGGGGGCAAGAATGGCTTCATGGTGAGTCTGCCAGGGATTTCATGGATATCACCTCAAAGGGGCTTGATGGTTTGGATTGGAGATGGCTGCACGTGGAATCCCAGGCTGGACTGGGGTGGAAGGGGCCTTAAAGCCCATCCCATCCCACCCCTGCCATGGGCAGGGACACCTCCCACTGTCCCAGGTTGCTCCAAGCCCCGTCCAACCTGGCCTTGGGCACTGCCAGGGATCCAGGGGCAGCCAGAGCTTCTCTGGGCACCCTGTGCCAGGGCCTGCCCACCCTCACAGGAGATTCTCCTGGAGCCCCTTCATGCACTGCAAGGGGCTCTCAGATCCTTCTCTTCTCCAGTGAACACTCCCAGCTCTCCCAGCCTGGCTCCAGAGGGGCTCCAGCCCTTGGAGCATCTCTGTGGCTCCTCTGGACCTGCTCTGTCAGCTCCACATCATCCATTCAGTTACAGTGCTTGCTCCTGTGTCCTGTCAGGGCCATCTTTGCCAACCCAGGGTCCCCTGGGCTGTGCTGTGTCTCTGATTTGGGCTTTGTCTCTGCAGAGCTGGGAGCTGATGTGGCACCCAGCTCTGTGCGGGTTTCTTGCCGTAGGTGTCTCCAATGAAGCCTCTGGAGATCAAGACTCAGTGCACGGGGCCACGGATGGATCCCAAAATCTGCCCTGCTGACCCAGCCTTCTTCTCCTTCATTAACAACAACGACCTGTGGGTGGCAAACATCGAGACGGGCGAGGAGCGGCGGCTGACGTACTGCCATAAAGGTACCAGGGCTCCCTGCAGCCCCAGAGGGGGCTCCTGCTGGGGACTCTGGCCTGCAACAGCCACATCCCTGCCTTATTTCTTACAACTGCCTTTGTCTTTTGGGTCAGCATTTCCCAAGGAGATGTAAATGCAAAATGCAAATGCTGTCTCGTCTTTGTTCCTCTCCAGGCTTGTCCAATGTTCTGAATGACCCCAAGTCTGCTGGTGTAGCCACTTTTGTCATTCAGGAGGAGTTTGATCGGTTCACGGGCTATTGGTGGTGTCCTACAGCTTCCACTGAAGGTCAGTCACTGTTCTGCTCATCAAATCCTGGCGCTGAGACTGCTGCCTCCTGCTAGGAATGAGGTTCTGAGCATGATTTTCCTTTGGCCTGGGTTTGGGCTGTTCCTGGGGAGAGCACCTGAAGGAACAAAGCACGGAGGGGATTACAATTGTGGAGTGTTTGCAGGTGGTCACTGAGAGCTGGGGCTGTGCAGGTGTTCCCTCTGCACCAGTGCTCCAGGCAAGCCAGAGTCAGCAGGAAATGCTGTTGCAAACATTCCTGCTCTCTGTCCCAGGTTCAGAGGATTTGAAAACATTGCGGATCTTGTATGAGGAAGTGGATGAGTCAGAGGTGGAGATAATTCATGTTCCTTCACCTGCCTTGGAGGAAAGAAAAACAGATTCCTATCGGTACCCCAGGACAGGTGAGTGAACCACGTGGCTGAGCTCTGGGCTCCTGCTGGAATCAGCAGTGGAATTGGGGCTATAAACTTTGCATCATTAATCTGGGCACTTACTGGGATGTAGAAACTGGTTGTAAATGTTGAGACCTAATTGTCTCTCCAATCCCAAAATCTGCTGCAAGAAAGGCTGAACTTTAAATCCCAGCCCTAAATGAAAGGATTGCTGAGGAAGTGGAATATATCTGATGGTGTATTGTGGAATACATTCTGAATCCCATCTTTCCCTCCTGGGAACATGCACAGCCACCTGGGGAAGGCAAAGCAAACTGTTCCCATTCCCAGAATGACTCTGGTGTTTGCTCACATACATATTTGATATTTGTAAATTCACACAGAGCCATTTCGGTAGGGCCAGGGGCAGTTCTCCTTTGAAAGCTGTGTTTTGTGTAACCACAGAATGTTCAACTTGATCATCTTGGTGTTTTTTCACTTTGTCTCTGCAGGCAGCAAAAACCCCAAGATTACATTGAAACTGGCAGAATTTAAAACAGACAGCAAGGGTAAGGTAAGTGATAACTCAGAAGGGGACATTGCACAGGAGGGTTTTTGAAGCTCCCTAGAATTAAAACAAGGTTACAAAGAAATCCTAAGTAGTGTTAGTCTGGGTTTTTTATTCTCTTGTGGTACCTGGTTCTTTAATGTGTTTATCCAAGAAACAGAAAGACTTGAAAATGCTGAGAAGGATCATTCTGGGGGAGATTCAGCTGGGCATGTGGAGGGAAGGGGGAAGTGGGGCTTGCCTGCTACACCATGACAGAGACAGGAGGGCTGGAGCCAGGTCTAATCCAGGGCTTCAGTCCCTGCCTGTGTCCTTTCCTGTGGCTGAATGCCAAAATCATTTTGCTTTGAAGCCTGTTTTTCCCTTCTCTTCCTGCTCTTTGTAGCAAGGCTTGCTTCTCCTGGCCTGACCCTTGCTGATGCCAGTAGCTAAACTTCCTTGTTCTGCCATCTCCCTGAGCTTCCCTGGGAGGAGGTGATGAGCTCTGGTTTGATGTTGGGCCTTGGTTTTGCTGCAGATTGTGTGTGCTCAGGACAAAGAGCTGGTGCAGCCCTTTGCTGCCTTGTTTCCCACTGTGGAGTACATTGCCCGTGCTGGATGGACCCGGGATGGCAAATAGTAAGTCCATTTTCCTCCCAAAATAACTTCCCAAGGGCTCCTCTGGTTGCAGACCCTCCACATGCTTCTGCTGTGTTCATGACCTGGTTTTAAAGCCCTGAGTGCCAGAATTGGCACGTGAATATTTGGCTTCTGTGCTGTAACATCCTAAAAGTAGGAATGAAGCGGAGCAGAGTGACAGGCTGTGGGGTTTGTCACAACCAGAGTTAAATGGCATTGATGGATTAAGTGGGCAGTCCTGGGGAATTCTTTGGAGGTGAAGGTGTTTAACACAGATACAATGTGTTTCCTGCTGAAAAATGGGGGTGTTCTGGCAACTTTATCTTTGTTGTTGGCACAGTTTGTCATCAAAGCCTGAATGACAGGACAGGGGCAGCGTCAGTGGAGCCACGTCCTTCATGCAGCATGTCCAAAGGGAAGGATTGCTCTGGACTGGCTATTGCTCCAAATGGGATACACAGTCTTTCCTCAAGGGTTACAGAATTCACCCCAATCTGATTGAAATTTTGAAGTTCTTAATTTTCCCCCCTCCCAAGCTGGCTTGGCTCTTAACTGGTGTGTGTGCAGATTAAGTTAAGGTGACTTGGCTGTCTTTGAAGGTGGCATTCTGTAACTTGTCATTAATTTTTCTGCTCTGGAAAGGAAATTTAGAGAGCTTTCCAGCAGGTAGTCCCAGAGGTGATTGTGATGTTCTGCACCAGAGCTTATCTAAATGTGCTGAATATCTCAGTTCCTGAAATCCTGCAGCGCTGGGGGAGAACTGGCTCTTTTCAAATCTGTCTTCCATGGTGAAACTCCCCTGGATGCACTCACAGGCCTTGGGGTGGCCGTGCTTTGCCATCTGTCATGCTGAGAGCCTGCAGTGCAGCACCACCTCCAGGGACCCTCCTTGGAGGGCAGCAGGGCTGGGACTGAAGCAGCTCCTTCCCCTGGCACTCGTGGTGGGTCTGTGCCTCTGCCTGCCGGAGCGCGAGGGGGAGGCTGCAGACGGAGCTCTTGGAGGGTGATCACTTGAGCTGGGGGAGAGCTGGAGCACAAACAGTGCTTCCTGGTGGAGGGGTGTCCAAAGAGGAGTTCCATTCTGGAGACAGGGCTCTGTTAGCAGCGCTCCCTTGGAACAGGCGCTGGCAAATCTGTCAGACACCTCGTCTGAGCGATACCCCTGTGAAATACCAGAGCTGTCTGGCAGTACGTGTGTGTTGGCACAGCTTCCAGGGGATTAGAAAGCAGCAGTGATGAGAAGAGCTTTGCATTCAGATGCCCAAATCCTTTCTGGCAGCAGGGGGAAGAAAGGGATGCGTGTTTTGAGTGTTGGAAAGGGTCCTCTATTCTGTGGTGCTGACATTCACCTCCGACTTCTTTCCCCAGTGCCTGGGCTATGTTCCTAGACAGACCTCAGCAGCGGCTCCAGCTCGTTCTTCTGCCTCCAGCACTCTTTATTCCAGTCCCAGAAAATGAGGAGCAGCGTGCTGAATTTGCCAAAACTGTGCCAGAAAATGTCCAGCCATTTGTCATCTATGAAGAAACCACTGATGTGTGGATAAATGTAAGAGGCTCGGGGCTGGGAGGAGAACACAGGCTGCCCCTTCCTCCTCTCAGTTAACCATTCTCGTGTTGGCTGGGTGTCCAGTTAAGTCCTTGCTCCAGCACCTTTGCTACTCAGCAGTCCCAAATTTGGTGTTGAAGCAAGGGTTTGATAAAGCAAATCACTCACAGGTTTCTCATCTTGTGTGGCAGGTTCATGACATCTTCTATCCTTTCATCCAGCCGGAGGGGGAGGAGGAAGAGCTCTGCTTTATCCGAGCCAACGAGTGCAAAACGGGGTTCTGTCACCTGTACAGGGTGACAGCAATCCTGAAGCCAGGCAGCCACGACTGGGTGCAGCCCTGTGTCCACAGTGAGGGTAAGGGCTGCAGCCCCAGGGGCTCCCCTTCCTGCTGGCCTGTGTTGTCCTTAGGGGAGGGCAGTGATTACTTCTCGTGGTCTCTCCTGCAGATGATTTCAAATGTCCCATCAAGGAGGAGATTGCCCTGACTGCTGGGGAGTGGGAGGTGCTGGCGAGGCACGGATCCAAGGTAGGGGTTATTTTTATTCTCTTGCAGTGTCTCAGCTCTGCATTGTCTGCTCCCAGTCCTGGCCTGAGTCCTCCCTTACGCCTGGGACCTGCTAGAAGTGCTTAAGCTTCATTTTGTTGCTGTTTTTATTGCTGCCTCTACTTTCCCAAAAGTGCTGTAGGCCAGTGCACATGGAGCTGATTGCCTTCTTAATCAGACTTCAGATTGCTCCTTAGGTAAATCCCAGGAGTGGATCAGGCCATAAAAAAGGACACAAGTCTGAGGTTTAAGAGCAACAAAGAACCATTTTGTGGAGAAGCTGGGGACTGCTGCCTTTGCTGAGGCATTTTAACTCCAATGAGTTCTTGCAATGTGGAAATGTGTCCTGGCACTCGGAGTGAACTCTTGGTCTCCAGCTGATCCCTCAGCAGAGCCTTTAGGAAGAAGGCAGCTGGGGAATATAAAGCAATTTAGAATATGGAGAAGCTGTATCTGTTGTCGCTTGCAGAACAGCCAGAAATGAATTTTTATTAATCTTGTAGAAACCTAGTTTCATTTTTGCTTCAGGAATTAACTCCGAGTCTGATCTTTAACACTCCCAGGTGATTTCTGTCAAAATAAAGACCTTGTCTGTTCATTTCCAATTAATCTGGATTTTCACTTCTCGCTTTTTAAAAGACCAACAGCTCCAAGGTTTTGGTTTCTGCTGCTTTTCCTCAATCTGCAATTAACCTGCTGTCCCTCCCCATGTGGATTCTCACTGTACATGCTGTTGATTTTGGCCACAGCTCTTCCCTGCATGTGTTATGGCTAAAATTGTGTTAGCAGCAATTATTTTGATGCATTTGTTGCTCCACAGGGCTCTGCCTGGTTTTCCTGGCCAATTGAGTTGGATATGTTTTTCCCTTTGCTGTTCACAGGGGTCTTCAAACTGTGGGTTAGCCAGAAATAGCATTTGGAAACTATAAGGTGGAAAAACAGTTCAGTTACTGTTGCTGGATCAATGCAGGATTTGGAAGCTGTCGCCTCTGTTCCTGCCTGACTGGGTGGTTTTTAGAAACAGCTTTATCTGGACAGTAAAAAAACGATTTTAATGTGTCTCAAAGTTTTGGTGCTGAGAGCTGTTAGACTGGTCCTCCCACAAATGGGAATTCATTACCATGATGGCTGGAAAAAAGGTACCTGTGCCTTTATAATGCAGCTGTGGCCAGGTGAGGGTCGGGCTCTGCTCCCAGGTAACAAGGGACAGGAGCAGAGGAAAGAGCCTCACATTGCTCCAGGGAGATTTAGGGTGGAGGTGGGGGAATGGCTTCACTGGAAAGGTGATCAGGCACTGGGACAGGCTGTCCAGGGCAGTGGGGAGTCACCAGCCCTGGAAGTGTTCAGAAGGGTGTGGATGTGGTTAGTGGTGAGCACGGTGCTGCCAGGGTAATGGTTCCTCTTGGAGGGGTTTTCCCGTTTTCTAAATGATTCCATGGCTCTGCAAGATGCCATGTAAGCACAGAATGTTCCTTGTTAAGAGGATGGCTTCCTCTTAATGTGCAGGGAACAAAGCCCAGCTTTTTATGCCCATTAATAAGCAAATGCTTTGAGTCTTTAACAAAAAGGCTGAGGGACTGCTCTCTGTCACTGCATTGTGTTGTCTGCAGTTCTCCAAGTGCTGTTTGTGTTCTCTGGCCCCTCAACCCCCTGCCCTGAGCAGCCCTGTCATGCTCTGTGTGTGTTCTGGGCTGGCAGAGGAGCAGAGCTTGTCCCTGCCTGTCCCTGAGCCCTCTCTCCTGGCACAGATCTGGGTCAATGAGGCCACCAAGCTGGTGTATTTCCAAGGCACGAAGGACACCCCGCTGGAGCACCACCTCTACGTGGTCAGCTACGAGTCTCCCGGGGAGATCATGCGCCTCACCACCCCAGGCTTCTCCCACAGCTGCTCCATGAGCCAGGTTGGTTGTTTCTTGGATTCCCCTCTCCTGGCTGACAGGGATCCTAACTGGGAATGGCAGTGACTCGTGGCCAGTAACGAGTCCTGAGCGCTGCTTGAGACGTGAGCAGTGCAGGACCTCCTTCCCTGACTGTCCTGTGTTCCCTGCCAGAACTTTGACATGTTCATCAGCCACTACAGCAGTGTGAGCACTCCTCCCTGTGTGCACATCTACAAGCTCAGCGGCTCCGACGACGACCCTCTCCACAAGCAGCCCAAGTTTTGGGCCAGCATGATGGAGGCAGCCAGTAAGTCCTGGAGAGCATCCCAGTGAGGCTTCAGTGAGAGCTCTCCCAGTAGCCAAGAGGGATGGGAAGTGGTCTGAGTACCTCCACCCTGAGGGAAGATGGATTGTGGTATCTTGTGGGGGAGATATTTCTCGTGGTCACCTCGCTCAGGAAATGCTCTGTGGGCTTTTGAGGTGTTTCACACATTGAGCAAAAGCCATGCTCAGGGGTGTACAGAGCTGACACACCCACAAGGATGTGGTTTTACTGTGGAATCACCGAGTGGTTTAGGTGAGAATGGACATGAAAGTTCATCCTGTCCTCATGCCCTGCCATGGACAGGGACATCTTCCACTAGTCCAGGTTGCTCCAAGCCCTGTCCAGCCTGGCCTTGAACACTTCAAGGTGTTTTTTTATTTGTGATTTGTCTGAAGAGGGAAGGGACAAGTACCTGGGATGCAGTGGCTGCTCCATTGTGCACTGCAGATTTTAAAGGTTTAGGTACAGCTCACAGCAGCACCTGAACCCCTACTGCAAACACTTTGTCCCATCCCTGTTCTTACCCTCTCCCACCCTGCACCAAGGCTCAGTGCCTTGTTGGAGAGCTCCCAGCTGGTTTTCCTGTGCAATCCCTTCCCTGTGCAGGCAGGTGGAGGCTGTGTTTCCCAGGGAGAGGCTTTGCTAAGCCTTGGTGTGGTTTGGTGCTGAGGGAGCCCTGCCCAGGGTCAGGTTTGGACAGAGCTGGTTCAGGGGGGTGGCAGCAGAGCCAGCTGAGTCCCCCAGCACTGTGTGTGACCCTCCTGCTGCAGGCTGTCCCCCAGACTACGTCCCCCCGGAGATCTTCCACTTCCGCACGCAGTCGGACGTGGAGCTCTACGGAATGGTCTACAAACCCCACGATGTGCAGCCTGGCAAGAAACATCCCACGGTGCTCTTTGTGTATGGAGGCCCTCAGGTAATAACCCAGGGGAACTGCTGGGCTCAGGGCTGGGGCTGCTGCCCAGGGCACAGCTCTGTCAGTCCTGCATCAAGGCTTGCACTTCGGATAGCAGTGAAGACTGTCATGGAATCATGGAATGATTTGGGTGGGAGTAACCTTAGAGCCCATCCAGTGCCACCCCTGCCATGGGCAGGGACACCTTCCACTGTCCTAGGTGGTTCAGAGATCCAGCCTGGCCTTGAACACATCCAGGGATGGGGCAGCCACAGCTTCTCTGGGCACCCTGTGCCAGGGCTTCACCACCATTACAGCAAAACACTTCCTCCTAATATCTAATCTAAACCTACTCTTCTTGTCCCTGTGTTTGACCTCTGCTTCAAACCTCAGATGGCTTTTCCAGCATGTGGTTTGATTTCCATGGCTCTGATAGCTCGATGAGTGGCTGCTGTCCAGCTCAGCATCCTCCAGTGACACAGGAAGGCACTGGAAGGCAGCTCTGAAACTCCTCCTCCCTCCTTGTGCAGGTGCAGCTGGTGAACAACTCCTTCAAAGGCATCAAGTACCTGCGGCTGAACACACTGGCATCCCTGGGCTATGCTGTGGTGGTGATTGATGGAAGGGGATCTTGCCAGCGAGGCCTCAAATTTGAAGGGGCCCTGAAAAACCAAATGGTAATGTCCTGGTGTGCTGGGGAATCTCTCCTTCCTAAGGGTGGTGCTCATTTCCTGTGTGAGTCTTCCTGCCTCAAGTTTCTAAATGTGTCAAGTGCACTGACATGAGCCTCCTTGTTGCCTTTTAGGGTCAGGTGGAGATAGAGGACCAGGTGGAAGGTTTACATTATGTAGCAGAAAAATACGGGTTCATCGACCTGAGCCGGGTGGCCATCCACGGCTGGTCCTATGGGGGCTTTCTGTCCCTCATGGGGCTCATCTGTAAACCCAACGTCTTCAAGGTGAGCCTGCACATGGGGGTGGCACCTTTGGGACCTCTCACAGCTTCTGTCCCTCTTGCAGCTGGAATTGGCGTTTTGGCTTGTTTGTGCTGGACAGGTGGAAATGTCCCCCTGTCCTGCCTGCCTGGGGCTCCCAGCTCCAGTCCTGTGTCCTGCTGCAGCTCATCCCTGGCTGGGGCTGGAGGAGGATGGCTCTGGGGTGGGCTTGGCCATACAGGGAGATACTAATGTGCTATTCCCCATCCCAAGTCCCCAGCACAGTTTCTGCATCATTCCCAAATCCTCCTTTCAGAGGGGAGGCCTTTAGTGCTGATGTGCAGCAATTTGCCCCACTCCAAGGACAAGAGGAACAGCAGGAGGAGGAATCTGGGTTCTGTGTGGGATTGCTGAAGGAGAACCCTGACCTGAGTGACAGAACAGCCCAGAGCCTGCTGTTCCCTGCCTCTCCAGGAAGGCAGGGAACGCTGGGGCTGTGGAGCAGGCGATAATGGAGGCTGTGTGGTGCCACCTCTCTGTTTGACAGATTGCTATAGCAGGTGCCCCTGTCACCGTGTGGATGGCCTACGACACCGGCTACACCGAGCGCTACATGGACGTCCCCGAGAACAACCAGCAGGGCTACGAGGCTGGCTCGGTGGCACTGCACGTGGAAAAGCTTCCCAACGAGTGAGTACCTGCCCCAGACCTGCTCCTGGGCCTGCTGGGGGCCACCTCTGCTCAGTCCCAAAGGAGTGGAGGGGTTCTGATCTGCTCTAACTCAGCAGCAGCTGGGCCATAGCACACCCAGGCCCCCTGCCAGGGAGGGCTTGAGGCCCATGCCCTGGCCTGGCACTGCTCTTGCTTGGCTTTGGCTTGTCCAGCTGGCAGCTCTTTGCTCAAACCCTCTGCAGAGCTTTTATCTGGTGCCTCATCGTGTTTTCCATCTGGTTTCTCATCCTGTTTCTCTCCTTATCTCCCACCCCATGTCCAGGCCAAATCGTTTGCTGATCCTCCATGGCTTTTTGGATGAAAATGTGCACTTTTTTCACACCAACTTCCTGGTATCGCAGCTAATCCGGGCTGGAAAACCTTACCAGCTGCAGGTAGGAGGGACAGGAGTGGGGAGGGAAGGTCCCATAAATCTGGAGAAAGTTCCCTGCTGTGTGTTCTGGGGATGGGAGGAGATGGAGGCAGATGTCCCACATCCTGTTGTGATGCTGGTGACAGTGAACACCTCGCTGGACTTGAGAGGAGGCCGGGAGGTGGCACTGTGGCTGTTCCGTGGCTGGCAGATGTGGCATGTGCAGGCAGAGCTGCTGCCCTGGGGCCTGGAACTTTCCTCCTCCACGAGCTGTTGTCTGGCTGCAGTGAGGGAGGGGGTGCTCCAGACCCTCCCTGGCACTTGTGTCCCAGTGGAGACTGGTGGAGGGAGCAGGGCTGAGGGGAGGGAGTTCTGTCCCTGCTGAGTGACCAATGCCCCATGTCTGCCCCTGCACAGATCTACCCCAACGAGAGACACAGTATTCGGTGCCCTGAGTCAGGAGAGCACTATGAAATCACGCTGCTGCACTTTCTACAAGAATACCTCTGAGAGCACGAGCCTCTGCAAACTGGACACTGACAGCTCACCTGCCCCGTGCCCTCCTGCTCCCCGGCAGCATCCAACCCAGAGCACAAGGGGCTGAGTGCCCACGTCGGGCTGGGGATACCCCCAGGCCAGGGGGAAAAGCTGGAGGGCACCTTCCCTTTGGACAGTGCCACCTTCTCTCACTTTCCACGCTGGAGGTCTGCCCCTGCTCGGCTGCTCGTCCTCCTCCTCTCCTCCAGCCTGGCTGTTCAATGCTTTTTTTGCTGCTACTCCCTCTCTCCTGGGAATCAATGGACAGTGGTCTGTGTCCCGAGGCTGAGGTTTGTGTCCATCTCTCTCTCCCCAATCCTTTTCTCCTTCCACTGCACCTGTGCAGTTCCCAAACTCTTACCTGCAAGAACTCAGTGCCTGTGTTGGAAACGGAAGAGCCGAATCAGAAGCTGCCTTAAGCCAGGAGTGCGAGGGAAGAGAGAACTACCTACTGCTCACCTGGGGATCTGGTCTGTGTCCTGGCCCTGCTGCCACACTGGAGCCCTGGGACGTGAAGAGAGGTCTACAGAAGCATGCAACACTAGTCTTTTTTTATATATATCTATTTTCCAGTTTAATTTTGCAGAGCAGATGGAGGAAGTGGCTGGGGCCGGTAACGGCATCCTCTGCTCCTTCCTCTCATGGCCGCTCTCACACAGAGATGTGCCAACAGGTAGCACTGGCAGCTGGCTACAGCCAGGGCCTCTCTCCAGAGCTCACAGCAGCATTTGGGTTTTTGCAACACAAGATGGATGATATTTATGCAAATCCTCCCTCCCTCCGTTCTCTGTGCCGCGTCCCGACCCCCCCGTCCTTCCCCGAGCTTTCCCACGTGCACTGAAATTGGCTGTGCTTCAGTTCTCTGCGGGTCAGTGACTGGTCCCCCTGCCCGTCTACTCAGCAATGCTCTCTCCCGGTTTTTACTGACCTGGGCAACAGGAACTGCAGTTCTGCGGAGGGGGATTGAGCAATCACACCTCAGGGGAGCACATCCCCCCCTCAAGCCAAGGGTTCTGCCAGGGGCAAAACGAAAACACAAACAAAACCCACCCAAATGAACCACGTTGACTTGCCCTGGAGTATTTTAAGTGCGTATTATGAAAAGAAAATATTTTTATGGATTCTTATTCTTTTATAATTATGAGTGTAAGATGTAGCGACTCATTAAAATATTGGAAAGAGATGTGGTGGCTGCTTTGGGGGCGGGAGGAAGCGGCAGCTGCTGCCACAGCCAGAGCAGCTCTGCTGAAAGCCAAGTGCTCTGTTCTTTCTGTGCTGAGCAGTGGAGAGAATATTAAATCCCTGATGTTCCTCGGGGGAAGCGAGATCCAGGCAGTCGAGGGCTGGGAATCCTGGACCGTGTTCTTGGCTCAGAGTGACCTTGAGCGAGGCAGCACCAGCCGGGGCTGGGCACCTCCCTCCCTCCCTTGGGACTGGGGCTGCAGCTGCTCTGGTCCCGCTCTGGGACACGGAGCTGCTTCTGCAGAGCTGGGCCTGCCTCTGCTCGCCCTCCCAGCTCAAAGCTTCCCGAACCTGGCCTTGCTTTGCCTTCCCCCGTGGGAGCCGGTGTTAATTAACCCGCTGTTAATGCCCTGAGGGTGCTGCTGGAGGCTTGTTCTAAATGCAAAGCTTCTTCCAGATGGAGCATTTGGGTTCCTGGGGATGGCTGGGAGCAGATCTTCCCTCCTCTTCTTGTCCCTGTGCCCAGATAATTGTCCCAATTATTGCAGTTGTGGTTTAGCTGCTACAAAGCACCTCGGGTGTGAATTTTGAGGTCAGAGGGGTGGAAGGAGGGACTGGGGTGGAAGAAGTTGCACCTCTCTGGGATGTGTCTGTTAGAGCACCCTGCAGCCTGCAAAGCTGCACCCTCTGTCCCTGCTGCCCTCACAGCTGGGTGGGTGCTGCTGGATGGTAAGAAGCTTTATTTTTGCAGGGTTTGTTTCTGTGCTTCCCCGAATTTAATTTTTAGGCTTAATTTAAACTGCTTTTTTCCTGTCCCTGAAAAGCCAAGTGTTTCTTAAAATGTCTTAAAACGCTCTTGTCTAGAAGAGTTTGCAGATCTGTCGGCTCCTGCTTGCTGCAGGATTGTTTGGCACCCTAAAAATGGGTTGGTCGTCTTCTTTTGGGGATTGAGAATCCCGAGAGGAATTAGCTGGGAAATCTCCCGGGAGCCGGCGCTGTTCCCTGTGGAACAGGCTCTGTTGGGGATGGAAATACAAATGATGTGGGAGGCCCCCGTCCCGCTGTCCTGCGGGAAAGGGGATGGGAGCAGGGAGCAGGGTGGCTCTGGGTGGAGGATTTGCAGCTGGAGGATGAAGCCGAGTTAATTTCCTGAGTGAGCGTTAATGACAGAGGAAGCAGCAGGTGCTGGGGCAACCAGGCAAAAACGACTCTTCCTCAAGAATTTGGGACTTGAGAGTGGCTTGGGAGGCATTTCTCTCCCAAAACCAACCCTGTGGGGACTTTATTTTTAGGTGGATGGTGCGGAGGGAGAACAGATGTTCTTGAGGACCTATTTTTGAAACAAAATCACTCCTCAGGCTACAAAATTAGCTCAGGAAAGTCACCCCTTGCCCTGAAAGATGCTCAAACGGAAAACTTCCCGGCATGTCCATTCCCAGAGTGGGTGGGATAAAGGTGCGAGGACAGCTCTGGCTCCGGGAAAGCCGCGTCAGTGGAAACTCGGGGGGCTTGGGCGTCTCCTTGATCTCAGTCCTGGGCCGTGCAGGCAGCACCCCCAGAGGACCTGGAGTGGCGCAGAAATCCCCAAAGGAGGAGTGGTGTGTCCAAGGAAGGCACAGGGCTGGGCTGGCCGAAAGAACGGGTGTCAATTGATCCTGGAGCATCCTCCCGGAGGGATTTGGGTGAAATCACAGGCACCCCAGCTCCGTGCTGGGACACAGGGAAGGCTTCGGGCATAGCCTCTGCAGAGAAACCTGCTGTCCCTGCCTCCCCCTCCAGCCCCTCTCGGAGCTGGTGCACATTTCTGTACCTCGCCCTCTCTAATCCAGGATTTTCCTGCTCCCAGCCCCTTTGTCCCCGAGGTGCCCGCAGCCCCTTGTCCCCATGGACGCTTGTCCCAATGGCACAAGCCATTATCCTCGTGGTGCCTTTGTCCCCTGACCACGGGCCTCTTGTCCCCGAGGTTCCCTGTGCCCTTGTCGTGCTGTCCCTGATGTCCCCATGTCCTCCTGTCCCCCCGCGGTCCCCGCAGGTTCGGCCGGCCCGGGCTCCTGCCCACACCCAACATGGCCGCCGTGCCGCCGCCGCGCTGGGCCCTGCCGGCCGCCATAGCCCGCGCTTCCTCTCCAAGATGGCGGCGCCCAGCGGGAGGAGCGGCCGCGGCGCGTTGGCCGCGCTGGTGCCCGCGGCCCTGCTGTGCCTGGCGGCCCGGGCGGCCGCGGAACCGGGCACGGCCCCGGGCGCGGCCCAGAGCACGGCCGAGTTCGACGTGCGGCCCGGCGGGGAGGTTCATTCCTTCTCCCGGAGCCTGGTGAGCGGCCGGGAGGGAGGGAGCGGCAGCCGAGAGGGTACGCGCCCCTCGCTGATTGGCTGCGCACAGCGTCACTCATATCTCCTGCTGTGGGGATTGGCTGGACATGAGGGAGGGCGGGGCGAGCCCGTTGTGGGGGTCCCGAGGGGGAGAGGGGATTCCAAAGGGGGCTCTAAAGGCGGGGGGGGGTCCCAGGGAGAGCGGGGGTCTGCAAGGGAAAGGGGGTCCCAGAGGGGACAGAAAAGGAGGGGGGGGGCC